>JAOYRR010000026.1:0-600000 GCA_038994665.1 Podotricha telesiphe | reverse complement strand
TAATATAATATTTAATGTTCCTCTAATAGTCGTTAGGCCATCGTGGCACAGTGGGACAGCGTCTTAATATAAATGCGATTGGTGGTGGGTTCTATCCCCACTTGGAGGTATGATTATGCTTATATTGTTTTTGTTTTCCCGCTCTCGTCTCGTCTCTATTCCAGGCAGAAAATGGAGAAAAAAGTGCCTGGGGAAAAGCATGAAGTTGTAATTTACATTATTTTTTTCAGCTTCACGTGTCATGCTTCAGGTTAGTCAAAGATAACGGAGAGACGCCTATCGCTACGGTCTACGTACTTGTGCTCCATTGTCATCAAACTCTTCATACACGCCCTCCGGGGAGTCTTCCTCCAGCATCATCGATCCTATATATTATTTTTTATTTATTGTTAGACAAGGCATTGCTTTAGGTTCCGCTTCGCTTTTGATCTCTGAATCGAGTGGAAAGAGAACTGAGAATTTTTACTCTAGTTACTTTAAAAAATAAATTCTTAAGATATTCGTAAAACCATTGTACGTGAGACGTACAGGGGTAACGATTTAAGGGTTAAACTGGCAAGTCACGCGTCCAGTCCCAGGGGATGATCCGCTGTGCATAGCCCTCGATTAGGATCGACGCTGTGAAATTGTTGAAGACTTAATGCGATGAAAACTTTGACCAGCCTAGTTGCTTGTTTAGAGATTTTAGCTGGTTAGTACCTACTTAAAAATACTTTTATATACTTTTTCACGTTGAAGTAGGTAGAGTTTTAATTAAAATAGGTAAAGGTTATTTTATTTATAAGTTTTTAAAACTTTTAAACCAGTAACAAAAAAATAACTTAAAATAATTTAATTCTCAATTTGAAAATCAAGGAAAATGTATTTTATATGTAGAAAAATTTATATTATATTTTTTCCCCCGCATAGAAAGGTAATGCGAAAGAACTTCGTGTCGAAACACTCCGTTCCCTACCATAGCGTGCATAGAAAATAATTTAAATATAATTTCTTCGAGTAGGAATCAAACCCACAACCAATCGCGTTTGTAGTCAGACACTGCTTTACCACCGTAACAATATATTATTATAGCAAAGCACCGTAATAATATATTATTGATAAATATTTATTTAAACAATGCATAAATTAAGAAACTAAACCTACTTTTATACATATCCCTAAACATCAATTACAAAACCATACAAAATTACATTCAAGAGATCACAGTCAAAAACTGCGTTCCCCTTTACACCAAATTGAAGGTATCACTTACAAAACGGATGCGGCAACTTGAAAAATACTTAAAAACATTATTTTAAACAAATTTAAACCCAATCTTATGAGGATAAGCTTCCCTTTCATTATTTTGTTCCATAGTTGATTTAAGCACAGTAGCCACTTGAAGACCGGAAAGCTCCGTCAGTTTTCGCGCACTACTAACTCTCTATACGTTCCAACGTATATAATGCCTATCATTTTAATATGATAATAAATACAAAGGAATTTAATAAATAATAAAAGACGAGACTAACAAAAGATAAAAAAATGTACTTTA
The DNA here is from genome assembly GCA_038994665.1 of Podotricha telesiphe. Lineage (NCBI taxonomy): Eukaryota > Metazoa > Arthropoda > Insecta > Lepidoptera > Nymphalidae > Podotricha > Podotricha telesiphe. The sequence continues at coordinate 598,466 of JAOYRR010000026.1, read as the reverse complement.
GATTGAAAAGATTTGAAGTGGCCATTTGTTTCTTATTAGATATAATAAAAGTTATTGTTTGCCTGTTATTTTTTACAACTCTTCAAACCAGTTACTTACATTACCTATACTGTAGAATATTGAAGGAACGAAGGTACAATATACGGTGTATCATATACATATGGAGATATATGAGGTAATGTTTCTTTTACATCAAACATTTCCGGTAGCTTAATATATGGAAAAGCTAGTGACAAAATTCTCTATTTTCCGCCAATTGCGTATTGAGTAGCGAAAGCCAACGCCATGTTTTCTTTTAAGCTAGGACAATAAAATATAATCATGTATTAAAGTGTTTACGGGTGCAAATCTATATCGATACTGTCTCACTGCGCCAAGATGGGGAGAATTAATGGTTACATTATAATTAAATTTATATCATTTCCTTTACCTTGAAACGTTAGGAAAAGATTTTTTTTTAGCCACATTCAGGGAGATCTTATTTTGTTTTTGACAAATCTCCAAGAGAAACTTAAGTACCACACAATTTTATTATAAATTCAATATTCAGTGTGCCTAAGCATATAAAAATCCTTTGTCAATATTTATTTTACCTAATAAAAATCTCGAGTAGAAAAAAACTTGATAGAAAGCTAAGATACTATAAATGTAGGCGGAATATTATACAAAGTGAAGCCTACTTGAAGAAAATTGAAAAGTATTATAACATATATTCATGACTTTTTTAATATTTATTCATTCAATAATACTAATAAATAAAATAAAAAGTGGAGAGAAAAGATAAAAATATATATTATTTCTCTTTGCCACCTAACAAAGAATAGTGTCACCGTGGCGCAGTAGAATAGTGTGTGATTGTAAATGCGTTGGTGTGCGTTCGATCCCCTGTACGGAATTATTATATTAATAATATTATAATTAAAAAACATTTATTGGAAACGTATAAAAAAATTATGTAGCAGGACTCGAACCGCGCCTCTTAGAAACCGTACAAGCGCTTTGACCGCTAAACCATATGGTTCCATATACAGCTCCAAGCAGTTCCAAGCTTGTTACAAGAACAAGTATTCTCTCTCCTCCTACAAAACTATTTATGAAATGTCTACAATACTATATTTCTATCATGACATAAAGCAATAATCATGACATGACATGACATAAAAAAAAAAATCTTTTAGTTAAATAATTTGTTTAGAATTTTTAAAAGAATTATAAATTAATAAAATTTATTTTTGACCAACACGCTTCCCTTTGGATATATTATATATACATACTTACCTACTTGTATCGAGTGTGTCACCACAATACATGACCTACTTTTATCACTTGAGATTTATATTCAGCGACAACGAATAGTATACAAATTATGTTTGCTACAAATAGCATAAATAAATGATAAAAAGACGCCATCTAGTCAAAATCGATAAAACGATGGCTATGGGTTCGAATCTCACTTAAAAGCACAGGACACATATCAGGGCTGTGATGCCGTGGCCATCTCTTTCTGAAATGTATTTGCCAATACCAAAATATATGCAATCAACCCAGTTAAAATACTTTCAATTAAAATATTAATATATATTTAAATTATATTTTATCTTTAATAGCTTGACAGCCCCTGATCTTTAAGTCTCGTTATATTTAGTGGCACTCGTAGCTCTTGGGGACAAACTGCACGGAAGAAAACACACCGTTAGCGACGCTAATGGTAATCGATTAAATTGTTTATACCTATTGACGACTTGTGTTCGTGATATTTATATGCGTGTGGTGCTTTTGCATTCTAGTAGGTTTTATATGATTTATTTTACTGACAATACTGACATTTTCATGATGTACTGACATACATTTTCGTGATTTAAACATATTTAAAAGACACAATATAAAAATAGCTACTGCACGCCCATTACAAATATGTATGAAATCAAGTATAATTTTGTATATCTATATTAGTACGAGCGAAATTATTTTCAAACTCCTTTTGCTATTATATTATGAATATCATATTATATTATGAATATCATATTATATCAACTAATAAGTGAGTACATATATACTCATATATCGTGATAAAAGACAATAACTTTAAACGGGAATCGAATCCAAGACTTCCCGAAACAGTTACACAAATACAAACCGCAGTAATAAAAGAGCATTAGCTATGGCAATTTTATAATGATACTCACTCGCAAATTTATCAAATCCCTACAAACCGAAATTGACAAGCAAGCAACTTTACAGCGGAGGGTTCTGGATAATTGTTATGCAAATTAATCTGTCCTCAAACAGAGGGTTCTCGATGTGTGAAACTTGCAATAAAATTACCGATTATGCTTTTGAATAAATATATGACGTGCTTTTTACATGAATTGACACTGTTCATTGTGGCGGTGGTCGCGGGTTTGATCCGCACGATCCATATTGTATTATATTACTTTTGTGATTGTACAATTGCTTTTAAGTAACGTAATGGAGTATTTATAATATTACAGATATTTATTTTTAATTATGTTTACAGTGGAATAAAGTTTGACTTTACCAGCGATGGTTGTTAGCTCGATTCCCCAAAAGAGGAATATTTTTGCATTTAAAACTAGATTCACTGTCGATCCCGCTGTGAAAATGGAGAATTTGTGTAAAGCAACAAATCCATACTTAATATCCATACTAATAATATAAATGCGAAAGAACCTCTGTTTGTATGCATGTGGCTTCATCACGGCCTTACCGCTGAACCAATTGTAATGAAAATTTATATGAGAGATACTAGAGTCTTGGGACCCTTGAACATAGGCTACTTTTTGTCCCATTTTTTTATTTTTTTCTTGAATTTTGTTGTTTTCATTGTTTTACAAAAAGGCGGCTGAAAATACGAAACAACTATAGTTCACAGGGGCGTAGGCGCAGGCGGGTCGCTAGTGTCCAATAAATTGAAATGAACAACAAATACCGGAAAATTTATACGTTTCGCTATATTTGGGGTCTTTTAAAAGTTATAATACTAATGCATTAAACATTAAGTCCTTTAAGAATAATTAAACAATGCAAGACTATACGGGCTTTAGCAAAATCAATAATATAACAAAGAATAAATCATATGAAACGATCGGCCCAAACTTTACGGTTGTAACCATTGTAACCGATACATAACTCATAAAGAAATCACTTGAGGCGAACAAAAAAAAATCTAATATGCATATTTCTCGTACAAATGAAATAATACCGCCACTCGAAACACATTAGCTTTTAGAGTGTTGAAAAGAAAAACAAAATTAATGATTGTGAGTAATTCGCAATAAAAATGCCACATGCGTGCAAACACGAGACGGGGGGGACAATTATAACAAATTAATAACGTACACTCGCCCTTAAAACTCGAGTGGAGATTTGCGTTCAATGGTTCTTGCCTTTGTTGGATATTGTATGGACAAACCAGACAAAATCAATCTTATCCCATGTTATGAACATTAAAATTTTAATGAAAAACCTCGCGTCGGTTACGATGTTTCATATTTGAAAAGCACATCAAGGGTCATCTTGGTGTAATATCAGAATTTAGACTCTACAACGAAGCTTTAAAGCTCCATATGAAAGCTCAAGTCAAAGTCACTTGAATATTAAAAGTCTTGGTAATTATTCAGGAATCCATCCATCATTAATCACTGGGGGTTGCAAACGCTGTAAAAATGATTGTAGAAAAGATAAATTAGGAGATTTGCTGGCTGGTGACGTTTATTTCGCGGTTACACACGTGGTTTGTGTGACAAACAGATATATTGTTAGTATTATATATGGCGGTACTATTAGCGGAACTATAGCGCTTTGTTATGCAAAAGAATTGTAAATTATTAACTTTATACAGAATAGATGTGTGGATATTAATAAAGAAGAATCATTAGGAATTGTAATACAGTTATATTATTTATATGAAAATCTATTAATAAATGTTATCCGCTTGTCTGATACAAATATGTTACACTAGTTATTTCAAAACTATTTAATTTTAATATCTATAATTTAACTATCAAAAAATAGGTCCGTAAGATATAGGTTGTATTTGGAAAATTGTGTAGAAGATGTTCTTGAATACATATAAAATGTTTAGTATTTTTAGAAAATTATATAGCTTTTAATGGTTTCTCTCAAAGTCAACAGGGAAAAATAGAGACATTCTAATTGTAGTGGTAGTTGTAGATAGATTTAAGCCAAAAAATTGTGTAAATTTTTATAGCCAATAATTTTACAGAATTCACTCTTTAAATTAAATAAACATTACAAATTACATTATAGTTTTTTAACAGTTCAGATTATAAAATATTAAAAAACATTGAGAAAAAAGTATTCTTTAAAATAATTGTAGTTACAGCTGTAAATAAAATAATTAGGTCACTATATAACCGTGCAGTAAACCAAGCTTAAATTGAGGAAGGTAAGGTAATAGTGTAATTTTCTTCCTATGACGCTCTCAATGTAAGTGGGGCAGTCACGCGATACCCACTATTTACACGCACTTCTATATAAAAAAAAATTGTTATAGGGTAGTTAGAGAGAATTTTGTGTCAAGACACTATTAATTTAGTGTTCAGGCACTATTAATTTTGTGTCCAGGCACTATTAATTTAGTGTCCAGGCACTATTAATTTAGTGTCTAGGCACTATTAATTTAGTGTTCTGACACTGGCGTGTTGATCCTTTAATTGATTCTCTTATTTATTTAGCTTCACGCTTTTCCGGCATATTAGGCCTAGTCAAAGCGAACTTAGTGGCAACACACGTTTTTTTCCCTTTCTTCCTGTATGCGAGACATTGCGTGTTGTGATGCAGAAATCAACACCGCGCTTTGTCTAGTTCATCAGAGCGGAAAAACAAAAATAAATAAATTACGATAATTTCTCCGAGTGGTAATCGAGTTCACAACCGACCGTGATTACAGACGCTGTGCCACTGCGCCTCGATTGCACTTAAAGTTCTTTACTTTTATCACTAAAATACCAATATATATTATTATACCTACCTATATAAACTCAAAGGTCATAATAAAGGTAGGAAATCCTATAAATTCAATACAATTGTAATACGTAATATTATTCAAGCTATGAGATATTGTTGTAACTTGACCCGTGACTGTACAAAATCTTAGCAAAATTATCTAGACTTCAAGTAATTGTTTCTGTATAGAGGAACTACTGTATGTAAAGTTTGCTACACCCACTAGCGAATAAAAATAATAATATATCATTTTAGCTTAAAGTATATCTTTTTAAAGCGTATAAAAATACTCCGTTCTCCACTTTCCACCCAAATTGTGTTCGATGGCGGAAGTCTTATCAAAGCTTTTTATCACTCTAATCCAGAAATTAACTACACTTTTGTATATTCCAAAATTACAGAAGATAATATGATTTGCAAAACTTCACTCGCAGTCTATTGTATTAATTATGAATACATTAAATTTTTAAAAGCGTCACATATAAAAGTAAACGAACTATAAACGAGATTTACTTTCTGTAATTTGTTATTTTTTATATAGTTTAGCAATTTTTATAATCTAATATAAATATATGTTACATATTTTACAAGTAGTACTTGCTTCGGCAAGTATATTTTAGGGGTTGGTCACTCAGTAAGCCCAGGCTCTATTAATCAAAAAATGTAAAACCATCTGACGGCAGGCCATTATGTTCTAAGGTTGAATGTAAGTATGTTACATAATGTATGTTATATTAAAGACATAAAAGAATTTGTTTCTAAATTGGTCATGTTATATATATGTAAAAAAATAATATAAATATTACAAAATTTATTTAGCTGTAAAAATTTACAGCTTCACGCTTTTCTCTGTATTGAAGATTAATCAGAGAGAACCTAGTGTCCTTTCATTCACAATTTTCATCATCTCGGCGTAGTGTACCTATATAAATACTATCATTAATAGAACTGGGGATCGAACTTACATTACCAATAACTTCATTCTAGCAGGCTACATAGAAAGCACCTAGTGGCAAAACACTCCGTTTTCCGCTTTCCGGCTGAATTCAAGACATCGCGTGTTAAGAGTTGAAACTCAATGCCTTGTTTTACCTTCCCAGATCAGGGAAATGAAAATAATTTTTTTTCTTAAAATATATAAATCATTCCCCTAGTTGAGATCGACCAACTTGATAGCTGACAACAGTAAGACGTTCCACTGGAAAACATTTTAAAAAATACTTTACTAACTTTTCCGTTGAACAAATTATATAAGGATATAAAAATTCTAGGGACCAGAGGTATTGCTAGACAATACTTTGTCCCAGCTATAAAGGTAAAAATTTGAACTTGCGAACTTTTGCGTTTCATCGAAAGCTTTCCCTACTGTAGTACGCCAACATATTCTCATTGAACATAGAAATTCACTCAAATATCGCATAAACGAAACATAATATAAAATCAACGGTATTAAATTCAGAGCACAATTCAACTCGAAATAAGGGTTTGAATGTATATTTCTTATTTGTTATTTGTACTACCCGTATGTATTTTCGTACACGTATGTAGAGGATCATTCTCATAATCATTGAATTATTTTCGTTACAGTTTACTTGTAAAGGTATATTTTTGATTATTTTCCATATAAGTATGGAGAAAATATGAAATGTATTAATTTGTGTTTTCCGGGTTCTGGATCAATAAAGAAAAATAAATCAAGTTCCTCCACAAATGATGCGTGGAGAAATTCAATGATGAAAGGTAAGGAATAAAATCAATTGTCATTTTCAGGTAGGTACTTGCCTAGGTTTTAGGGTTCTGACCCATAGTTATGGGTCATTTATGGTATAGGAAATAAAACATATTATTAATTATATACAATAACCATTAAAGTAATTCGAAGATTTTAAACAAATTATATAGAATATATAGAGCTACATATAGCAATAGACTGCTAAAGAAGGAAATTGTAGTTGTTACTGGTATCATTCCAATTCTTAACATTTTCTTATATACTACACAATTCCTCATCCAAATAGGGTAGGCTGAGAGATTGTTTTGACAAAACACTCCGTTCTCCGCTTTCCACCCGAATTCGAGACGCAGCGTGTTCAATTGCGGAACCACATAAGGCGATTGGATTTTGTCATTTGCAAAAAAACTGTCAAATCATCCAATTTTTTACATAACAAACCACCAAAAATGCACCTTTAGTTAAGTAATTTTACAAAGCTCTGTTAACAATTGTAGAATGAATGATTTCATTATACAAACTATATATCAAAATATATAAAAGAATCTGACCGTGCAATATATCCGACCGTGCAGCTATACAAAGCTACCCGTTCTTCCCTAACTATCTATTAAGTTAAAACATCTTTAATTAATCTTGACAACGGCTTATAAATATGGATATATCATTTATCATTTGAAAGCATCGGTTGGAATGTTAGACTATCTAAACTTGGTTGCCAATCTTTTATATTTTACTGTATTGATTAAATTAAGTCATTTAAAAAAAAAAAAAGGCTATCATTGTGGGGTGGGCTCGTAAACGCTATTGGTTGTGGGTTCAATTACCATCAAGACATTTTTTTTTTAATATATTTATTTTAGCTATATCTAGTTGAGTTCGCAAAGTGCGACGTTGAGTTCCGCCAGTTAATATCTTAAATTCGTAATAAGTAGAGAACAGAAAGTCTTGACACTAGGTTCTCTCTGCCTACCCTGCTAGCAAGAAAAAGCGTGATGCTGCAAAAAAAAATTGTAATTAAAAGTCAAAGTAAAAGTTAGTCTGCATACATGTGTTAACTAGGTGTAGGTTCAAAATTTCCAGTTAAATTTAACTCAGTTATCGCTTTTAAAGGCAGGCTTTATATACCCCCCACTTTTAACCTAAATAGAAATATTGTGTATTAAGGGTCGAAATATGATCCAATATTTTATGAAGTCAGACCAAAGGTAGAAAATAATTTCAATTCATAACGTCAATAAATATACCTATTGCCCGTAGGCCATAGACTCGTAACACGCGCAATCGAGACGTAGTCTCAAAATCTAAAAGGGAAAAGAGAGTGTCGTAATACTACGGATACTAGTGTGAAGTTTACTACCGATTGATATTCGTATCCACGACCATTGCGTAGGTCACAAGTGCGTCATCGACGGCAGCTGTTATTGAGGCCCCAATAACAATATCCATTTTTTTTACCTCAAATTGGGTGTACCTCCTAACGTAATTTTTTTAAGTAAAATTTTGAGATTTAGTTATAAGTAATACCTTATTGATATATCATGAACATGTATCGGGTTTAAAAACAAATATGAACAAATATTACAATAGTTTTTCAAACTAAAAGTTTCGTGACTGAGTGACGTCATACAGCAATTAAAGAGGCAATTAATCATTATCAAGGTTGGATTATTAAATGATAGCATAATAGAGTGAATGAATAGTTCATAACGAAGCTTTTCATTTAGACACAAACGTGTATGGACTTAAATAGAAAACTTATATAATATTTATATGTGAATATTGATAATTAGTTATTTAAAGCATTTTGTAATCAAAAGAACTAATGTTTAGCATTATTTTGAAATTGTGTTCAACTCTGAATTTTTTTAAAGATTTTATCAAACACATTGGTAATTGAATAAAAAATTTTTAGAAAACGTATAAAACTTTGAACGCAGCAGGAAACGCAGGGATTCGAACCCTTCTTGGACACCGTCTGGCCCGGACTGAAGCCAAGGGTTCTACATCTAGTTGAGTCGAAATTATTATACGCTTATTACGAGATTTCAAATTTCTGCTTCCCAAAGATTATTCTTCGACAAAAACGTTTGGCAAGAGAGAATGCTATTTATTAAATATTGTTAACATTTTTTAAAGTGTTAATCACGCACTTAGGAAATTGTAAAACATACTTTTAGAAAACGTGTAAGTGTGTTAATAACTGAAATGTAGAATGAATGGCTGTGCGGTTAGAGCACTTAGACGGTTTCCAAGAGGCGCGGGTTCGAATCCGTTAATATTTTTATACGTTTTCTAAATATGTCAACTTTTCATATATTAACGTACTTTCAAATTGTAAATAAATTTATTTCAAAGGATTTTATATACAATTCGAGGTCTTCGTGGCGCAGTGGGACAGCGTCTCACTGTAAACGCGATTGGTTGTGAATTCGATCCCCAACCATGTTATGCGCGAAAGGACGACTAGTTCCTATATTTTTTAACTTAAAGTAGATTATATTAGATACCCATGCCCATACAATTCACATAGAACTGGTCGTAGCGTGTTTATCACACTATGCCTGTGAATTTATTTCGTACTCGTAAAATAGATAGAAATTACTTTTTGTAGACAACACAAGAGTGCAAAGGCAGTGTATTGCTATCTGTAACAGCAAACAAGCTAGTAGTTAATTTTATAAAATGAGTCTAGGTAAGTGATGAAGATTTAATTGATTTTTAGAAATTATATAATTAATTTATTTAAAATATTTTATGTTGGAAATTTTTGTATTTGTAGTTTTTTGGTGAGTTCGGTGTTGGATTAGGATGGAAAAAGCCCGTGGCCCGGCTAGTGGCGGTCGAGGAGGAGCACCGTGAGGTTTTACTGGGTATACGGACGGTCTATGTTGCCTGTCCGGAGTTCCACATAACCATGACTGAGTCCCCAAAAAAAAAAAAAAGACGGAAAACGGCGAAGTCCTCACAGCTTCAAGCTATTTTCCACCTACCAAGATAGTCAGAAACAACCTAGTGCCACGACACTCCATTCACTACTTTCCTCCAGAGTGAGAACCGAACCCACAACCAATTGCGTTTACAGTAAGACGCTGCCCCACTGCGCCACCATAGCCATACCTTCTTCGCAAAAATTAAAAAATGCATGACCCTAAAAAATGTTACTTTAAATTAACAATAGAAGTTAAAAGTCCATTTTTATAGGCTACATTCAAAAACACTTAACTCTAAGATGCCCGTCTCCGAAACTCCAACTTTAAACAATGACCTGCAAACTAATGATTTATTTAGACGATTTCAAAATTTGTTTTAATTGGGGCCATTACATTCGCGATATTAACCAAGAATATTACATTAAATTAAATAAGTTGTAAATTAATATATTACTTACTTATGTAAGTGATATCTAGTTCGGTAAGCATAGAAATAGTCAATATCTTGTTTTTTTTAAATCCTTAATTTTTATTTATTTGCACTAACCCATATCAGCTAGGATCATGCTCATCTCACCAAAGGTTGTCTAGCAGAGATTGCTACCAGCAATAAGACAGCCTTTGCACACTTTGTAATGCTCATTAAATCTTGCGTACTGTTCCTTGTATTGGCTTTGTGTGCAATAAAGTATTTCTATCTATCTATATTTTTATAAATTTTACGCTTATTCAATATTCTATCGTAATCAGAGAGAACCTAGTGTAGACATTCCGCCCTCTACCCGAATCCAGAGTCACTAGAGCGGAGAAATGATTTTATTAATAATTTATATATTCCTCTGTCTTAAGTGGGAATCGAATCCACAACCATCGCGGATACAGTCAGATGATGTCACACTGCACCTCGGTGCTCTCAAAATAGATTTATATTTATTTTAGTTATTGTTGAATAATATACTTCTCTAGACATATCATTGTAGCAACCCTAATCAGTTTAAATTTACTTACAAATAAGTACAGGCGAAAGAAACTCGTCACAATGTTCACCATAGAATTTTTTCGTATGTGGAAAAAGAAATCGCTTAACGATTTAGTTTCGTTATTAAGATCTAAGTATGAATATTTAAGCACTAGCCCTTTATTTGAATCCCACATTAAGGAAACCACCTACATTTAAAGCCAAAAACCAATATCGAAGCAACAATTTACACTATACATGTGAATACATTTAAAGTTCACAATGTGAAAGTCGAACTAAAATACAATAAACTAGAATAGAAATAAAAGAATTGAATTGGATTTACAAAACCCCCGGAAGCTGAGCGTAATTATTAAATTGAAAACCAAGTTCGTACAATCAGCAAGGGGTGGGCGAGCCTAGTACCATTCAGGACCTTATTAATAAACGAAGAGCAAAATGACAATACCTTGTCCTTTTTTCATTTGATCGTAATGTTGCTGGAAATATTATATACTAGCGACGCGCTTGCGGCTTCACCCACGTGAAGTCGTTTAGCGGTTAGGCCGTGATAACGTCACAGACAAACAGACAGAATTTTCTTTCTTCAAAAAGCGCGTCTATTTCCACCCTAAAGTCCGGTAACATCCCTGTAGCTCTTCTGGTGTTACACGGGGTCGTGGGCGGTGGTGATCACTTACTATCAGGTACCCGAACGCTCGTTTGCCTTGTCTATAGAATAAAAATAAAAGAAGCGTAGATGAGTGTAGCGGGATACATGACCTGCGTGACAGAACATCACGCCTTAATGAGACCAGGTTAACATTTTTTAAATATCTTTGGTCGGATTTGTATCCAAAGCTATCGTATCCAACGCATACCAAATGTTGTCGTAAGAACACAACCATTTAACTGAATATTTATTTTACTTACATAATATTTGTATTACCTTAAAAAAAATAAACAGATAATGTATAAGTTTTACTGCTAGTAAATATGTCACAATCAAAATTAAAAAAAAACTACTGTATTAATAATGTTTTCTTTTAATTATTGTAAAATGACTTATTGTTATAAGTTGCTTCACAATAACAAAAAAAAAGATACTTCTTTTTCTTCAGCTTTGCGCTTTTTTCCGCCTAGCAGGTCACAGACAGACACTCCGTTCTCCACTTTTTGCTCGCATTCCAGACATTGTGTGTTGAGAGGCAGTACAACTCGCTTTGTCTTGTTCACCTCCATACCTTCGAGCGGGAACCGAACCCACCACCAATCACGATTAAAGTCATTAGCTGTCCCACTCAATGGAAAACCAGAAACATTAATTTATTAAAACCACATAATATATTAAAAAAATATAATGTCAATTCTGATTATTTAAATTTAACGATTACCATATAGCTACTCTATATTACGATAGGACGTGAAATAATCTATATAAGTATTTCTTTAAATAATTTAACTGTTTTCAAAAATGCTATTATTATGAAACATCGCATAAAGCTCTCCAACAATCCTTTTGTGGGAACCAGTAGCGCCATCTATCGAGCTTCTACATTCGTCTAGTTGTTAGACTTGTAAGTTGTTCGTAATAAATAGTAATAGTGAAATATTAAAAAAGTATATACCGACAGAAGCTTTTAAAGCTTTATTTATACGAAGTGTTGAAAGCATTGTTTTCTTAATTAATTTATTAGTAAATTAAAAATGAATGTAAACTTTTAATTAAGCTTCTAACTATTTTGGCAGATTTACGGCCTTTTTTTATTTTCACATATTTTTGTAACACTTTTTTAAGAAGAAGACAAAAAATCTTACCAATATTTGACTCCTGCCTGAAGTATAGACTTCACTTTGCATATGTAAAGGATATATGCTTTTTACAGGCATATTATATCTTTTTAGCACGAGTGGATACTTATATTTATTGAATAAATATTTCCCGGATTAATATAAAAGGTTGTATTGATTTTAAGATTGTAAAGGGTATAATAACCTTAATAGGATTTTTTTAATGTACGTACACACTTAGTTCCATATGTGTATTGTAAAATAATGAAATGGAATCACCAATGTTATACGGATACTTAAAATATATTAATAATTTCATTTAAGTATATAGCTTAATTTTTTTAAATAACTCAATTTGTCACAAAGCCAAAATAAAATTGAAAAATTCCAGCACCATGTACGATTTTATAGTAAAAACTTTCAAGGATTAGTAGTTGAATAGATAATTAAGAAATGTAATTGATAATTTATAATTATGAATCATGGAATTTCGCTTAAATAATATTCTTATTCTTAATGTATTTTCAAAATTTTAAACATACGTGGTCATAATTATGATATGTTCAATTAATGGTAGTAAATATATTATAATTTTATTCATAGATATGTAGTATAAATTAAAATTAAACAAACTTTATATGTAGCTCTTGATTACCAACTTCCTAATAAAATTTCCAAATGCCGACGGACGCGAATGAATCTCCAAAAGCTCTTTTTAAACATAATATGTTAAATATGAACTGTTCTTTATTTGAATTTATTTCTTTACTCTCTTTATTATTTTAATTATATATAATAAAATAAACATTTTGAATATTAACTTTTTTAAATAAATTATATGTAATTAGTTCATGGGTGTGAATCTCAAACGATTCTATATTAAAATATATGTGTATTAGCAAAATCAATAATAAAATATGTTAGTTAAATGTAATAAATAACTTGTAAAATTTTTTTTTAAAAAAAGCATGTCTGGAATTCGCTTTTTTTTTTAATATGACCATTCCCTAAATTAACAAGTTATTCTTCTAAAATATTACCTTCATATAGTCACAAATGTTATTTCAGGACAAAACAACACAAAGTAAAAGAAAACAAAGTTTAAAATAAAAACAATTTTGTTTATTCGTATGGCGTTAACAAATTCTTTCATCAAATTCTATTATAATACATCGTTGGTACTGACATCGATTTAGAATTACAAACTAATATTTACATTTGATAGCCACTATTCACTTACAATTTTATCGTCTAATTTACAAATACTCCAAATAAATCTACACTGGCAATAAATAAATTACATAAACCGAAGTAAAGCGAGAATCAATCGGACACTAAAAACGACTCGAGTAAACTTAACACGTTACAATACTACAGTAGAAGAAAAAAAAAACAGAATTCACATGATACCTACATCTAATTGTGACTGACGCCTTACATACATGAAATAATCTCTTTTTGGTACTGATCTCACTTCACAATATAAACAGTTGTTACTTAAACATCTGAAGACACGCGAAAACAAAAATCACAGTCTATTAAACTTAATACAACACCCCCTAGCGGGCCTACGTCTCAACATATTTACAAGCACTGATATGAAACACACCGGATTTACAATATTCAACTAAGCATTAGTCTAAAAACAATAAATAATGTCCTCATTAATCGTCTTTACTTAAACACTTCACTGCCATACCCTTAAAGATGGATGTCCTTCAAGGAAGGCACGTTGGTCTTCAATATATGACGGATACCGGTCGTCTTAGTTGGTCGTCGTGCGGGCTGTGCTGTGTTGGCGTCACCGGCGACACCGGTGACGACGGAGCTGCGCCGTACTGATGGAACAGGGGTGAGGAGTAATGCTTTGGTGGAGCCGGCTGTGTGTACAATGAAGAGTAGAACGAGGACACCACGGCGGCGGCTGACGACGCCGTCGGCAGCTTGTCAGCGGTTGGAGCCATCAACTTAGAAAACTGCAGATGATCTAACTGGTGCGGGAAATATGGTGGCACAGCTGAATACGACAGGGCATCCAAATGTCCCACAGTCGGCGCTGGGCCTGCGAAGTAAGGCAGCGGGAAACTCGGGAAGGCTCCAGCACCGGGAGCTGAGCCGGGAGTGGGAGGCTTGGGCTTCCTCCGCGGCCTGTACTTGTAGTCGGGATGCTCCTTCATATGCAGCGCACGGAGCCGCTTCGCTTCATCGATGAACGGTCTCTTCTGCATTTCGGTCAACAACTTCCATTCGGCACCGAGACGCTTGGATATTTCCGAATTATGCATCTTAGGATTATCTTTAGCAATTTGCCGGCGTTGGAGCCTCGACCAGACCATGAAGGCATTCATCGGTCTCTTGATGTGGCCCTCAGATTGCGGAGAGGAGGCGGGCAGCGGCTGCGGCGCGCTCGGGTACTCCGGTAGCATACCGGGATGCATAGAAAACGCGTACGGGTGATGACTTAGTGTCGACATATTGACAAATTAAATAAACACTGAATTCTGTTAGAACATTAGCTACTATGGCACAATGGTGAATGAGCACAGACGAGAGACTATGTCGCGTCGAACTCGGGCGGTAGACTGATGGTGCCTCGTCGTGCTCGTGTGGGTCTGGCGGCGGGGGGCGCGGTCGAGGCGGCGTGGCCCCTACCAATGGGTAGCTCGCAAGTAGATCTCGAGCCCCTCCTCGCTGTCTAGCGTCGTCTCTATCCTACCTCATACACTTTGCGCTCCCTGCTTGTCGCACCAATACCCCTTGTACTGCGGAACGTACAGCTGTTTAGAGGCATATCACAAGCTCTCTTATGCATGATATAACCGCTGTAATAGAACTCGGTCTTAAATTTACCTTTATGTTTAAGTTTTATTTCTTTGTATATAAAAATATTTTTATATTTTTATTGAATACATGCTAAATAATGTAGATTATATTCGGAACTAGGTATACCTAATTCAATTGACCTTTTCTATATCAATGATATGACAAAAGAATAGCTTTGAAAATGACCAGTAGTAAAATGTTTCTTACTTACTTATAGGTTAGATATGTGATTGTGGATTATAATAAGAAATAAATACAATGACGCTAAACATACATATGTTTTAAAGTATATTAGTTTTTAGAAAAAAAATAGCTTCAAGCTTCCTCCCGTATAGCAGGGTAGTTAGAAAGAACCGAGTCTCGCACTCCGTTCTCTAATTTCCTGCCGAAATCGAGACTGCGTGCTGAGTGGCGGGAACTTTATTTTACCAGTGCAGGGCGAGGGCATAAAAATAATTGAAATATAATCGTTCCTCCAAGTGGATATCGAACCCACAACCAATCGCGTTTACATTTCGACCCTGCCTCACTGAACATATGAAAACAAACAGCAATATTATTATATAAATAGGTACACGTCTATTTTATCTTTGAAAGTAAAAACAAAACAAAAAGTAATATGAATAAATTAATGATTAATTAAATAAAAATTAAAAGTTTATATTTCTTTATATTTTAATTATGATAAACCTTATATATTAGAAGTGAATAGGTATTAGAAGTGAATAGTCTTACATTATACGATTTACGACCGCTAAGCGAGGCATCGTAAAGTTCTAACACAAAATCTTGGAAAAGCTAGACTTAAGTAATAATAGAACAATGCGTGACAATAATTAAATAGACAGTTTCAAATAATGGTTTTTATCATTAATTTGATACAAAAGTATTCATTTATTTATTGCTTTTTATCATTAGTAGCCAGTGGTAGTAGCAGTGGTGGTAAAAGTAAGAGTGGTAGTGGTGATGTTTACGCAATAAAAGACCCAGTTAATTTTTTTATGCAGCTTCATATTTTTTCCTGCAGCAGTCAGTCATGTTCTTACATAAGTGTTAAGACACTCCGTTCTCCGTTTCTCTCTCTCGTCTTAGTGACAGAGATAGATTAAAATATTGTTTTATTATATATCATCCCTTCGAGTGGCAATCGAGTCCACAATAAATCGTGTTTACAGTCTCACATGGCCTCAATAGTCACAGATTCAAATCCTTGAAAACTCATATGTATGTACAATTGTAACATATGTTTAAAGTATATATTTAGAAAACATATAAAAATTTGAACGCAGCGGCATTTGAATCCGCACCTCTTGAAAACTGTTTAAGCGCTCCGACCGCTAAGCCATGCGGTCTACGACATATGTTTTTCGTTGTGTGAATAACATTTATAAAAATAAAATAAAATATGTTTAAAGTACCTATATGGTATTTTATATTTATATTTAACTTCTCGAAATTTTCGATCAAAGCAAATTAGGTAGTTCTCTCTAGTACCAAGACACTGCGTTCTCCACTTTACACAAAATTTGAGACATTGCTTGTTGCGTAGCAGGACTCGACGCCGCGATTTATATAACCAGAGCGATGAAATAATTACTTAATAACTTATTGTTAAGTTAACCATACTGTGAATCATACAATGTATTCTCGCTTGTACTAAGTTGAAAAGAAAATAAAAGTCACATATGAATATTTAAGTTTGAATAGAAAGAAATTGGTAGTGTCATATAACATAATTCAATTGATTATATTCAATTCAATTCATTCAATGATTAATATAACTGATTTTTTACCAATAGTAACATATTAAATGTTATATAGGTGTCTAGTACCTACATACCTATCTACACTTTTTTCTTAACAAATAAGATATTCTGAAATTAAAAGATAAACTATGGTCCTCGTTAAAAAGAATGCCACAGAAGTTAACTGATTGGATGTGGGGTCGATACCTATTCTCATTGATGCAACACACTTTGGCAACACGCTTTGTCGAAGGGCAGAGAACGGAGTGTCATGTCACTAATTTATCTCTGCTTATCTATCTACTTACCGTTTTTATTTTGTTTTTTTTTTTAATTTAATACATTTCTTTGTAAGTATTATCATCAGTTTATGAGCATTTAGTGTTTATATATTATTACATAAGACCTCTACCTTTTGTTAGAGGCGTCAGACACGCTTTATTACTATTGTCCATTTGTGGCACAAAAACAATTGAACTCGCTAACGGGATGACCACCATAAAAATATTATAAAAATATGACTTAAAACAACTTATCTAAAAGAAACCATGACGTTTTTACACGTAGAGTTCAAAATTGAATGCCGCATCCTACTATTGTACAGCAAGGCGTCTTCTAAGAAGCCCCTTTATACGAATAATAAAATAATAATTATACACTAAGCTAGGCATTTCTTGTAAGTTTTATTGCTTGCGAAGTTTTACTGTCATTTATTGTTGATAGTTGAAATTGCTTTAACGTGCCAAATGCGTTTAAACTCTTATACTAAATGTGTAATGGGAGAATATAAAGTTATTATGTAATTTAATAAAATTCTGTAAGTAGTTAGAATGTGTGGTGCAATGTGTCAATGCGTGCTTGTTTTGTGGTTCATTTCTCAACTCCGGTAACAAGACAAAGCGCGGCGTTGAGTTCCACCGATCACTTTCTGTTTTTGGAGTAAATTCAAAATTAAAATAAAATATTCTTTATTAAAATAGGCTATTACAAGCACTTTCGAATCGTCAAATAACATAAAATATCAGTATAATCAGTCCTAGCGGCAGCTACCACCGGCTCGGAAGGCAGTTCTGCTGAGAAGAGCCGCGAAACTCAACAGTTGCTCTTTTCAAATATAGTTTTACAATAAATAGCCTCCCGAGTGAGCATCAACAGCATTTAATTCCACGCATTAACATCAGAATAGTATTCTTGGACAGAATGATATACTTTCCTCGACATTATATTTTTAATCTTAATTTTAAATTGTTTAAGTTCAATTTAAAACCTAACAAGAACACAGGAAATACATACTTTATTTTTTTTTATTTACTTATTTCCACGCAAAATGCTAGTGATAACAGTGCTTGAATAGTAGCAACAGTAGTAATAAAGATAAAAAAAGGTTTCAAATCCGAAAACAATGTAAGCAGATCTCTTACATTCAATGCTTGAACGCTACTCATAGCGCCATCTATCTTAGCCATTATTATAATAACAAATTTTGACTAATAAGCTCTGTTAAATTATTTTAAGTATATAAATATATATAAAAAAATGTCTAAACTCTTTTTTTTGCGAAATCTTCTTTCTTTAATTTTCTGAAGTTTTCTTCCTTCTCACCAAAATGTATTTGTCCTCACATTTGGTGAAGTTTAAAAAAACGTGAGCCTTTCTCAAAAATACAGATGGATTAAAAAAATAAAAATATTTAAATTATAGGTACTAAAAAATGCCTAAAGTAAAAAATATATATAGTAGAAATTGATTTTTTAGTGCAAAAAAAAAATAACAATTTAAAATTCAAAACCCATATTACTAAGTTATGTCTACAAATTAGAATATTTAAGAATATGAAAGAACTATATATAAGAACTGTATTGTTTTTTATAATACTTTTATAATTCTTTTCATGTCATAATAATACTTTTATATTAACAAATTTTTTCGTAATAGGCTATCAATAAAACTAGTAACGCCATCTGGTTAGGTTAATAGTAAACAGCAAATCAATCGAATGAACTCTATCATGACTCAATTGAAGAGAGTGTAACTATACACGGCGGTTTTAGAGTCAATTCTTACTCGGGCAAACGTAATAATAATAAAAACTCTTTATTGTACATTCACAAATATAAGTAAAATCAGAAAATAAGTTAAATAAATAAAAACATACGAAAAGAAAAATAAACAATAGAATATATAAAGTTCAAGAATACTCGTATCGTGTTCAATAGGCGGCCTTATCGCTAAAGTAGCTTTTTTCTTTCAGGCAACCTTAAGGCATAGGAAATAGCAAATTAAGAATTGAATAGTGTGAACAAAAATAACAAAATCAATAGATTAATCGTAAGACTAGGGAAAGATACTTATATACGCATATATAAATGAACGTAATATAGTTATTTTCGTTTCTCCACTTTGAAGAACAAAGTGTGGCGTTGAGTTTCGCCACTTAATGCGTAATGTCTCGAATTCAAGCAGAAAGTGGAGAACGGCTATGTGAAAAAAAGCGTAAAGCATCGGAAGTGTGCTAATATATAAAAATAGTCTTACAGCCAGTGGCGTAGCTAGGCGTGGGCAAAGTTTTTAAATGCGATGCCACCAGACCAAAATACTCGAAATAAAATCCTACAAACATATTAGCCCCACTCTTTACAAACTGGCTTCAGAGAATGTTGGATAAGATAGATTTCTTGGATACGTGTTGGGAACGAAAGAAAAGGGGCCTCGCCGATGTGACTTCGCCCAAGTCTATATTACAATAAGAAAATGTAATAAAAATTTAACTAACCTTGTTTTTTTTTTATAACTCTGTCGTGTGCCGATTATATTTGTTTATTTTAAAGTAAACTTTAGTGCAACCATAAAATAGAACAGGTAACGAAAGACTCAATCTTTAGAAATCAAATAATAATTAAAACTACAATGTCCTTTGTTATTTTGCACCATTACGCAATTTGCTAATTCATTTTTTAACCTAAAAATCTTTTTTTTTTTTTTTTTTTTTTTTTTTTTTTTTTTTTTTTTTTTTTTTTTTTTTTTTTTTTTTTTTTTTTTTTTTTTTTTTTTTTTTTTTTTTTTTTTTTTATAATATAATAATAATAGAGACACATACTTAATGCAGGCGAAATAGATCAGACAAAGTTGTTAAAGTAAAAAAGAAAAGTGTAATTGTACAAGAGCTGTCGGTGTACCCCAGCCAAGCAGTTATAAAATACCTATTCATATACTTATTTTATAGATTATAAAACTTTGTTAGCCTGTATATAAATTTTAGTGTGAAATCACAAAAATCTTAGATTGAAAGTAAAATATCCGTATAGTAGACGTAATTATCTACGTTTGTATAGTCAGTAGATATATAACGACAATATAATTTATATATTTAACCTTTTTTTATATGTCTGGCCAAAAAATGACTAGCCAGTTGACTTCTAGAAGTGCAGACCGGAGAGTCGACGGTATTTTCATGAGGAAAAAAATATATTTGGCCACAACACAATAGAATTTATGCAAAATTTATGTTCAAACTTCCAAAAACAATCGGTACTGAAGCCATATATACTACACATACATATAACAAGCAAATCTATACAAAGATGTAACACAAATTCATTAAAAATAATTAATGATGGAAGCAAAAAATCCAGAGACAGACTGGGCCTTCTCGCTCGCTCTAGGGGAGAGGGGAAACGGTGCCAGGGCTGAGCCCTCTGACCGTAGTTTTCTACTCAGTCCATAAATATGGACCGGTCCTTAAGAGACCAGCGACCAAGGCAGTAGTTCAGGAGTCGGAAGTAGGTAGGGTATCTCGCGGAAAACGACGACGATCAGGCGGACGACTATACCATGGCGCGATGTCCCTAATGTGCACGTGGTCGGGGACGTCTACGCATTGAAAAGTGTTGGAGGTCAGTCTGATAATAAATTCTTCTAGACTCTCGATACGAAGATCCCTTGCGATGGTGGCATTCCTTCATTAACGATATTTTCATAAAGAAAAAAATATATTTGGCCTCAACACAATAGTATTTATGCAAAAAATTTATTCAAACTGCCAAAAACAATCGAAACTGAAGCCACATATACTACACATACATATAACATGCAAATCTATACAAAGATGTAACACGAAGTCATTAAAAATAATTAATGATGGAAACTAAAAATCCACCCTTTCGTGCAGGCTTTATATAAAAAAAGAACCAGGCTATATAATAAAAAAATATAATATAATAACATTATATAATAATAGTTCTCGCACCTAATTACTTACGGCGGCACAATGCGCTAGGCGTCGTCGCATCAACGG
This sequence comes from Podotricha telesiphe, assembly GCA_038994665.1. NCBI lineage: Eukaryota > Metazoa > Arthropoda > Insecta > Lepidoptera > Nymphalidae > Podotricha > Podotricha telesiphe. The sequence continues at coordinate 577,201 of JAOYRR010000026.1, read as the reverse complement.
GGGTTGGTTGGCAGCCAAGAGCTAGTTGCTACTCGTTTCCACAAAAGCCGCCGCAACCTTATTCGCCCTATCTTCCTATTTTAATTTACTCAAATTTCCCATGACACCTCACTCTACATACCATTAATTTTTTTCTCTAGCCCACTACCTCGATGTTTTTTAAACATTCATTTAAATATATGTTAGAATTTTAGTTTATTTTGTTCAATTTCGACGGGTTGCTGGTTAAATTAAATATTATTACAGCATGTAGGTCATATAGAGATATTATTTTGTGTGTGTGAGTGTGTTTTTAATTTTAATTTAAAATTAGCTACTTGGTAAGCTATAGCTATATATTATGTGATACATTATTTGAAAAGCCTGAAGTTTAAAATCATTTCAGTTTGGACCAATAGATATTTATTATTATGAAAATATATATTTCTAAAATACATATTTCATAGGTCTTAGCTTAAGAAAATTTGAACATAGTACTTCTAAATTAAGTATTATTTTGAAAATGATATCAAATATAAGCTAAATAATTGTATATTGTTATTATTTTTCTATTTTTCTACATACATTTATTACTTATGATTCTTTTTTAAATTTTGGGTTGGCACAGAGTATTATTAATAACTAAACATACTATAAATTACGTTATAGAGGAAAAAAATATGTTAGTACTTACAAAACTACTCCAATATCATAATTCAATCACTTATAAGCTTACATATATATAAAAAGATAAAAGCTTCTTTACGCTTATTCCTGTATAGCAAGGTACACAGAGAACCTAGTGTCAAGACACTCCGTTCTATACTTTTCGCCCAAACTACGAAACATTGTGTGTTGAGTGCGGAACTCAACGCCGCACTTTCTCTTGTACCAATATTCCTCAAACTGGAGATCGAATCCGCAACCAATCGTCTTTGCAGTTCAGCCGCCGTCCCACTACACCACGATGGCGTCAAAAAAAAACAAAACTTCACATTATTTCTAGAATAAATTTTAAAATATATTAAAATAAACATAAAACCGAGATCAACGTTGTCACCAAGCCTTCCTATATGGAGGGTTCTATTATTTTTCAGCAGAATGCACTCGGTTAATGCCCACCAATGATAATACGCATTGTACGCCTCGTCTCGCGGGCAATCTCAATAATGTACACATTGTGGTTCAAGTCTATTAAATATTATCTAATTAAGGTAATGCTGTTGACGGTATTGGATAATTAAAGTAGATATATATTTGTGAATTATAATTGTACGTAAAATTACAATTTTGTTAGGTTTTCGTGGTAGTATTTCTTTAGGCGAATGTTTTAGGTTCATAATCCGGATCGGGGAAGTTCATACGTATGTTATAGAAGTTCAAATTAATACTTTTTATTTTTAATTAATTTGGTAAAGCAAAGTAAGCCGTCCTTTAGTGTTTGTATTAGAGTAATCTTAAACTAGATACTGTCGATATATCATATAAATTAATATCGTATGACCACTTTCTATTTTCTTTAATTTTAAAAGGCCATTTTGTTTCAATGACAAAAACTTGAAAAGCTGAGTAATTTCGACATTCAAAGGCCTCTTTTCACTATACATAAAAGACACTATCATAAGAAATAATAGGCATTTTGTCTTGAAGTCTTTGACAATACATAATAATTTCATAACAAGCGTACAACCAATAAAATAATAAATATTCCTAATATTACAACACTAGCATCCTTATGGTGGCAATAAAGCTATTTGTTCGTAGCTAACGGTTTACTGTGTTCTTACTGTCACTTAATTTAAAAGCTTAACAGTTAAACTTAAAGTTCAAATTGAAACTGTAAATTTTTACCCATTATAATTGCCCTTGTCCATTTTATAATTACTGTTTTGTTTTTACCGACAAACTGTCGAAATTACCGTATTATACTATCAAGAAAAAAGAATAACTTGTAAGTCCAGCCGTAGCCGTTTTTTTTTCAATAGACAGTGCTCTGAAGTTATTTCAAATGACGTAATACGTCATTTGAAATAACTTAATTTGATGTTTTAAATTTCGAAATCACCAGAAAATATTTGAAAACTCCAGTATTTGATTGACTTATGGATCTAAGTTTAAGCGCTCTATAATATCGTTATAAGAATATTTCTAAAGTTGCTTTGTTGATATACAAACACTTTCGAATCCAGCTTCATTAATAATATTAGCAATTATTATAATAATATTAGATTATAATAAAGTAAATTAGCAGTTAGTTTCTTATATCAATTATTATTTATATATACGCCATCGAGGGACAGTGGAACAAAAGATGATAGTAAGTTCGATTCTCACGCGAGGGAATCAGTGTCATATCAAAATATTTTTCATTTCTCTGGAAAACGACAAATCTCAGCGTTGTGTTCCATAATTTACCAGGCAGTTTAACCTATTTAGATAACAAGCACCAGGCCTTTACTAACTACCCTGCTGTATATAAGAGATGCGTCTAGCTAACAAATTAAATATAAATTATTCATAGCCAAATAAGCCAAAATTTCTCTCCTTTTTCCACGGACAACAAGACCCTTTCAGATCTATTTCAAAGTCAACTTTTGTTCCATCGTATAATATTTTTAACGAAGTGTTACATCATACGCTATACACTAAGTACTACATAAACAATTCTGAATACGAACGAAAAGCAGCGCTTCTTAAAGTTTATTTCAATTTTTGCAAAATTTTCTAATTAACCCGCGAACACAATAGCTGTGAGCCACACATAAACAACACCGAGGGTGACAAGAAATGTTAATAGTACTTCCTTTAATTATATACAACTATTGAAAATTATACAATTTTTCACCTAAACTCTTATGAAATAAGGCTCTAAATCGTATCGGTTACTAAATTACTATCTAAACTTTGTTTTTAATTCAAATTAAACTCTATTTTTTTTGTGGTAAAGTAAATTTTTAGACAACAAGTAGTTTCAAAGTTGCCCAGGGTTGTCACAAACAAGTTCATTATGCACTTAGACAATTAGTGTATGCCCGCGGCCGCCTTGTCATTGTAGGCCCTAGGCCTTTCCGTTGTACCTTCCTAGGCCCTACCACCTATTTGATTATGCTCATTAGGGAATGAAAGCATTTGAAAGGCAAGCTTATAGATAGGGCGTGATACTGTTTTATTTTTAATATTGTTATGCTTATAATGGATTATGAAGCTAGTGAGATATGGAATATTTTGAATTAAAAATAAATTAGATATAAAAAAACAATAATATAACACATGTGTGTGAATTACAATTGTGTATGTATAAAATTCAAGTGACATAAACTACTAAAAGTAACACAAAAGGAAATGGGTTGATGATCATAAAACAGTTGGACTATGAAATATTTGTATTAATCGCTTTTTTTTTAAGATATTGTTATGGGATAAATCTATCTCTGACTAACGTGATGGGAAGAATGAAAATATTCTCAACAATTAGAATTATTAGAAAATAGTCTAAGTGATAATCAAACCTACAGTCATATTTATATGTATGCTCATATAGCGTCTAAATCAAATCTAAAATAATTTTAAACGCCATGACTTTAAAGAGATGGCGCAATACCTAAGCAATTTAAATTTAACCTATACACATACGAATACTATTTCTAACATTTCTATGAGAAGTCCCAATTTTCTAACCCGTAGTGAAATGCACGCTAGATGCGCATCCGGCGTCCATCGTATCTATCCATGCAAAATCCGGATACAACCAGCGTCGGAACTGCCCCGAACCGGTTATAACCGGACAAATCCGGTTAACGGATCAGTGCTTGGCTTTAGGTAAGCAACGTGTGTGGTCACGTTTAGACATGTTAGATATTCGTACAGTTACCTATATAACCTGTATATGTAAAGCTTTTGGTATTTTGGTTTCTGACATACTTATCTGTAATATTAATATACTATATATTATACATATTATATTATACATATTATATTATATATTAAGTACATAAATCTGCGTATCAATAGAAAAACTTCTTCGCAGACCTACCTTCCAAGCTTAACCTTAACCTTCCAACCTTTATTTGAAAATAATTACAAAATCCATTTTATATCCTAGCTAAGGGCTAAGACAAAACAGCATTTCAAATTACAACTCCAGCTTTATTTAAAGTTATGCCATTTTTTTATAAAAAATATGCCATTTTTTCCCAACTTTCCCCCCAAATTCCCATCAAATTCACTGAACACCAAACACGTGCAAATCCGCCCAGACCGCCTCCGCAGTAATCACTACACTAATTTATGGCTTATTTATCAACAAATCGAAACACCACAATACGTTCGCTACACAATTGCCTGTTTTCACACACCTCTGATTATAGTCCAAAGCTACAGAGTGCGGTTGCATTATACATGGATTTTGACAGCTAAATTGTATAGAACGCCTTCGGGATACAGTTATGACATGTCTAATAAACACTATTCTTAATAGTTGTGGGCTGGATTTCGAATAAATTATGACATTTTGCAATCAAATGTATAATAATACTTAGTCTGTAACAAAATCTTTTAATGCTCACAAAATCATTATCGATATTATTTCTCGTAATCGAATGAGATGAGAACAAAGAAAACTTTTAATATTTTTTATCTATTGACAATATTTTTTTTTTAATGAAATAGGAAATTAAGATAAAAGCGATAGTAAATTATTTATGGGGCAAGGAAACTGTTCTCCCCTTTTTACGAAAATGATGCAGACATAATATTAAATTTTACATAGTTGCAGATTATATGCAAAAAAATTACAGTAAGCCACCATTTTTCTTAATAATGTATTAGAAATACAATAAAATAACACGACATATACTTTTGTATAAAACGAGATACTCGTTGCTACGGCAACGCGTATTTTATTCATCAACGGAATTAGCTAACTAGTATTAAATCTATACTTAATGACGCGACGTCTGTCTATATGTGACGTCATCACGGCCAAACTGCTGAACCGATTGTGATTAAATTTTGGTATAGAGATACTTGAGGAACTTGGCACGAACATAAGCTACTATTTTCTTAAATTTTTATTTAATTTTCCCGGAATTTCACGTGGACGAAGCAGCCAGCGAGTGGCTAGTAAATATATAAATCCCAAGATTGTTATTTCAACTTATAAGCATCGTAACTGAATACTATTTATACTTATCATAACTTTGCCATTACCTTCTTTTTAAGAAATAGAATTATCGATTTTAAATGTCCCGTATAATGGATCTGCGTCTATAACAGAGACTGGAAACAAATTGTTAGTCGCGTGATCGTGTGGCTCTGGTAATGAGCAGAATTACACGCTTTAAATCAGTCAGCTTTGAGTTGAAAGCTTTTATTAGTACGTCTACAACTATACATACATAATAGATACTTGCAATATGCTTGAAACTAAACTAAATTAAATAAAGAATATATTGAATTTTCTTCATCTCCACGCATTTTGCCACATAACAGGGTACAGAGAGAGAACATGGTGCCGAGACACTCCGTTCTCCAGTGGAGAACGGAGTGTCTTACTCAATGCCGTACTTTGTCTTGTCACCAAAACGTAGAAATATATCATTTTAAAAAAAAATGTTATAGTAATTTACCTGACCACTCAAGTCGTACCCACGAATGTATTAATAATCTATATTTTTATTTAATATTTTTTTGACGGATATATCGTAATTTGTTATATACAATGTTAAGGTGGTTTGAAAATATATTATCTAAAGATATATTCGCATCCTTAGGAAGAAAGTGGCCTTACCGAAAACTTCTTTTAAAAACATGCAAGTTTTAACAAATTGCAAATTTTCGACTTCTTGTATGACTTCTGTATTTGTGTAAAATATACCTTTGTATCACTAATAATATCAAATTAATTAAGTTTTTTACTTATCATTATTATTATGTATAAAAACTAAAGTATTATTTCAATAAGGCAATACCATACTATATATTTTTAATTTAAATCTCGTGGCAATAGTACCGCAAAAAAGAAATTAGCTTAAATTTCTATAACACTAGTTGAGATTGAGATAGCAATCAACTTTTTTAACTGACTTCGTAGAAAAAGATTAGCAGAATTGTCGTTTTTACTCTATATCTACTTAAATTGTTTGTCAAGATACAAACTATATTAATTTAGTCTCAAATATAATGATTTCTAAGCTGTAATCTTTAAATTTGTGAGCAAAATATATAGAAATAAAAGTTTTTTTTCTTTATTGCACACCATTGATAATATGATTAAAATATAGTTTGTACAAAATATGCCTAACTAATTTTTCAAGACACTTTGCCTTGAAAAGGAGCCATTTCGAGTTGAGTTGCGGAACTCAACACTGAGCTTTGTTTCACCAGTTTTTAGCAAAAAATTGAAAAAAAATAATTTAAATCATTCCTACGAGTAGAACTAACTAACTTTTCTATAATAAAATATAGATATTTTGTATATCATTTATCATCACCATCATCATTTTGAATATAATTTGATGAAATATCTACCTATTTTATTTTTATGTATTTTCCGCAACTACGCGACAACCAAAAAGACAAAATAATACAAAAAAAAACTAAAACAAATTTCGAGATATTTCGTATCTAGTAGCGGAACCCAACGCCGCGCTTTGTCTTACCAAAGCAGAGGGAAAATAATAAACTTTTCCACCGCGCCATGATGGTCTAAAAAAATACGACTACATCCCAATCACTTTACACAAAAAAACATTATATTAATTTCAATACAAAACAAGGCTGTTATTTCAATACCTTTTCAATTTTCACTAGAAATATAAACAAGAAACTTTAAGCACTTACTAACAGTCAACAGTGGATACTATAATATGATTCTATACAAATAAGTTACTGACCTATAAAGATAACGCTACGACCAGTTCTAAACAGTAGCTACTTAATATTATCAGTGCATCTCTAACAAAGTTTACAAACAAAAACCGGGACCTTATCAGATTGAGTTTTAAATAAAAGTTATTCAAAAACAATGGTTAAGTCGAGTGGTTCTCATAGCGTTAGGGGGTTCGATTCGAGTGCCCGAGTACATGTACGAAGTGCTGTAATCGATATTTATTATTAACGATACCTGTAACGATGTTAGCCGCATTATTCACACGTTCACTTTCAATTAGGGAATTTATTTAGAAATTTGAATTTTTTTTTAAACAAAAGCAAAATAATAATAATAAATATAAGGCGATGATGTGAAGTGGCGTAGATATTTGGGCGGATATTTGACTATACACGATGGATGGTAGGAAAGGCGGAAAGTTTTTCATAAAGATAATTTCTCTATCATACAAGTTAAGCACAATATATATATATATATATATATATATATATTGTGCTTACCTTGTATGATAAAGAAATTATCTGCGGTCTCCGACAAAAGATTTACAGGCAAATTAAATACAAATTTGAATTGAAATTCCATGTTCGAATTTGAAATTTTTATTTAATTCCTCATTCATCATTCTTTATTTCAAAAGGATCTTGCTAAGGACAAAAAAGCAACGTAAAGGATGCCATCAATGCAAATGCAGGCGTTGCAGTAAATGACATGAAATTGAAATGCGACAGTTTGACATTACGTCCAGATAAAAACTTCGAATTGCATCCACAGAGGATTGAGAGGCGGTATCTGCTTTGCCACTTTTTATATCCGACTATAGTTTACTGTATGGATAATAAGACAAAGTTAACTCATTTAATAAGGCTTTTGTTTTTAAATTTTCATTCTTAGGTAGAAAATAGCTAGTGACTACATTCTCCATTCTGAAACAATGGACACTATGTAAATATTGTCATATACCTAGTTATAGACATTGTTGATATACATATAAAAAATAAATATTATAACAAAAAATGTTTACCGTGTCTCCGTGTGATTGAAATAAAAAATGTAGTAAGAAACTCTGCGTTTTTCATTTTTCTTTCTAAATAAAGATGTTCGAAAAAAACCGATTTCTAACTAGGTAGAGGGAAGAAAATATTTTTGAGAAATATATATTTTTTACGGGATATGAACTGAAAATCTACGTTTTCTCTCGGACACATCCCATATGTGCAACATGAGGTTATTTTAAATAACTACAGCTTCACTCTTTTTCTAGCATAGCTTGGTCGTCAGAGAAAACCTCCGTTCTTTATTTTCCGCCCGAATTTCTTGGGAAATGAAAATAATTAAATTATGATCATTTTACCGTGTGAGATTCGAACCCACAGCCAATTGCGATAGCTATTATTATAAGTAATTAATTTACGTAAAATGAATTATTATCTTAAATAATTATACTGCCTATGTGTAATAGTGCTTTATGTGTATCATTTATAGGCCAGTAGTAGATGTACTTACACGTTAAGTTACATTAGCTTTTATCAATTTAAAATTTAAATAAGTATCTCAATTTTATCATTCTTCTTTGTAATGGATTTACCGTAATGGTGTGTGCGATGCACTAAAATGCAACGTTGCACGGTTATAGGTCTTATACCCACAGTATTTTAAATATATACCTACATGACGACAGGAGAAATTTGAAGTCAAACGCAATTAAAATAAATTGCCCTCAACAACCATTCAATATCTAAAATCTAATTTTGCCAAAATAAACAGCCAATAACATATCTACATATAATTATGAATTAAACCATGAAGTTGCCAAGTATCTGGCAAAATGAAATTCTTTCAAAGATCTTAATTTTACGTAATTCGTTATAGTAATTATAAATTTATAATAGCTATTAATTAATATGCCATTGCATATAGGTATATTTATAAGCTACAGCATAAATCCTGTGTATTTTCACAATAAAATGGTTCTTTTAAATTTGTTTTGTAATACCAAAATATATACAATTAATAGTTTTATTTAAAACGTGTAATAATCGCGAAAACAACGATATTATTATATAAGACTTTTAGTCAAGACAATTAATAAACAGGAACACAATCATCCTGCAAGCTGAAATAAAATGTTATATAAACTTTTTTATACTAAAATAAAGCTCATATTTTTATTGTAGGTATAATGCAAATATGCCCATCTAATATAATAACATACGTTTACAAATACTCATATTTCATATATTCATTGTGTGTTATACACAAAAAAAATTATAACCAAGAAATCAAACAAAACGTTTAACTTTTATTTAAAATAACACAAAACTTAACACGTTTAACACTCAAACTCGGCCTGAACTTAGTTCTCAAGAAAGCAATTCCAAAATAACTGGGGTCTATTACATTTCGTATTAAAATACAAAAATCATTTCAAAGAGAAATATATTAATAGTGCAAAGTTGAATATCGACTTGAAAACTCTTGAGGTCCTTAGAAAAACTTTTTTAAATACTGCCCGTTATAGCGTGAAACAATAGGGGATGGAAGTACGAATCGTGAAAACAAAAAAGGCGCGATTACATCTTCAAGTGGTTAGTAGAGCCCGCGGTTTCTCATAGGGTGATGTTTTGGTAGTAACGCTGAAGGGAGCCGTTGGCGTTAGGGTGTACATGTATATGCATAGACTTTATTTAATTTTCCTCTTTTTTAAAAAAATCTTGCAAAAAGAATAATTTTATGACTACAGCTATCATAGTAGTGAGCCAGAGAGAAACTAGTGTCAAGACACTTCGAAACATGCATGTAGAGTGGCGGAACTTAAAACCTCACTTTGTCTAATGATTTATTAAGATTAAGATTTCTGCACCTTTTGTCTATAGAAACTTAGGTTCCTAGGTAGTAGGTATACTTAGGTAACTTAGGTTGAACCTTAAAAAATTTTCAAGGTTTCCAGAAATACAATATGATTAATATGGAATGATGATTCCCGATGATGATGATGTATGATGAAGATTCACAGTATGATTGAAATAAAAAAATCCTATACCTAAAATGAAAACAACAACAAGGCCAAATAATATGTAAAACTCAGTCTGTCCAACTAATTCCTTAAAATCATCTAGGTACTATCTATTTGTACCATACAAAGAGAATTAATTTAATACGTAATCTACAATTAAACAACCTTTTACATTTGAAAAAGAGGAGATTTTATTATTGTTGAATTTTACTACTTGTATACATATATAATATTATCCATAAAGTCCTAAAGCTACGGTCACAACACACTATAGCCACTATAGGCGATCGGCTCCCACGGGTGTGGCGCTTCGAGTGCGAATTAGCGCTCAATTAGGCGAATGATTCGATTTGCGCACTGCCCTGGACACTGATCGGGAAAAATCTAAAGATGGGAACAGCCCACCAGTTTTTAACAAGATTTATTCTTCTACATTTTTTTGTATTTTATACACGTATATCAGATTTTGCAAGACAGAAAGCCTAGTGAAGTATTATTTTATTCAGAGGTTAGCTGAGTGTCAATATACAATATCACAAATGGACCGTGTCTAACCAGAGCCTATAAACACCTATTTTAAAAACGAGAAACTACACGACTATAATCAGCTATTTCGATTTTTCGCCCGCCCGCGTTCTCAATTATATTACAAACTTTGCTTAAATTTATAGTTTAAATTTGTTGCAACGTTTTTATTTATCATTGAATTAAAAAAAAAATCTTTGTTTTGATTTCAATTACATTGATAAATGCTCCCAAAAGTACTTTTTCTCATATATCTTCCATGTACAGACAGCGATCACTTATATTTTTATCATATGTGTAGATACAATTTTTTTTATTAATAAATTCGAATTTCCATTGCGTTCAATCATTATGTCATAACGTAATGTCAAACAGCCATTTATATGAAAAATATTTAGTTTAGCAGTATAAAATATATTTACATATATTTACTCTAATAAACTATACTCGTATAACAAAAGACCAACTTACAATTTCACACACAATTTAACAAAGTTGGGATGCGCCTAACACATGATCTCCTTTTAGGCTTTTATTTAATGTTGAACTTGTTAATTTCCTTTAAAACTCATTCAACATATATTAATATCAGAGTTATTTTTTTTTTGAAATAGCAACTATTTTTAGCGCAGAGATTCGAACCCGAGTCCGTCCAACCTGGACGGTTTCTAAGAAACGCCGGTTTGAATCCCGCTGCTTTAATATTTTTATATGTTTTTAATATAAATTTTCAATTTCAAATTAATTATATAAATTTCAAATAAATTCAATAAATTTTAAACTTTAAAATGTTAAAAGTATAAGATATTTGGTTAGCTGTAAGATGGTAAGTTAAGTACATTATAAAAAATGTTCTCTGCCTATTCCATAATAAATTCTGAGGCATAGCGCAATGAGATAGTATCTGACTGTAATTTTCCATTGTTAAACGTCGATTCTTACGCAGTGGAATTATCATAATATAATTATTGTGGACCCTGGCGAACTAGATTAATGCGTGGCATTGAGGTCCGCCACTTAGTACGTAATGTCTCAAATTTGGGAGGAAAGTAGAGAATGGAGTATATAAACACTACACTGAACTCTAAAAAAATACAATACATATTTCTTTTTTGTCCCAACGCCTGTTTAAAATATAAAGGCAATGACTTGTTGCTGCAATATAAGCAAGTTTCTGTCATCCGCGTACTGTTATTTTCTAATTTAAGCAACTCGATTATTTCACTCAAAACACGACGCCGGCTAATTTTAATTCTGTACAAACGCAAAAAGGCATACCCGCAATTATTTACGACGAGTCCGTGAAAAAGTTTGCAGAAAAAGTTATTAAATGTGACAGGTTAGGTGTTGCAGATAAATTAACTAACGATAATAGAGGCTAAGTATGAAACAATAAATGAAATAGTGGATTCCGCATGTTTTATTAAGTCATAGTATTTGATATGTGAGTCCATCGTGGCGCAGTAGGACAGCGTCTGAATGTAATCACGATTCATTGCGTGTTCGATTCCCACTTGGGGGAATGATTACATTTTACTTATTTGTAACATTTTTAAGTGTTATTCACACACTTAGTACATTGAAACACATTTTTAGGAAACGTATAAAAATTTTAACAAAAAAAGCCTAGCGTTGAATTCGACTATTATTGGTGAATTCAACGCCACTCGATGTCCATGTCTCGAATTCGGGCGAAAAGCAAAGAACAATGTCTAGACACTAGGTTCTCTCTGACTACCGTGCCTGCTTTCAGAACATCTTTGGCGTGTTCTTTATTCCTGAAGGTCGTGCCCGCTTTGGTAATCCTGAGTAGAGGAGGTGTCGAGCTGTTACCATGCCACCCCTATAAACAGGACATACAGGTGCTATATAATGGTTTAATTTTGTTAGTAACAATTTTTTTTATGAAAAATTTTAAACAAGTTAAAACTTCAATATTTATTAGATTTGTATTGTTATAAACAGACGCCATTTGTTTCATTGTACTGTACGCTGTACGCTGTGGCACTTAGTTAGTTTATACTTATACTTTTTTATTGATTTTATCTGATTTGACTAAGTACGGCGTTCGGTTCTGTTATTTAACAAGAAATAGACGAAATACCAATGGAATAGCAATCTATTCCGCATAGTATAAGATAACCTTAGGTATATAAGATAAAAAAAAAAGTTTTAAAACTACTTCATGTGATTATATAAATAAATTTGTAACATAGTCTAGTCCTTTGTTTCTTGTGTTATGATTTTTAAATACCTTAGTACAAATTATGCATATGGGGCATTTTGTCACGTCTTAATCTTAATGAAGAAGTAGCTTAATTTCTTTTAAATACGTATTGTAATATTCGAATAGTTCTTGTATTAACTAAAACCGATTGTTCAGGATAAGATAAAGGAAATACAGAATTTACAAAACTATTCCTGTTAATTCACCTTAAAACAGTGATTTTCCCATTTACAACTTTTTTATTCATTATACTGACGTCGATATACAACGTATTGTATATCGTTGTTTATCGTAATAACCATTATGGCATAAATATAAGAAAAACTTGCAACCCTTTTGTAACAAACATCTCGTCGTCCGATTTTATTCGAAATTTACACACGTGTACCGATCCTATGACTATAACATTTTCTCAGCATAAGCCTTACCTCAAATGCAAGAAAATAGTTATGTTTTTTTTAATTTAGAATTAATCTAGAACTTGTCTATGGAACCATAAAACCATAATAATTTAAGCTTCGTCATGGCTCTAAGAAATGTAATGTTAATAAAACGAATAAACGGACAAGTGACACTTTTTGTAGCGTCCGTTAAAATCCTATTATACTTCTTGAACTAAAGCGTTTAATAAAAAATATCGTCCACAGTTTCTACTTTAAATTGTTTGACATAAAAAGTATTTTTATAGTAGCTATAGCCGACTCCACTTAATTTTTTTTACCGCCATTGTAATTTGCTACACGTATGTATAAAAAACAAAACCTTGACAACAAACAACTTACAACCTTACTTGAGACCACCGTGGCGCTGTGGCAGCATCTGACTGTATATGCGATGATTGTGGGTTCGATTCCCCACTTGGGGGAACGATTCGGGTGTCAAGTTGTGTTTTGTCAACAAAGGGCGGAAAGTGGAGTATGGAATATCTTGATACTACATTCTCATACAATTTCCTAAGTACGGACGTCGTACGCCACCAAATTTAATTTTGTAAGTAAAAACGTTGCTAGGCAACTTGTATTTTTCACATCTACTACTTTATCACATCTTAAGTGTATAAAGAATACTTTAAAGTATTACAAAATATAATATTCTCTCCCTCCACCTGACTCAACAACACTCAACAGGTAAAATAAAATATTAGAAATTATAAAATTTCTTTTCATACAACATGTGTAACAGAAAAAGTTTCTATGATTTTGAAATACTTAGAAAATATATAAAAAACGCTTTATTAACTACTTCCATCAAAGTAGGCTAAAAGTAATAATCTAAGTCTAAAGTCTAATTCGAATTCTGATGGGGTGTTGTAATGGAGAACAAAGTCTTGACACTAAGTTCATTTTATATATCTAATAAAAGAAAAGTATATAGTAAATTTATAAAAAAAAGCACCTTATCTCGACTAACAGGGTAGTCGGAGAAAACCTCCAGTGGCAGTGACCAATTGCATGCCGATTGAAATAAATTTGTAAAATACTACGATTTAACTGAGAACCAGAATTTATAAAGAGTTGTTCAACCAAAACAAAAATATAACCCCAATAATTTCACGTATTTTCACGTATTCATTTTAAACAGAACGCAAAAAGGCTCTTTATATTCTTTCATCCATTATCTCATACAAACATCTTCTGTACTTTGGTTTGTATGTTGTAGGGAATAAGGGTGTTGTGTACACAATGGGCAATGTTGACAATGACCGCTTTCAGTAGGCGGATGCAGGTTTTTTGACAAATGACCAGCTCCGATTTGTCTTGCGTAGTGCGGATTTGGCAAAGACTAAGTTAGAAATAAGTTTTTTTTAGCTTCACGCTTTATCTCTACCGGGGTAGTCAGGGAGAACGACGCGTCAAACATTACTTTCCCTGCATCCTTCTTTCACTTCGCTTCCTCACTCCAGGGTCCTCAGTGCTACAAGTAGAAAAACTTAAATTACAAATAAACAGTCTACCTCGCCTTATCAAAAAATACATGTGGTCAGCTCCATCCTCCAAGACGACAGAAGTGTGCAGGGAGTTTGGCGTTTGTTTCGATCCCATTATACAATAACTTACCATAAGTTACGGCGTTATAAAAAAATCTAGTTAATTTTTTTAATTTACATTTTTCTTGTATTGTGAGGGACCATCAAAGACATTTTTCTTATTCACAATTTACCAACCACCGGTACCTAACGCTGCGCTTTGTTGATTAAGACTATACCATATCGTTTTAAAATACAAACACTTAGCGAGCAGCGGATGAACTCACAAAAAATGTTTATTTTAAGTAACTTTTCAACTACGCAACAATAGCAAAAAAAACAAGATGATTAAAACTTTAAAAAACTGCCTTAAATAATTCTTGTCATAAAACCCTGACCACATTTGTCAATTTCCATGTATAGTAAACGCTGAAAATACGATTACTTTCTTAAATAAGATTTTATAATTAATAATTTCATGACTAACAGCTTAGAATCTAATCGTTAAATAAGAAAACTGAATGCGCCGTCGCCTAGGCTTTACTGCCTTTCTTTTGTATTGATGAGCGAGATGTAATATTTTTTGTTCATCTTCATTTTGAAGCATCTCACACACACACGCTTCACGCTTTTCTCGCATCAATTTCATGGTTATCAATGTATTCAGACAGAACCTAGTGTCAAGACACTCCGTTCTCTACTTTCCGCCTGCTCGAATTTGAGACATTGCGTATTGAGTAGCAGAACTGAACGCCGCGCTTTGTTTAGTTGTTTGTTGCACCAGAAAATAATTTCAATATAATCAATTTAAAAAATATATATTGTTAATGTATATTATCCGGGTCGGGATCGAGCCCACAACTAATTGCATATACAGTTAGACACTGCGCCACGATGGTCTCTCACACCAAAATACCGGATATAAAGATAAAAAATTTACTTATAAATATATAGTTAATAGTAGTAAATATAGTTGTTATTGTTTTGAAGGGAGGAGAAACATCGCAAGAAATTCAACAGGATTTTTTTTTTTAAATCAAATATTTACAGATTTATTAGGACCATGATACCTTTGAAAGAGACTGGAGCCAGCATTTCATTCGCAGGGTGTGCTGTCATTTATAAAATAATTAATTAGATAACCAACCTTTGACACAGCTTTTAAGCTCACACCGGTTTAATCCATTAAAGACGAGAAATTATATATAATTTCTATTCGACATTTTTCTTAAAACTTGTCGTATCTGGGTTAAAACTCTTTGCTCCAGGGCGGGCCCGACGGTCATAAAGGATGTTATGATATGACGTCACTCTCCACCGCTCACGTACATTTCCGCCGGCTAATGCCTTCGCAACATTAATATTATGGATTATTTTCACTTTTGCCCTTTTCCAGCTCTTTTATGGTTTAATCGGAGGGAAGCTTTTATATTTTCTTTTCACGCACGATGCTCTAATATCTTACAAATAGTTTAAGTTAATCATAATAAATTGATACTTTGGAAGCCAAAGACGGTTTGGCTTAAATTGAAAACGTGATGAGTTGCATTTATTTTTTTAGTATTAAACATTTTCTTCATTATCGATATAGACAAAGTGAGCCTCACCTAGACCTAGAGCGAAAATTAACATGTTTAATTAATAAACTATCCACCGAATGGGACTTTAAAACACTATTTAGTTGAACTTCGCTAATAAGAAATTATTCTGATATTACTTTCGTTTAGGCTCATAGGAATGTAAAATAGTAACTTTCCAATAAATGTAAAACCTGCAAGAGTTTTCAATTGAAAACTAATTGAATGAACACACGAACGTTTTATATTTGTAAAAGTCTTATATATAAAAACGTTTTCATTTCCAGTCTCGTAAGATATAACGCGGCGTTGAATTACGCAAACTGGGCACTATCGCAATAAGTTTAAAACGACATTACTTTTTTTTAGAGCGACAATATCTACTCCGTAAAGTGCGAGAAATTCTTTAAGAAAATATATAAATTTTCACTTGTTCGAAAATGAAACAGTGTTAACAACAAAAGGTCTTTTTAATACAATAATCAATTAAGAAGCTCTGAAAGCTTTCAAGAAACTAACTTTTCAATACACTGAGTAAAAGTTCCACAATGGGCTATTTAGCTCGCACTGTGGCATAAAACCGTCATTATCTGAAACGCTTTAACTGATCCCCTTTATACGGTCTCGATCACTTAGCGAATGAATGAGAGACAAAGTTGCTTCTAACTCAATCAAAGAATTGCAAGTACCGCGGAACCGACTTATAACATGAGATATTTTTTAAATTCTTATAAAATTGATATTTTTAAAGTCTATTCTTTAGATTTTATTGGAAATCCAGTCTTAATACGTGATTGTGATGCAACTTATGTGATTGTTACTTAAATAAAAAAAAATCTTATTTATTTTCACTGATCTCACACAAGCTAGGAACAATTATTTCATAAAGTGGATAACAATGCAATACTTAACTAATGAGACTAATCTATATTCATTTTTTTTCAGCTTTACAATTTTTGTCCACATAGTAAGGTAGTCTGAGAGAAGCTAGTGTCAAGACAATCCGTTCTCTATTTTCCGTCCGAATTCGAGACATTGCGTGTTAAGTGGTCAAACTTAACGCCGCGTTATGGCTTGTGCCAGAGCGAAGAAATGTAAATAATTTACATATTATTATTCAATCTAGTGATTCTTGTAATTCTTAATAAAATTCTTTATATATTAATACAATATATTAGAAGGCCGACTCAATAGAATTTTTATTCTTCCGATAACTTAACTCAGTGCTTTGAAGCTATAAAGTGACCGCACAACGACTGAAGAAATTTGCATTCTACGTTTAATAGAAATTGTATATTAATTGTTTGTGGATATCATGTATTGATATAGAAAAAAAATTTGCAGCTTCCCGCTTTTCCCGCATAGCACGGTAGGTATAGACCTAGACCTAGTGCCAAGACACTCTGTTCTCCACTTTCTGTCCCAATCCGAAACATTTAAATGTGTGGTGGAACTCTACTTTGTGTGTTGTTTTTGTCATCAGAGCATAGAAATAAAAGAAATGAATTCGTTATATCAAATAGGGACAGATAGATAGATAGAAATACTTTATTGCACACAAAGTCAATACAAAAAAGGTACACAAGATATTATAATTAATACCGAGAGTGAAAAGGCGGTCTTATTGCTGTTAGCAATCTCTGCCAGGCAACCTTTAGTGAGAGAAGCTTGGTCTTAATACATAAGGGTTAGTGCAAATAAAGAAAATTGAAAAAATTAATAAAAAAAAAATGTATATTTCTGTAATTAGCGAACTAGATATCACTTAAACAGATAGGTTAGGATCTGTAAAAAATTGAATTCGTTGTATCAAGTAATTTGTATTAATGGGACACGTTTTAATGAGGCCAGGTTGGTCTATGATTAGTTTTATCAAGGTAAAAAATAATTATTGATCTTAACTTTACGTAAATAATTATATGCTTTCTATATTATAGTGAACAGTTACTTTATGATTTTCGAGTTTCTGTGAGTGATTAAGTCACTTAGACTTGATTTAGTAAAGGAACACCTTTTTCGCTTATCAGCCATTGCACTTTTAAACCAAGAACAGTGTCAAACAGCATTTACAATTTAACATAATTGAACGTCAAACAATAATAATTGTCTAACGAATAGATCAAGTCAGAACCTGTGACATAATTTTTTTTAAATTAAATGTAGATAACTTCGTTACAAAAAGGTGTTCGATAAAGGTATTTGCAATTTAAAGGTTTTTTTTTGTATATTGAAAATTGAGAAAATTTAATTGAGGAAACTGTTATATTGAGGCTCGTTATATTATCGTTATGTATGATAAAATATGTCTAAAAATATATATTTCATTAGTTACAAGAGGTTCTGAATAAATTGTAAAATAATATTTATTTAATAAACAATATACATGAAGTATTTACTTCACTTATTTAAGTGCTTATAGGGATATTCTATTATTAGTTTAATATTTGTATATTAGTTGTAGTATATTCAATTTTTTTTTTATTTTGGACATTTTTATCCTCATGTATCACCAATATTTTAAGGAAAGAAATAACCGTTGAAGTCTTGACCATGGCGGATAACGTGACGTAACTAGGTATACTTAAGTGTCAAAAATTTGTGTAATTTTTTCATCACCAAACTCTATATTAAATTCCACCGGTCAAGGCGTTAAAACACGCTGAGCTAATTGAAAAGTTTAATAGAAACATCAATACGAGTGTTTACACTCTTTATTTGAACATCTGCCGCAGCGGGAGTACATTGTTTGCGCGAGAGGAATTTGGGGCGTTTAAATTACGTTCATCATATGCTATATATTGTTTAGTGTTATAATGGAGTGGTGGAGACTTGATTAGTGTTGACTTTCCTATATTTAGTTATATTTTTTTTTAATAGGGCATATTTTCAAGAACTGTGTACTTAAATTAACTGTGTACTTATATTATATTATTTATTGTATTTTTAAAATATTACAAAATAAATGCAAAAGCACTGTCAACTAAGGTAAACTTATCTCTAAAAGATATATCTTCCAGTCAACCTGTGGAAGTGGATGAGTAACAATTTGCGGGTAAATTGTGTGAAAAAGAAAAGAAAAGAAATGAAATTCAAAATGAAATAAAACGCAAATATATATATATATATATGTAATTATATATTTACTTCGCTTTTTTAGTTTAATTATACTACTTTACATTGTTTCAAGACACTCTGTTCTCCCCTTTATTATTATCCGCTCGTATATAGTAATATCTCGGATTCGGGGGGAAAGTGGAGAATTAAGTTTCCTTACACTAGGTTCTCTCTGGCTTGCCGGCTATTCTATACAAATTATTTCAATAATAAATATATATAATGCTTTATATAATATAATAGTAATACGTTTACTATTATATTATACGTAATTACTATTATATTAATAATAATAGTAATTGCGTTTTAGTATAGTAAATTTGGAGTTTTCTTAACATAGCAATGGAATTTGTCTAATTGGATGCCAGTATTCTTTTTATTTTTTTTCGCGAGGAAATCCTTTATGGATACCAGCCCGATTGGGGACTCGGACCTGATTATGTGGGACTCCGGACAGGTAATTAGGTCGTCCGTATACCCGCTAAAGCCTCACAGTGCTCTTCCTCGATCGCCACTAGCTGGGCCACGGGAACCTTAATCATCATGTCACGTCGTGAAGTCAAGAGTGTTGGGTCACCCTCGACGGCCAGCTCAGAGAAGCGTGTGAGCGCGCCTCCTCGGGCTAGGTGATTAGACGATCAGCTTATGGGTTAAAACAGTAAAACCACGTAAGTTCATTAGTATGGGAGATTATTTCATTTCATATAATGAAAATATTTTAGCCGACCAGTAGAGCTCATCTGAGGTTAGTATTCGTCTGTCAGTTGTTGCAATTGTTATATCAAGCTAGTTTAATCTGAAGTTAGATAGCGTATGGCGTTGGGTTCTACTGTGTTCTTGAATAAAATTTTCCTGTACGTAATAAAATAAAGTATCACTAATAACTCTCTTCCTGTCCGTAAAATGTTCAAAATTAAAAGATAAAAGAAAAATTATATTGTCTATTTCTATGCTTACCGAACTAGATATCACTTATGTAAGATAAGTAAATAATAATACATAATACAGTAAATGTAACATATTAAACATATAAATATTTAAATATATATACTTAACATGTTTTCCTTTACTATACAAATGACATTTATCGGATAAGCCTTGGCTCGAGTTGTTATAAAATCTAGAAACAATAAGAAATATCTAGTTAAATGATTGCAGGGGGTACCTAGGTTGGCCTTCGAGAACACAGGGCATGTGCGAAGAGGTTGATGACCATAGCGTTTGGCGTTTGGTTCTCCCTAAGTACCTGGCTAAGGATAAAGTATGAAAACTAAAAAAAAACATCTTAATAAAACTTTAAAGCATTTGAGTATTCAGCATTTGGAAACGATCAACTTTACCTGTTATGAACTACGTCATATTTAACGTTTGTATTCATAACGACTTCCCTTATAAAAGGTGCCCTTTTGCGATATGCCACTGTTTCAAAAGCTTACACGTACTTTAGAAATTCTGAATGCTCTTTTCATGGTTGGAATTTTATGTATGAAAGCTTAAAGAGACAGTAAGTTTAAAGGTAAAATGAATGTAAAAATAGAACTTGTTCTATTTTGTAAGGGGAAGAATAACTTTAGTTTATGATATCTAGAGCGTTCAATTCACTCATATTTTTTACTTTTCATTTCATATTTTGTTTGAAACATATAGATATCAACTCAACTATTTCACAATAAATAATATCCACGGTTTATCTTCTTTGCCTTCTCGGTGTTTTCTGAGATTTAAAATATCATTTATTTAGAATAGAAATTGATATTGAATACATACTAAAATGCTTAAATGCTTACTAAACAACAAAAAAATTGTTGCCAAAAGTGCCTCGTACTTTATTGTATGTATTAAAGTTGCATAATGCATTTTAATAAGGCGACAATGTACATATAATAAGATTTTTGGTTTAAATCACATATATTTGGTAATCGAAATATTGTTTTTGAATACCCGACCCTTCGAATAACTTACAGTAGTTCATGATCACAGGTGTCTTGTCACCTTTGAAAAGTTTAGTTTTAGTTTGATTTAAAAATATACGTATACACGTATCAAGTAGAAATCAAACCTACAGCAGATCGAATCGAATACATAAACTTTGCTGCGATAACTACTATTTCTACAATAAAAATTATGTTTATTATTCTATTAACATTTATGTTACATTACCCGTATCATAAAACTACTCCAGCCATTTACCAAATAAAATCACTTATATTTACATAAAAAGGCCATCAAAGACAATTTGTCAGTTATATCCAAAATAAAGTTAGCAAATGAAATATAAGAGCTTCCCCTAATAATGGCCTAAGTATGCTACACAATAGGGGGTGTAGTGAGATGGACAAAACGTAATGTAATGTGTACGGAAACGTATTACTCGCGTCAAATGATCCAGAACCGGAGATCGTATTGCATTATTTTTGTTTACTTTTGATAATAATATATAGAATATCACAGTATTTTTGGACTAATGGTCATTGATATATATATATATATAAATAAAAAAATACTAGCAACACAAACGCGACGTGACCCGTGTGAGTGTAGGTGTTTCTCTTGTAAGTATTTTCATTTCATAAAATTCCTGGAAAAACTAAAAAAGAATAGGATAAGAGAGGATATAATAGCCTATTTTCATCATTCAGCCCTAGATCCTCAAGTATCTCTATATAAAAGTTCATCACAATCGGTTTAGCGATTCGGCTGTGATGATGTCACAGACAGACAGAGTTACTTTCGCATTGATAATATTAGTATGAATTACTGTGTAAGACAATGGACAAAATATGTAGAATAATATATAAACTTATATACTAAATTTGGTTAAATAATATTTCTCATTTAAAATCACATTTGTTATGACAAAAGCAAAGCTTTTATTTTGACCATTACTTACAATTAAATATTAAAACCATAACTCTAAACATTAAAATGGGGGTATAAAATGATATTGATGTCTGATGTATGCATTGCGTAAGGTGAAAAGTTATGATGTTTTGTTAAAGTCAACATTTTATACAGTGTTATTTGATACTTTAGTTATGTATTCGTAGCTACATTACATTACATTATTACTGCCCCTTCTTATTTAATCACAACTTAAATTCAAACATATCAACTGCGCCACTATGGCAACACTACGTAAATAGGCGCATAATCTCCCATTTAAATGAACAAAGAGCTAAGAAACCAACGTCCTAGAAGATAACAAAAAGCTACAAAACACCTAAAACTTGAAAAACATGAACATGAGAATGCTTCCAGTTTGTCCTATACATGTTCGCACGTCCCATTTTCTACTTTCCGTATACAACTTTTGGCCCATTTGCGACTTGCTTTAATGTACATAGATGAAAACAGCCACTTTAGCTTTGAAATTCTTGAAATAACCCTATCCTTTATTACATTAAAATAGAGCTTAAATTCGCTTAGATTAATTATTTCAGCTGACTTGAACTTTTTGTTGCAGCATACGCAGGAAAGAGCTGGAATCTGAGAACGATTCATCCATCATTCATTCTTCGTGTTCGGTGTGAAAGACGCCGTGACGATTATGTCGTTCGTATAGGTGTGACAACTATAACGTGCGTAACACTTGGCATTTAAAGCCTCGCCATAGACTCTACTTTGCCTTACTCTGCATAAAATTCGTTTTGTAGTACTTTAGACACTTTTGTGCATACCACGGGATTGGAAATGTAACGTGAAGTGACGTTTCTAGGAAATTGCACTTTAACATCTAAGTTTTACGGTTCAAAATTCTATATAAGCAGTTCAATTTGCACCATTTTGATATGTGAGTGAGACGCAAGTAAGCCTTGATAGTACTCGAGTTATTCGAGAGAATCGCGTTTGAATTTACAACGACACAAGGGTGTCTTAAGGGTTGGGAATAAGGGTGGTTGCAGCTTGCAAAGGGTATATAGGTAGAACGCAGACTGGTCATTGTTTGGAGCTGATCGCCAGCAATAGCAATACGTGAAAGCGATGCGAGTACGGTTTTGACAAGAGATATCGATCTAAATGAGCAAACTTTAATGATGTAGATACATATGTATTTAGTGAGCAAATGTTTTTGTTTGTTTCCGTATACACTAAATGCTATATTCTCATATCTCCTCAAGTCAAGACACTCCATTCTCCACTTTCCGCCCAAATTCTAGATATTGTATTTTGACTGGCAGAACTCAACGCCGCACTTTGTTTTTTTCACCAAAACGGCGAAAATGAAAATAATTAAATAATGATTATTCCACCGAATGGTAATCAAACCCATAACCAACTGTAATTACAGTCACTTTTATTATTTTTAAATCAACGTCCACAATATTCACTGAAGAGTACATTTTCGCTATCAGACTGCAAAGCTGTTTTTTTTAATAACGTATTAGAAACATATTTAATTTATGAAATAAAGCTTTCTTATACTAGCAGGTGTTTTATATACACTTTTATACCAAGAAGCGTATACGTTGCTATGGCAACGCGTATTTTACATGGCAACGGGGCTACTAGTATATTTTCAATGTTCCATCGGAACGCCAACCTTTGTCTCACCAGAATAACTAAAGAATTTTAAGCTAAGTTAACCAAACCCAAACCCAAACCCAATGCATGCAGTGTGATACGTCTTAACTATAATTTCTAAATATCTTAAATAAATGATGTCTGTCATAAATATGTTCCACATTTAATTTCTAAGCTATTTTGAATCACTTACAGTTACAAAAGAACGTTAATTATTCGACACGCTTGTTTGTAATTACATCGACTGTTACAAGGTTTCTTTAATTTATTTTGGCGACTTACTGTTCGTGGTTATATTATGATTGCAGATATTACCAATAATTAAAAATACAACTAAAAAACATTGACAGCTTCTGTGTGTTATTTAATTAAATTGTGTTGGGAGAATTTTAATACATAATACCTACATATATATTTGTTTAAGCGGCCTTTATAAAAAAAACTCTGGTATTAGTTAACATAAACAACGAGTCTCTAAGTAAGATAGTCGAAAGTCTTTTTTCGTTTTGCTACAATTCATATTTAATAACTCTTTGATTTACTGCGTGTATCAAACTGATAAATAATTTTATCTTAAAAGAAGCAAATAAAGGCTTGCTTGATTTTTCTTGCCGGTTAAAGCACTAATTCTGGAAAACTTGTAAGAATTTTGCTCTTCAGTCAATAAATTCAAAACATTTTATAATTCTATCGTCAAATGAACAGAAAACTGCCACCGGCTCAGAAGGCAGTTCTGTTGAGAAAAGCCGGTGAGAAACTCAATGGTTGCTATTTTCAAATTGTAACTTTCATATTTTCAAATATAAAAGTTACAATTTTATTATTTAATACAGTAGTAGCTAACCTGCACCAAACTCTAACTATATTACTTCCTCACATTTTTGGGTTTTCCATAACACGATTAATATGGTTAAATTTCCATATAAAATGTGTAAAAATCGAGATAACCAGTTATTTAAGGAGCTGGACCACTTATTTGAGGATATGTCATATCAAAAATATTATCGGCAATTAACAACTTAATATAGCTATAACAAGTTATAATGATTGCTGTGAGAGTAAAACTTGGTTTTTTATACGCAAGAAGGGGAATATTATTGAGACAATTTAATTAAGCTCGTCAGATTTCACGCTTACGAATACGTTATAACGACGTTTGTGCGAAATCCAATCTTGGTAATTACAGATTTTCATTCACGTGTCAAATGATTTGTAACATTTTCATATTAACGCCTCGTTGGTATTTAATAATTAATATGAGGGGTACTTTATCTGATTAATTTTATGTTTATATATATAATATGTCAAGTTTAGTTTTGCTTTAGTCTGAATTATTTCCTGTTGTAGATTTTGGAACAAAGGTTATGTAAGGTTTTTTCATGGAGTTTATATATTTCAATAGTGTCAAAGTGTCTCCAGAGAATTATTCTTCACAAGGTTCTCTTTCTTACCGAGCTACTTATTTTACCGAGTTAGATATCTTATAGGCATGACTTTTAAGTACTGAAATTGTAAGATAAAAATTGTGTACAATAAAGGAACAATATTTTAATGAAGTGTACGGATCATATGTAAATATAAACTATATAGAAAGAAATTCGAGTTAGTTACTTCGTTAGTTAACCGCTTGGATGGACGGCGTAGGCTCAATACCTATAGATAAAATAAATATCAAACTAATATTATAACGACGTCTTAATATTTACATGTTTCATAGATCTCTTAAAGCTTTCAATTTACGTCTATTTCGTTTATCCACATATTTGATTATAATTTCATATATTAGATTATGAGAACAAATAATAAGCTGAGTAAAAAACAGTTTCATAACACAACACAATTAACACAATATTACAGCATTATGATCAATATTAGTATATGTTTATGTATTTATTATATTACATTATTATTATATTTTGAGGCAACACTGTCCAACGTATTAATGCTGAAAATTTAAAAAGTTGAATTTTTAACTAAAGTCCAAGTCAAAGTAAAATTTCAAGCGTATATAGATACGTTTTAGTTTTATTATTTTCATCATTTAATAACAGAATTGGGCGAATCGCTGTTAATAAGACCTGTTTTATTTATACCCCAAGCTCTATAAGTGACATTTCTTTAATTTAATAACAGAACAATGAATTATGACACAATTCCATTCAAGCAAACAATCACGCAGATCTCACAAACACTTTGAAATGCGAATCTCCAAAGAGATATTCTTTGAGCATTATCAATTTAGATTTCTATCGGGTCAAAATTGTCACGTCATCTCACGCACATTATTCCTGGAGCTTCCGACGTGCCGTTGTGCAAATCATTGGTGAACGATATTTTAACTGAAAGGAAGTGACAGAATCGAACTGGAAAATATTTTGGTCTTCCACTTAATGACGGGGGTCGTTTTCGATTAGTCTGATAGACTTGTACTCGTTATTCATTTGATTGGTACTATTTGACAAAGGTTCAGAAGTAATATTGACAAAAAAAATTAACTTCTCATTTAGTTACGCGCATTTATGCGGCGACTGCAAGTCTCAGTAGCAAGTACGTCTTGACATCCGCCAAATTTAAATGGAACATATTAAATACTATGTGAAAGAGAAACCAAACCTATGCATTTAAGTTTATTTATATAAAATTAAATGTTTAACAAAGAAAATGCACAATAGTTAAATTTAGTAACAAACTTTGGTATTAGATTTTAACTAACTATATTAATAGTAAATTAATAAAATTACAATATTATGAATACTTTCATATGGACTTATTGAGCTATATAACAATTATTACTTTATTAATAGTATATACCATATAATCTACATGCATATACAAACAAGCTTTACATTCCTATATATTACTGAACACTAAATGGATAATGGTAAGATATCCTGGCTACATCTTCTGGCACATAATGCAGGTTGGGATACGCTTTCACCATCATTTGCTGGTTAACTACAGCAAAGGGACGGGACGATATACTTTCAATTGACGGCAAAGGTCTTAAATCGAGACTAGGGAGAGGTTCTTCTTTATTTTTCATAGGTGACATGAAAGGAGGCTGATTTATTGGCACTGAGTAACTTATCACATTATTGTACATGTACTGAGGATCTGAATAGTTCACAGGAACTTGATAGTTGGGTTCAACTCGAGGCTCGATTTCTATGAAGGTCTCCCTTGTCGTGTACAAAGCTGGGTTCCCATACGACGTGTCCAGTCTATTCTTCCGACGGGGACGGTATTTGTAATCTGGATAATCGTGCATATGCTTCAACCTCAGTCTTTTCGCTTCATCTATAAATGGTCTTTTCTCCGTCTCATCCAAACTCTTCCACTCTAACCCTAGCCGCTTAGAAATTTCCGAGTTATGTAACTTGGGGTTCATCATAGATATTTTCTTCCTTTGCAGGCGCGACCACACCATAAAGGCGTTCATCGGTCGTTTGATGTGGTACGGGTTAGAATTTCGTGAAAGTTTCGGCAATTTCGACGGCGTGGACTCCAGTTGATATGCCATCACGATTCTCCAACTAGGTTACAAGCAAATCATGACTTAGCGAGAAACATAGTTTTGCAAAACTAATATATCACAGTCCTGTATTGCACATTGCATATGTAACAACAAATGGGTCGATTTATTCAACAATTGAGATAGCGTAAAAGCTATCAAGTCCGCGACCGAGCCAGCACTGATGACCGGTTCCGAAGCCGACTGCTCTGAACGGCTGTCATTAGACCAACAATGGTCAGCACACAATAGTAACGACAATTTTCCATGTATTATTTGCCGTTGAATAAAGAGCGGCGACAATGCATTGATTGCTCACAAATTGTCAAATGATACTGCTGTATGTTTTGTATGAGGCGCGCCTGCGAGTGATCTATTAAACAATCTCCGCTGTATTCTTGTACGACCGGCGAATTACCCAATAACGAATGTTAAGATACAGCAATATTCTCTTGATAAAGCTCTTAAGTAATTCTACTTATAAAAAAATTCTATTAAAAATTGAATATATAATTATATAAATTTGTGTTTACTTAATTTTACAGTTTAATGTAGTGCTTCCGGTATATAAGATTCTTACTCATTTCCTAACTGGACTTTAAGGTTATTTACTACATACACATTCATCCACAGTCGTCATTTTGAATGGAGATCTAGTAGAATATTACCCGGGGTCTTAATTACTTAATAACGGAAAAAACTACTGTATTTTGTCTACGAAAACTATATGTAATATTTTAACTACTAACCACATCATAAGAGCTGTACCATCTGCTTAGTTTTGAAATGTTCTTTTGATTTAGCAGCCTTAATATTGCTATATACATATGTAACGAGTTACGAGTAACCGCTACATCGTTTGCGAAGACATGCCAATATAAATCTCATTATTTCCTGTTCCTATAGGAATTTTGAAAAAATCACCCTTACTGCTCCCCCACACTCCACAAGTAATTTACATGCCAATTTTTAGCTTGTTACCCCCGGAAGTTTTGTCCATAACACAACTATTTATTATAGCTTATGATATAATTATTTAATATACAGCCTTCTACTAAAAAATTCTACTATAAAATTTGCCGAAAAGTATAAAGGAACCGTAGGTAGTTGCAAACTCAAAATGATATATATATATATACGCATTGTTATGTGTTATAGTTTTTTATTATATTTTAAAACAACTTGTTGACTTGATAAGGTTTAATTTCGTAATAAATACTAGTCAAATAAAGTTATATTTCGATTTTTCTAACATTATTTGTTATCTAGACGAAATTTTAACTTCAGTCATAAAAAACTTACGCTCTTTGTTACTTTACACATAAATTGTTAGCAGGTATCTATAAAATCACATATAAAACACAAATCTCTAGGTGTTTTCGCAATTGAAATGTAGATTAGGATTATTGTGAACTAGTATAAAGGTATAGTGAGGTGTGGCTTAATCTTCGCTTATAATGCAGCATTGACTGTCGAACAGAGTTGAAAACCTTTTGGAATTTAATATAATAGTGCCTTTTAGCTTTTACGCGTCTCCTTTAAAGCGGAGAACGAAAAGCGAAGAAAAAGTTATCTCTGCCCTGTTATGTGGGACAAGGATTTTAAATAATATTGTGAGGTCGGTGTCAGCTTACCCTACACAGAGTACTTAGAGTTAAGACACTATGTTATTCATTTTCCTCCCATTTTTAAGAACTTTAAATTTTTAACAGATTTAGCTATATGGATTTTTTCACCCTATGACACAATAACTAGAGGAATCTAAATGAAATTCTTCACTTATGTCACTTACATATATATAATA
Organism: Podotricha telesiphe; assembly: GCA_038994665.1. Classification (NCBI taxonomy): domain Eukaryota; kingdom Metazoa; phylum Arthropoda; class Insecta; order Lepidoptera; family Nymphalidae; genus Podotricha; species Podotricha telesiphe. The sequence continues at coordinate 548,075 of JAOYRR010000026.1, read as the reverse complement.
TATATAGTAAAAAAATAATATGAAGTAGTTATAAGCTATAATCTTGAAGAATATAAAAAAAATACAATTAAATAAATAAATATCCATCGTGGCGCAGTGTTACTCTAGTAATGATTAAATTTTAATTATTTTCATTTTCGAGCTTTGGTTACACAAAGCGTGACGTTCAAGTACCGCCGGCGCCATCCAAAACACAAAATGTAAATTTCAGGGGGAAAACGGAGAATGGAGTGTTTTAACACTAGATTCTCTCTGCCCTCTGCCTTGTGCGGGAAATAGCGTGAAGCTACAAAAAAACTTATTAAACATTATAATCGTTTAGAAAAATTGTTATGCTTCCCTTTTTACAACTATAGGCTATATATCACCAATTGTTATATTGTGTTGTGGCTTGGTTGTTACAAATAACTTATCTAGTATTAAGTAACTGACGCTTTTGTATGCAGCAATATATACTCGTAGTAGGCTTGTTATTGTAATTATTTCCAAGTTACTAGCATTCAATAATACTTTGTATTTTACATGAAACCTGCCCTGATTACACCGGATGTAAATACGATTATTCCGTATATAATAACTTGGTTTTAAGAAATTTCTACTACATTTAAGGAAATGCGGCACAGCTTTAACAATATAGTGATTTAAAACATATTGTAAGTCGTAAAATAATGTTCTACTAACGTATAAATTTCTTTAAGCTTTTTGCAATTTGTGAATTATATAGAGACGATTTTTAAATAAAGTACTGCATTCTTCAAGTTTTGTTTACAGTTAAGAGATAGACTGTTATGTAAAATCCAACGTCCAACTGTTTTTACAAACAACAAGAAAACAACACTAGCATATGTAATCTTTATGAAAACTCTTTAGTTGCGCCTAATGAAAACACACTCTTTTCTCCTCTTTCCGCTTTAAATTATTGCTTATTTAAACTAGTTTTAGAAATAAATGTACACCATCGTGAATCCGAAAAGGTTTTTCGGAAACACATACATTTTAAACTAAATAATTTAAAGGAATGAATTTAATATTTCGAAATCACATACTATTAAAAAACAAATAAATTAAAAAAATATACTACAGAATTTTTTTTTTTTTTACTTTCTACAAATATAAACTGCCAGCGACATCTCTTGGTTAATACCGAATGTAGGTAAAGACAACATTGTAGCAAAAGCTTTTTAAAACTGCCATCTATTGTAATATGTTTGAACTATTTGGTATCAAAAAAACTATTTGGATGAATATATTTACTATATAGTTGACATACGAGGAACTTGGCAATGCCATCTATCGTTGATTTTTAGTTATACTGCAAAATTTGGTAGATGGTGTTAGTTAACGCTTATTACAGCTTTTTAAACTACGATCCAATTGATATGAATACAGTTCAAGGGCATTTGAATAATATATTTACATTTTATATAATCTAGTACTTAAAGGTATATATTAAACAATATAAAAATATACCAATTACAATAGATTGTAATGATAACATTTTTATTTCTGATTTAATATAATTATTAATTATTATTGATTAGTATTTAGTAATTTACTTATCATTATGTTTTTTGATTAATTTAAACCGATACGTTTCTCGTTTGTTTTCTTGTAATTTTGGGAGAAAATTTTCCAAGGTAGAGAAAGAATCAAGTACCTATTATACAATATCACTCGATTCTTTAAGTATACATGTTTCATATTATATCATTGAAATCTGGATAGTGGAAATCAATGTCATAATTTTTTAAACAGTAGGAGTCGATACTGTTAATACAATTACTTATTATGTAATTACAAATATGGCTCTTACAATTTTCATTTTCTTATATTATGATGAAATAAATTACATATCTACAATATGATATAGTATCTGTCTGTACCTAAATTTGTATCACAACATAGGGGAATGATTATAATTAACAAATAATATTGATGTCCATTCACGCAATTCATGGCTCAGTAAGGGTTATGACTGTCATCAAGAAGGCGTAAAGTGGAGAACAGAGTGTGTTGACACTAGATTTTTTGTGATTATCCCGTTATACCAGTTATATTTGTAGCTAAGAAAATGTGTTAAAAATATATACTATACAGAGCTATGTATATAGAAAAAACTTGTCAACTGTATTTTCTTGGCAAGGATTCTGTAATAAATCTCAATAAACGTAAATAGATGCACAGCCTCACGGCGGACCGTTTGAAAACATAAAACTGAGGCTTAAAACCCGCAATAACAATAAGTTACAGCTTATGCCTTGCTCATACTCTGCGACATTTTCATAAAATAATTTTTCACATTGGTAAATGCCCCTCATAATCATTTTTCCTTATATATTTTCCATGTACAGATAGCGATCAGTGATTTTTTTATTATATGTATATATTACACATGACCATTATTACCGGAACAAAGCAGCCTCCAATCCACCAATCTCTCTCAACTCTTCTAGAGTAGAAAAAGTCTGGTAATTTGCATTACTAAAAAAACTTTTACAGCAAGAAATTACTTATTAATTTCCAAATGAAACTATTTTGAACCGTATTAATCGCGTACATTATTGGTATTCTTAAATATATTTTAGAAACCCGACGTTTCAAATACTTTACAGTAGTCCGTGGTCACAGGTAAACTGAGGTTAAGGTAGAAAATGTATTTTCGAATAGCCGGTTAATAATAATACTATAGTTATAGAATATAGTTTCATTCGAAATAGTTTCATTTAAAAATGTGCAAAAATCGCGATGACCAAAGATCTTATTACCTATTAATTATTAGTTTGAATCCCAATCGGGGGTATGATTATATTTAAAATATTTACATTTCTGCACTCCTATACCTACGGCGGTAAACGGAGCGAGTTGACACTTGATACTCATTTGTTATTCTCACAAGTTATTCTCTCAAAGCGTGAAGCTGCAATAACAAGATATTTGTAAAAAGAGATATTTACTAATAATCTACAATATACTTAACGTTACAAATCTAATGCTAATTACTTTTACTAATTATTAATGAAATAAATCAGTATGAATTTTTACTAGGCTGGTTAATTATGCAAAATCTTATATTCATCCGTATCATAATTTTCATAAAAGAATGAACAAAATTACAAAATCGTATCGCACGGTGCAAACAAACGTTTTCCTCTGACGACAGTGGCGCGGTCGCTTTTTGTATTTCACATTATAGCTTTATAGGATCTTATTTTCATAAATATGGCGGCTTAAATACCCCCTTTATGTCGGCGGTGATTTACAAACACCCGTGTTACTGCAAGTTTACGAGAGTGAATAAATTCACAAGCATTTATTTCAGTTTAGTTTTGATATCAATTGGTGGGGAATCTTGAAGCTGAAAAAGTATACTTTTGAAAATAATTATAATTTATGAATATAATGTTCTACGTAAAGGTTTTATGTACTGTTTAACCACCCATTCACATTATGCGGAAAACGGAGAGAGATCTACACAAGTTATACCTACAAAAACAATATAGAGGAAGTGCAGTATATTTGGAATACTGGTTTGTTTTTTGGGATTAATTCGGAAAAGAAACGCGATAGCTCAATCAAAATGCATCAAATTGTAGGAAAATTACACATTCAATTTAACAAAATTATAACCAAAACAAAAAACTCCAAATAACGTGGTTAAGCTTAGGGTGCAGGTAATTTGGAATATAGTATTCCAAATTATGTTCATCTTTTGTTTTTGGAAATAGATAGCATTATTTTGTAACAGTTTTATTTTTAATTATCTTTAATTAATAACTCTTTTGTGAGAACATAGCCTACTATAGTATTAAATTATTTAGTAATCAGTCACAATAATCACAGTACATTATACAACTCATAAACACGGTGTTTATTAGGTACTTTTAAATGAATACTCTTAAGTATTCTCGCAGTAATTACAAATATATACACTGGATTCATAACCACTATAAGCACCGTGAACCCACAATTCACACATTAAATACTGAACCCATTCTTCACGACTTTTATATTCGCTATATTTTCCCTTACAGAATAAACATTCGGCGTCTTTATCAGTGGGGACTGCAGTCTTATTTGTCGTTGCTACATCTTCAGGCGAACCTGTATTACTTCCAGATTTAGCAACTGCATCTGGATCTGATGAGTCACTGTCGGTTATATTTCCCTTGTTAGTCTTACTTTTTGTTTTCTTTATGGCTATTCTGTAATTTTTTTTGTCTCTGATTTTATTGATTTCGCATTCTCTAGGTCTTTTTTATAAGGAGAACTTGAATTATTGCCGTTCTGGTTAATTTACGTTGCTTGTTTCTGAGGACACGGGTTAAATATCATAATGCTCATAAAAATGTGCATAAAATTTGGAATATTTCAAATTATGTTCGCCTTCGGTATACCAAATATAACGGTATAACAACACCAAAACTAACGTAAAATTTCGTGTTACATTTTAAATTCTACATATATTCACAAAATCAAACTGAAACCATTAATTAATAAGATTATGTTACAGTTTAAATAAAACAATAATAATTATCCGTATCACAGTAAATTATTAACACTGAGGCTGGTAGCCGAAATGTCAAGATGGGGTCTTCTTTCAGGTGGGACCTTGCAGGCCCCATGTGTCTTATTACGCTATGCTGCACTTCCTATACTAAAATCATGTCCAAATTTGTATATATTGTATATTAAATTACCTAAATAACTATTGATCTAACATAAAAACTCTAAGGTGCAGTGAAAAATCTTTGAAATCCTGAAAGTATATATCTAAAAACGTATATTTAGAATAGTGTTTAATATATTGTGCTCTTTGTGTGTATATTTGGTTAGATGGGTGTGCAGTTCATATTTTTTAAATATAGTAAAATTTAAAGTTATTCATTTTTTCATTTCATAACTGTAACTAATGATTTTTGTCTACAAAATAAAAAAAAAACTTTTTACAACTTCACACGCTTTTGCTGTATAGCAGAGTTCTTCACTTTTTGAAATCTAGACATTACATGTGAATTTTGTTCACCAGAGAAATGATAATCACGACTTCCTCAATTTTCTCTCGATTTTAAATTTAATTTGAAATATCATAACTGTATACAATATGACAAGACATCAGACTGGGAAAGAAAGGTAGAGGAGAAACTTACGAAGAAGTCAGCCTATGCTACTTTGTCTACTATTTGAAAGTTCTTGTATATTGAGTTATAAAACCAAACATTTTCAATTTATTACGTAAAATAGAAAAAATTAAGTTGGTTAAGTAGAGACAAGCTCGGACAGTCCAGGTCAGCGTTAATGCATCTTTCTTTTGTTTTCATGGTTCAAGATATTATTAATTTTTTATAACATTTTTAAAGTGTTATTCACACACAAGTAGAAAAACGTTTATAGAAAACGTTTTTGAAATGTTTTTTAATTTAACAATGTCCCATTTTAGCAGAGAAGATAGAGAGAACTTAGTTTTAAGACAATTAATTTTTCACTTTACAGTTAATTTCGAAACACTGCGCGCTCCTTTTCACTATACTCAACGCCACGATCGGGAATCGAAACCATTACTATCAGATCCTATACAGTTCGAACATGGTTGACGATAACATCGCGAGGCATTTACTTGTTTTTATTTTGTTATATACATAGTATAATATAGTAGTATAGTCAACCGACACTCATCCATCATCTGTCCAACATCACAAACACCTGCACAAACCCCAGTAAGTACAGGAACAAGGGATAGAAGACGGAGATAGGGGAAAACTGTATAATTTTATTCTAAAAGATCTCAGGAGGGAATAAATATATATATAGACCGAAAAAGATATATACCAGTATATATATATAATATATAATTGTATAGTATACTATAGTAATAACAAACAAATAAATACAAATGCAAAGTAGAATAGAATGAAATGTCGCCCTCGCGCCGATAATAACGCTCGTGTCATACTTTACACGATATCGTACAGTAAAGCGTGTCCGAAGATTTGTTATTATGAAATTTCTATCATTATATGATATTATGAACTCCACCTTTAGCGAAGGTCATGGGTTCGATTTATGTATGCGATTTGTGTGTGTTAGATACCTATATACTTTATAATCCAAAAAAATATATGAGATGAAAGTTATTTCTTTAGTTTTGGTTATTATTTATCTATAGAGTTATAAAAAGGAATTGGGTAATTTAAATAATAACTTTAATTGGTGTATTATAATACAATTTATAGTGTTTTTGGAAATTATAAATAAACAATTGTTTTGTTTTAAAAAACAAAGTTTATTTGAAACAGACACAGCGATATTTCATTTGTATTAGATATTGAACTATATTTATTATATACTACCTAACCTAAAAAGAAAGAAACACCAGTTAAAGTTATTATATAACTTACCAATTCCTTCTTCACGTTATTTTAATAAAGTTAATAAAATTCACATAGATTTAAAAACAATTTGACAATTATTTACCATGTCCTCTTTAGAGTGTGCATAGTTTCTACAGATACAAAATAACAAACTAAATAAATAATTTTCTTTACTTATATACTCTTGGTCATAAACCAATCTTTTGTTTAAGTAGTTAACGTCATTTCACCATTACGTACAAATGGCACTTATTACGCTTATAGGTTTAAAATCCAAAAAGATTAAGGATTTTATTTTTATTTAAATATCTTTCAAATTTTTTCCTATAGAGTTCTGTAATAAATTTACATTAATATTATCTTAAGAAACATCTTCATAGCCGAACATCGTGTGTAACTGAATTTTTGACTCCTTTATTCTCTATTGATGCGATATTTTTATATCCTCCGTTCAATACAAGACGCCCGCTTTGTACGAGCTTTTCTGCTTTCTTATTCACTTATAATATACAATGAAAGCAAATTTCCTATATATTTTGGACGGGATTTAAAGCACACGCTTTTTGATAGTCGACAGATGACTTTAAGTAAAACTAACTAAGCCATCGTGGCACAGTGGTTTTTAAGTTTGATACTCGGACTTGTTGTTAGTTTAAATACTTTTTTTCCACCCTGGTAAGGCAAAGGGCGGCGTTAACTCAACATTGGGCGGAAAGTAGAAAGCGTTTTTTCGCTGGATTCTCTGTCCCTTCACTGTTTGTTATATGTGAGAAATATGTCAAGCTGAAAAAATGTATACTTATTCAAATAATTAATTACATAGGATTGTTTTGTTTTTAACATTATAATTTAAAATATATAGAGTTTGTATTTGGTGTTATATTTCTTTCTTTTATTTATTTACCAACCTATTTATAAATATAACGGCATTCTGTCGCCCTAAGGGTTGTCTGGAATAGATGACTACTTAGCTATTAGACCGTCGTTTGTATACTTTTTTCATATGTTATGACATTATTTTTGTTCAATGTGGTGTACAAATAAAGATATAATAATAAATATGTAACTCATTACGTAGAAGAGCTACGACGTAGCGCTACTATTTTCTTTTGTTCAGATAGGCACAGATTATTTTTAATGAAGTTACAAATTACTTGCATATATTGCTAATACTATGTCGTTTATAATATAAAGGGAGGGATGGTATATTGAACCGGTAGTTGAGTTGAACGACCTTTATACAAAAAATACACACTTGTGTAGTGAGTGAAAGTGACGTAATTAAATAATAGGCAATTTATGTAAATGCCATAAAGTTTTAAAATAAGATTTTTATTGTCAGTAACTTAATCTGTAATTTAAATCAAATAGGTCAACGTCTCGCTATCGGGTGGAAAGTGGAGAACAGAGTGTCTTGGCACTAGGTTTTCAGTGACTCTCTGCTATGCCGGGAAAAGCGTGAAGCTGTAATTTGGTATTTTTTTGTTACTGTTGTAGGCTTAAATCCTTCTCGGGATAGCATTTAATACCAATGTATTAAATGCTATCCCGAGAAGGATTTAAGCAATGGCATTAGATGTATTTTTGCGTAACATAAGGGTTGCCTTAGCAACGTGTAAAGTATGTCACTTTGTATAAAAGTGTTTGTCAAACAATAGTAGTAGGTAGTAGTAGGTAGTGTGTTTAAAATATTATATTTAATAATTAAATATATTTCTAAACCTTAGGTATAGAAAATGGGCCATCGTGCCGCAGTAGAACAGCGTCTGTTGTGGGTTCGATTCCCACTCGGGATATGATTATATTTAAAATATTTGCATTTCTTCGCTATGGTAACTAAGATAAAGTGCAGCGTATCAATGTCATGTCATAACACTAAGTTCTTTCGGACTATTCTGCTATACGGGGAAAATGCGTGAAGCCGTATAGTAAAAGACATTGTCGTAGTGCATTTGGATCGTATCTGATACAATAGTTTTAGATTCAAATTCGGCTTTGGATTTCTTTAATATAAGTTGTTCTATAGTCTACTTTACTTGAAGAACTAACTAAACTAACTAGAGGATAGCTATAATGTAAATAAAATAAAGTCAATAACAATTAAAATGATAATAAAATTGAATTTTTCACTGCAAAAACAATACTTTTATATCAAACTTTAGAATTCCAATCAAAAATAATAAAAATGTACTACTAGTAGATACACGTTGAAATACATGAGTAACGTAGTTTGTGTAACAATGTTAGCCTGTCGGCTGTGACACCCTGAACACCAATTGCGAGCCCGTATCGCCGTTTCATGTAAAAATGGTTTAAAATCGTATTTTTTATGTGGCAATTTCAATCTATTATAGCGATATTTTACACGGTTTTTGATGAAAAAGCTAACGTAGTCTCGTATACAGTATATGTATTTAGGTATATTAATATCTACTACCTATCTATATAAAATATTATATGACTTCATAAAATATATGTCGGCGTTAAGTTACATGAATCAAAATCCAATGTCTCAAAATTAAACAAGAATAAGACCTCATAATACCAGGTACTTAAATACACGATGTTAATAAAAAAATTAAGTTAATTAATTAATTAAGTTAATAAATAAATTAACTTCGTGTATTCAAAAAGTTATCGCTTGCTTCTCTTACGTGTTATTAAATAAATATATGGTAGAAAAGACAAATAATTAAGAAAAGTTAACAAAAAAATCTTTCTATGTTTTAAAAGTAAAATGAGCTTCGCTCAAACACTGATTTCAATGTTAAATATAAAAAGGGTATTTTTTTTACAGCTGCACGCTTTATTTCATAGTATGGTTTTACGCATAGACCCTTCTATTCAGAGAGAAACTAGTATCAATGCACTTTGTTCCCAACTTGCAGCCCGATATTATTATTATTACATTATTTGCACACTACGTTACATTGACAAGAACAATAGGTACAAAACACATAAAAAAAGGAATGTACAAAAGGCGGTCTTATGGCTAAGCAGCCATCTCTTCCAGACAACCTTTAGGCCGAAAAGAAGCTGTTATAATGATAAACGGTTAGGTGGTGGTAAAATATAAGTTAAATATAATTAATATTTAGATTTATAAATAGAAATATGAAACTATATATACATACATACGTACATATAAATTGTTATGTAGTTATCGTTTTTTTAAGATATTATGCGTTCCAATCGATACAATGCGTGTTGGGTCGAACTCAAAGCCCGCGCTATGCCCAGCGTAGAGAAATGTGACTATTTTAAGTATTGAGAAATTGAAGCGACTATCAATCACGTTTACAGTCCGACGCTGTCCCACTGCGCCATTATTGTATTTTTCATAAAGAAAATAAGCAAATAATTCAAATTTTGAACTAATATTCGTGTCACCTTCAAGTATCGACCAAAAGCTAAAAGTTTAACATACATAAACATAAAGTCATATTCAATACGTCTTTATAATGAACAATATATTAGGCGGCTAAATCAAAAAGCCTTATTTTCAAGTAAAACTTAATGTAAAATAAACTTTAAGACATATATTTAGAGTATACTTTCGATTGCATAGATATTGTTGTTGGAAATTTGACGCATAAAGCGCTTGCGGCGAGGCAACCGAGCGGCAAAATGGTACATAACACGATATTGTGGCAGAACACGGTGGAATGGAAGTACGAATTGTTTTAGTTATCTATAGAGGTACATATAATAGGTGAGCCATATCTGAAATCTGAATATTTTTTCTTTAAAACAATTAATTTTAATTAGGATGAATTGAGACCATAAATAAGTATTATGATTTGTCAAATTTATAGCTAAAATTTAAGAACGACTCATTGAGTGACATACAAAGGTGCGCTCAAATAACTCTCAAATTTATAAATATACAGCAAGTTAATATATAGTACAATTTCACAACAGAGGTTAAATTTTGTTATGGAGGTTGGTAAGAGCTAGTAGGTAAAACGAAATCTACTTGTATCTTTTTTTTTAGGAAAATTAGTACTGAAAATGACATTTGAGAAACAGCACTGAAAATATTGTCTTTTACATGGTATTTTATAGACATAAAATAGACGAAGATTACAAAAAGGCCATCCAACAAATATAATTTGTAATTAAGCATTAGAAATAGGACAAAATAATAATACGAATGCTATTCGCACTACAATATGTTGAGGAAATGCGTATTTTACAAGTCAACAACTCCACAAGATTTAATAAACGAACGACATTCAATCAATCTGGTTACACGAATTTTATATTCCAACGCCTTGTATAATTTCCCCCAACTTAAAAAAACAATACTTAATCTACCAGGCCATCGTAACGCAGTGGACTGACTGTAAACGCAATTGGTTGTGGGTTCGATTCCCAGTCAGAGGAATGATTATATTAAAATTTATTTCATTTCTCTTCCCTGGAAAGATAAGATGCAGCGTTGAGTTCCGGCACTCGATACACTGTATCTCGATTCCAGGCGGGAAGTGGAGAAGTTAGTGTTCTGAATACTAGGTTCTCTCTAACTATCCTGCTGCTTTTTTTGCTAGTTTTTTTAATCTACATACACATACATCACAGCATAAAAATCTTTTATTTATTTTAAATTATAATATATATAATATTTTATTTGTTCCTAACCAAGGTGCAAGCTAAAACTATATCACAAACCCCTTGCATCCCTGAATGGACCGTCCATTAGTAACTAAGGGATGATTGTTTGAAGGCTTCAGACGTGACTAATTCATATTCATACTTCAAACCGCAGCTATTATACACTGATTGCCTTATTTTGTTCACAATTAACTTATATGGGGATATAGTAATTTATATGTAACTAAATAATATTAAAAAAATTACACATAATGTTAAAAGTCCGTCACCCATCACGCTAAAGTTTTCAAAGTTATTTAATAAAATATAATTTAATTTAGTTAACATGTGATTATTTTGTCATTTTTTGAAGTGCTATTCCCATACTAAGCATAAGGAAAATACTTTTATAATCTGCAGTCAGATATTGTTAGCAAAAAGTAAGCAGTTGTTGATAAGAGCGCTTGTATAACAGTATTGTTGGGAACGCTATTCCAATAGGCGCGGGTTCGAATCGGCTTTGCATTCAAATTTTCAAACAGTTTTCAAACAAAAAATGTTGGCCTTGACGAGTGAAGTGAAAAAGTTTTAATATATCCGAATGTTTCTGTAGTATATTTAGGTAAATGAGGCGATAGGTTCCCTTACCCAACAGGCAAGCCTTACCCAACATGCAAGTCTTTAGATGCGGAAGGAAGAAGAAGAATGAAAATACGAATTATAGGTTATCTTTATCTACCCTGCAATATGTAACAGATACAGAAAAAAAAGAAAAAATATTTTTTAAACGAATTGAAAATGAAATAAACAGTTTTAAATTAAGACATTTTGGATATCTATTTATATTAAAAACTAAAACGGATTATAAGTTATTAATGAACATATATTTTTTCATGTACTTAATATTTTTTTACATTACATATTCAATCTAACAATTAAAAAATATATAACTAATAATAATTCATCCAAGATTAAATGTTTACGAAACAAAGCCAATTATTTTTATAATTACTTTTCCATCATGTACCTACCTACAATACACATCCACATAATAATTAATATTATTTTATATAATTAATCCTATTTCTCTTTCTTTTCTGTTGATTATTTCTAAAGCCTGAATTGTTCAGTATAACAATAAAAACATTTGAATATTATTAAATTTATTTAATTTACATATCCCATGCTAAATATAGGATAACCATATACAACTTACCCACTTAAAACACAAACAGAGATTACCTAAACATACAAAATCGAACTCCAATTACGCTTCTTTCAAGCAAAGGATGTGTTTTAAAAAAGAAATTTAATCTCTCTAATAAACATGCTAACAAGACCACGCAACACCTGTTGTAGTAAGCTAGACGTTTACCAAGCGAGACGTTCTCTCGCCCAATCAGGAGCCAGCGTCCGCCCATGCTCGCTCTCCATTGGTTGTCACCAAAGAGAGGGGGGCGGACGGGGAGGAAGGGGGGTAAGCACGATCTAAGCGTTAACATGACACTGTCTAGAAAACCGCCGCATCGAGCTTTCGCGAGCTTTTCACTTGCGCGCGTGAACACGACTTTTGGATTTTGTCATAAAAATTTAAATATTACATGTTTATTATACTTTTTCGTATTAATAATAATTATTAAGCATAAAGTGTTGAATTATTTTATTTATTACAATCATATATCTTATTATTTTAATTAATTTCAAAAAGACAATGTTGGTATTGAGTGTAAGAAAACAAAAATAGGTTGAAAAGTTGTATTTAATTTTGAATTTTAATTGGCTATACAACTAAATATGTCACTCGGGAAACAGCCGTCTGACCATATAAAGCGGCCTATGAACGCCTTTATGGTATGGTCGAGAGGACAACGGCGGAAAATGGCACAAGACAATCCCAAAATGCATAATTCAGAAATATCCAAACGTCTTGGCGCTGAGTGGAAATTACTTACTGAGATGGAGAAAAGACCGTTCATTGATGAAGCGAAACGATTAAGGTTAGTTCAAAATGTAAAACTAAGTTACTAAGTTTTTTTTTTTTTAAAAATTCTTTATTTATTTTTCCTTGTATGTAATTCTTTTTTACTGTCACACAGTGTTTTATTGGAATAAAGCTTTCACTTACTTACTTACTTCCCTAATTAATATTATTATTTATTCAAGTAATAACCTCTTAAAGCACGTTGAGCACTTCTTGGGTGAACAAAAATAGTGGAACGCGCGTCATCGTCACCTAATGTCGAAGATATGTTTTTGTCAATAGTCGTATGTCATTGCATATAATTTTGTGTTAATAGATATAAAACCAGACTGATGTCCATATATTTAATTTAATCAATTGTATGGATAAACTATGACAGTTTTTTTTATCTTCACAAGCTAAAAGCATTATAGTAATTTAAAAGTCGATAGATTCAAAGGTAAGTGAAAATTTCAGCGAAATTTAGTTAATAACTATTGAGTGACTAAACTGACGACTATAAAAAAAATTCAAGTAAACTATTTAAGACAATAAATAACACAATTAATAACAGATCGTAAATATTTAAGCATATTAATATTTTTAAATGTCCAAAATTTTATTGCTAGTTAAGTACTTTACATAATAATTATGTATATATTACTGTATTTGAGTGTACAAGTTATTATCAAAAGTTAAACAAATAAATTTATATTAATCCTTCTTATAGTGCTTTTGATATAAAATAACCTTACAAGTAATCTCATATCTCAAACCCCTACATAATGCTAATAATAAGGGTCACAACCCTTACAGCTTAATTATTAAGTTGGTATCTATTGTATATATCTTTATGAAATTAAAAGTGAATGTGACTGCCTAAAAGGTTATTATAATATATATATTTTTTGAAGAATTCACATATAACAATAATATATATTAATTATAAAGGTTATTGAGGCTTTGTGACAGCATCTGATTATATACATGATGGTTGTGGGTTGAATTCCTACACGGGGGAATGATTATATTTAAATTCTCTGCCTGTCCTGCTTTGCGGGTAAAACATTGACGCTGAAAAAGTTAATAAAGGTTATTTAATGGTTTTACCTACCCATCGAAACAATTGTGTATATATGTGTATAGGTAGCGTCAGCCACCTGCCGCTGTGTGATAGTCCCTGACTATAAATGCGGTTGGGGGTTCGATTCTTATTCAGGAAAATCGTATTATTAAAATTAATCGTAAATTCTTTATATTAGTAAATTTCTGAGTGTTTTGACACTAGTTTCTCTGTGCATATTCTAATATACGGAAAAACCGTGAACTCATAGGTATTCAATAATGTAAGTTTTTTTATATTTAAGAGATATGTATCTACGGTAGATAAGTTGAAACTTCTTTTGGTCTCGACAAAATATCCATATTTTCAATTATTGAATTTTATTTATTTTTGAACGTCACCTGTAAATACCAGTGAAAATAGAGTACGGTCTTTTATAAATAATGCGTTATTTGGTTCCGGAACTAAAACGCACAACCCAATGACTTGACTTACTTTGCATTGACTTAAGGTTGCAAGGCTAATTGGATATTGAATCCCCCTTTCCTATTTGAATTTAAAGATATACTATATACCTATTGTAAGAAATTTGTAAACGTTTTATATTCTATTGTAGTATATTGTTTAAGATTTTCCTTTAAAGATTTTTTTCTTTTAGATAAATATTTTATTACTAGGTCATTGTGGCACAATCTGACAGTGGTTGTGGATTCAATTCCCACTCAGCAGAATTATCATAAAATAATTATTTTCATTTATACGTTCTGGTGAACAAGACAAAGCACGGCGTTGAGCGCCGCCACTCAACAAGCAATATTTAGAATTTAGGTGGAAAGTGGAGAACGGAGTATCTTGACACTAGGTTCTCCCTGTCTTCCGTGTTATATGGGTAAAATCTCGAAACTAAAACAATTACTACTTAGAAATGTAAAATTAAATAACAATTTAAAATATAAAAACAAAGATCAACTGCACACCCATCTAACCAAATAAACACAAAAAGCTCAACAAACAGTTTAAACACAATTCTAAAACAAAAAAAAACTAATTAAACATACCACGCAGGTTTCATATTTAATCAAATCCTTTATAAGCGTTTTAATTTCTTATCAAAACCAACACAACGATGAAAATAAGGCACCTGTTGCTTATCAGTTAGACAAAAAGTTGTTGGATTACTTGGCTACAGTGTCTGGATATTAGATGAAAAGAACAATGCAAATACGCGGACGGATGTTGACGCCTTATCTTAATTTAATGTTTAAACTCACTATACAATTAAAATTGAGTTTTTTTACTCATTCTAGATAGACTTTCTCACTGATTAAATAGTGTTATTAGTGATGTATTACTAATTCGTTTTTTTTTTTAAATATTTTAGAGCGTTTACACACATTTACTGTTACAATTAATTTGATTAACGGGAAGGCATTGTGGCCATATTAATATTAAGCGATTGCTTTCACACAACCATCGCTAGAACTTTTCATTTTCCTGCAATCAACACGCAATGTCTCAATTCGGACTCAAAGTGGGCAACATAGAGTGTCTAGGTACTAGGTCTGCCCTGCTTGCTCTGCTATGCTTTGCTATATCCTATAAAGAGATGTTTCAATCGTATAAGAATTTTGATGAAGTATAATCAAAACCTAGCAAGAGCTTAATTTTATACAAAGGCCTCTTGGAATTCTTCGCATCACCCGTAATAGTTATATTAATAGTCCTTAGCCTTCAGTTGTGAATTGTATCAGTAGATTATAATATGTAAGAAAGTCGATTTTGTAAACTAAGAGTACACTTTTGAAGTGCCTCGTTGTTCTGGTCCTATTGACTAGTACATCAGATTCTTGCTATAATAATATTGCTATTGTCATAAGTTTCGGATAAGTGTGCAAAATTTGAAACATAGATGGCAAGAAGTGGTCAAACTAGCATTGCAACGTTTTCAGTAGTTTGTTGAAAAATTACCAATGCCAGTACTTAATTATGAAATAAATATTTGACAATAGTAGACATTTTTGCTATGTTATAACTATAACCTTATTTCAATATGCTGTTTCAGATTTGAGAGAGGCATTTTTTTACTGTTCAAGTTCGACATTTCTTTAAATAATAGATATTATTTAAACCATTGTTAACTTTTAAACTTTATTGCCTTTACTTTGTATTTTTTTTAAATACAATAAAGAATACAATATTACCACTACTAAAAAGATTATCTGTTCTACGTTACGTTTGTAACTACAAATAAACCCAATTTTTTTTTTTTACTCTCTGCAGAATCCTAAGTCGTAGTTAGTTTAAATGATAGATATGTGCTATTTCTTATTTGACAATGAATTAAATGAATCCAATGCCATTTTTCCAAAAAAATAACAAGAACCTTGTAACTACAAGCTAAATAAATGCTATAAGTATTTTCCTTGCTTCTCAATCACTCAAAATTATTGTATAACTAATAAAAACTGGACCTCAGGACAAAGCGCGACGTTGAATTTAAATACTCAACACGCAATATCTCGGATTCAGGTGGAAAGTGGAATTCCTGGACAGTCCAATCTCTCTGCCTGTCATGCGGTAAAACCGTGAGGCTAAAAAAATATTCTAATAGAATCCTTGGATACGTACATGAAGCTACCACTAGTTAATAATATTAAAAAGTATTCAGACTAAATACTAAAGAATTTATTTATAGTAATCCTTTTCGAGAATAAATAAAAAAAATATTTTTATATTATCATCTCGACATTTATACGAGATCACTTGGTGATAGCTTAACCCCGTTATTGTTTTTGTGACTGTGAATTTGTCCAATCAAAATGACTTGAACTGAACACACCTAAGCTAAAACTGTTCAACGTGATGGATATTTTTCATTGATAACATATCTAATACTATAAAAGATCTGGAAAAGATGACCAAGGACTATAAAAGACCAGCTATGCCATAAGGAATAAGTAAATGGCACATAATTAAAAGTTGTTTAGTATGATGAGCAGTTTTCGTTGACAAATAAAAATCATTCAAAATTGAGGTGAAAGCGTCTGGCTATAAGGATGATGGTTGTGGCTTCCAGTTCAACTCGAGGGACTGTTATATTTAAATAGTTATATTTTTTTTCTGTCCAGTCAGATTATGCGGGGCGTTGATATTGAGAATGGGGTGTCACGAGGTCCTTTTTGTCAGCCGATACAGAAATGTGTGAAGCACATCTGATGTGAAAGTATAAGACAAGAAAATTACCAGCTTAATAAAAGCTTATATTTTTCGGTCTTATGTCTATGTTGCAATGTCAACAAGTGTTAAATGAAAATAATTTACGAACATGTGGACATCAAGTGGCATATTAATATTAAATAGATTTGTCTTTCAAAATGTGTCGAGGCATTCTAGTAAATTGAATTCTTTAATCTCACCACACTTGCTACAACTATTTTTGTTAGCATTCCTATTTTGTCTGAAAAAAGAAAAAGTCATATCTAAAACTATTATTAACAACACTGTTGTTACTCTTAGGGAGAGAATCATTGTGTACAGTCGGTAGCCGTTACAATAATAGGTTCTCCCTAAATGGAATGGAATGGATGGAAAGTGTAAAACAAAACATCCCGGCACTAGTAGATACACATCCTGTACATGTAGCTAAATATTGGCAATGCAATCACGCTAAAAATAAATCATCTTTATCCTGACCATCTCGGATAGGATCTCGGATCACCAGGGTATCAGATATATGCTATTAAAATATGGTTCTATCATTGAATTAGGACACGTGGGCAAAATTTTTAAGCAAATCGTCGAGAAATTGATCAAAATAACGTTGCAAAATTTTCATGCTTTGATTGACAAATAGATACGATATAAAGGCGTGTTAAAAACTAAAGATTTTTACGTAAATTACTCTGACGGAGGAATTTGCAATTTGGCAAAAATTAACACACTACAAAAGTGAAATACACATTACTAAGGCAATGCGTTGTGTACGCATCAACGGGACATCTAATATATATAAAAGCACATTTAAAGGTCCTAATTGCGAACCCTTATAACAAATCAATCTAAAAAGATTTCGAAGACAATTATCTGGTCGCATTGTAATAATATCTAGCATTGTTGGGGCGAGGCGTTATCGGGGCGCGCCAGGGCTATAAAAACAAGCTTATGCCTCCAGTCTAGCTCTTTGTAAAAGATATCCGGATATACGCGGGCGTTTGTGTACGTCTGTGTTTGTTACTTAGCATGTGGATAGTTTTAATATTTCAAGTCGTTTGACCTATTTTGTTTTTCATGGATTTATAAAATAATATATAGTTTTGAAAAACATTTTTAGAAGACGTATAAAAATTTGATTCGAACCCGTGCCTCTTGGTAACCGTCCAAGCACTCCGACCGCGAAGCCATGCATTCTACGTCGCCATAATTTTTTCTAATAAAAAATAAATTTCAAATATATAGCTTTATTAAAATGTTGTATACCAGTACCATCCCTATTATTCAAATGAATAAGATTATACCATTGCAGCGTGAATATTGTTTTTATGAAGACACAATGTTAGTGGGTTCGATTCCCACCCAAATGACTGTTTCTATTTAAAATATATTAACGATTACCCATTAGATTTCACACAATTTCTTTAAGTTATATCTATGGTTGGAGAACCAAGTGCTGCATTGCAGAGGGATTTTTATGGTATACAGATATATGCAAAAAGATTAGTGTACATACCATTAGTTCTTACCAGAGCGAAGAAATAAAAATAATTTAAACGTAATTATCCTCTAAGTGGGAATCGATCCCGCAACCCATCGCCTTTACAGTCAGACACTGTGCCATTGGACGGTAAATAATTTCTATAAAATTCTCTGTCCGCAATTTTTGTACAAAGTCTTGATAAATTCTATTGTTGAATAAATAACATATAGAACACCAAAATAATTTAAAATCAGAAAACAAGAATAATTCAAAGATTTACAGAAAGTCAATTTTATATTTTTCAATATTTCAATTAATATATATGCTTTTTTAAAGTTTTATTTACATACTTAAAATGTGAAAAATTTGAAAATGTATAAAAATTTTAACGTACTCGAACCCGTGTCTGTTGGAAACAGTAAAAGCTAAGAACACTAATAAAAAAAATAGTAGTAACAAGTGTATATAAGATATATATAAGATTTTTGCTTATATTTCAAATACTTAAATAGTAAAAATATAAACATAACCGCTAGTTTATCTTTCGCCCTCCAAAAAGAAAAGTCTTTTTTGGACTGCGCCACGATCAAATAATAGCTAGAGGCGCTCAGAAGTTAATTTGGCGTTAGTGTTTATTTCCGTTAATAGAACGTTCTTGGCTTTACTGTATCATTATCTTTTAAAGTATATGTGCTTAACATTAGTATAAAACAATTATTATATCTATTCGAAATTCTTGTGATAAAACACTGTCCTTAACACGCCATGCGAAAAACACTCCGTCCTCTGCTTTTCATCGGATCTCGCGACACAAGACTACATCTACATATTTATTTTAAATATACTGTATGTGTTTTTATGCTACCTTCAACTGAGTGTATTATATAGTATTATTCAATTAAAAAATGAATGGAAATCAATACTTAAAAGATTGTTTTTAAATAAATATGTACCTAATATTTGTATTAATAGAAGCAAACATTTATTTTCTCTTTCACATTTTTGCAAGAGCAACTGCATGGTAGAGACAAAGTCACATTTGTCTAACAAGACGGAATACACTTAAGTTTTAAACAAAACATTGTTTTGTGGAAGTTTGCTATAATAGTATAATAATATAATCTTCCCGCTTTTTCTCGCGAAACAGGGTAGTCACAATGCACTTAGTGCCTAGACACTTCATTTTCCACTTTCCAGTCAGAATCCGATCCGAGAGATTGCGTGTTGAGTGGCGGAACTCAACGAGGCGCTTTCTCATGTTTTCCATGTCATGAAAATAATATAAACAAACACATTTTCCTAAGTGGAAATCGAACCCACAACCATCGTGTATATTTTCAGACGCTGTTACAATTGTCTCGCCATATGTATTCATATATAAACATAAATTAATGTTATATATCATATAATATATTATGTCATATTAATTTTTGTACAGTGAAATTATAAATATTATAATAAGTACCTAAAATATATTAAATATGGACTATTTTAGGAACTATTCATCTATAAATAGTTATGCTCTAAAATATAGGATCCGGCCCTGCCTTGTATATCGCTTAAATGTGGGTAAACTTCACAGAAGCAATTACGGTCAAATAGTAAGATATCCACTTTACAATAACGTAATGTTTTATTACAGAATGTATTGTTTTTTCTGGTGTATGTAACTTTGTACAACATTTTTGTTTATTTCTAATTTTATAAAGCATAATTTTTAGAATGTGTAAATTGGAAGCATAATTTTTGATTTTATTTATTGTACATTCTATAATTAGCTTGATGATAACCCTCACTATACTTAAGACATATGCCGTATAATGTTTTTAACATTTAAAAGTGTTATTCACACACTTAGGAAATTGAAAAATCATTTGTAGAAAACGTATATTTTTTTTAACGCAGCGGGATTCGAAGCTGCACTTGTTGGCAACAAGCGCTCTGACCAGCTAAGGCATGCGTGGCAAATGTTTTTCGTACCTTATAATCTAAATTTGTATAAATCCTTCAAACCTTATACACTCTATTGTAAGTAGCATAAAAAATACATATAGCATATTTAAAATAATTATGTAGATATAGTCTTGTGTCGCGAAATCCAAAAAAGCGGAGTACGGAATATTTTAGCACTACTTTCCTCTCCTACCATTGTCAAATATGTGAAATGCGAAGCTAAAAGAAGATTAATGAATATAAAAGTCACAATACAAACTACTTGAAACCCAGCTCATTTCCCACAATTGTGGGCCATATTATCTTTCGCCCTGGACAATGGCTCTAGTAAGTAGCTAGGGGCGTCCAGAACTTAATTTCGATGTGTTGATACTTCACTATCGGTCAACACGCACACAATATATGTAAGGCGTGGTTTGTTTATTCTACTCATTTTTTATCGTCTATGTGATCGATATGTGATCGCAAACACCGTCTTCGTTTTATCTACGAAATTTGTCCGGATAAATGATAATACTAAAGCTATTTTGTAATATGTAAACTTAATATCTTTGTAGATACGATTTTGTATTATGATTTGTTATTTAAATGGTATTATCCTTATATATCTTTGATCTTGATCCTTATATATCTGTAGTAAAATAATTTGAATTACGCCAGTCAACTCGCAATTACACTAGGTTCTCTGTTACTGAAAAAAAACCATTATGTTATAAATAATAATATTTTTTTTTATACATACACTTTAATTATTCAATGACGTAAAACGGCTAAACTAGTTTGCATATGGCCTATAAAGGCCTTTTTATTTTTAATTGTTTAAGTGCACGTTCTGACTTTTGATAGGTAGGTAGAAAGAACCTATTTATAGATTACTACTTTCTGTTTTCCCATTTAGAGATATTGGATTGGTTGTCAAAGCCTTTCTTGCAAAAATAGAAGCATTTTTAAAATACATTTTAGAAAACACACAAACAACAGGATTCGAACCCGCGCCTCTTGGAAAGTGCTCCGTTTTTAAATTTCCTAAGTGTGTGAATAACACTTAAAAACTGTTAAAAATAGAAGCATTTTGTTCTAGTAAATTGTAACCAATCCACATTAATATAGTACATTGTATAAAATATTTATTCGACTCTATATCCATATTATTTTATCTGTCAACAGAGCAAAGAATGTTTATAAAAGCGATGCGAGCTCTATAGATGTAGTTGTACCGGATACGCACAGTATATCGGCTTTAAGTACACACCAAATACAATTCACCTCTAAAAAACCTCCAATAAAACCAATATGTACCAACAATATCAACACATAGACCTTTCATATCGAGAATCATATCGTGTCGTTTACTTAAGTCGATTAAGTCCTCGCTTTTAAAAAAAATATTTGATAAAAATCTTTGAACATCTCTAGCTTTTGCGTTTAAGGGAAAGAGAAGTGATGAGTCACTTTGTTAGCTGGTTTTTGAATAGTGGATTAATAAAATCATATAAAACTAACACCTTTATTTTTTTAAATAATATTTTTTGGAATTATATTAAGACATTCCTTGCAGTATTCGTGAGTTTTCTTATGTCAAGAAATGCGGCTAATGGCATTCCGTTATTGCGTATATTGCGAGTTGAGTGCTGGGACTTGCCACTGCAGTTTGCCTTACCACAGCGGGAATTTTTAAATAATTTAAATGATGAATGATTCGAGTGCGGATGGAACCAATAACAATAGCGTTTATAGTCAAGCTCTGCTCCACTATACCACGACAGTTTAAAATCTTTAAAAATCACCTACAACTGTCCTGTGCAAACTTTAATTTCTATTATATACAATATGAGGTGGAGCATGCAGAATCAATCAATCGAAATATTACTGTTCATATGAGATACCTTATACTTAAACATTTGTGAATATTACAATTTCTTATTTATTTCGCGTATATTTATTACATGTTTAGACCAATAATATTGTATATATACAGCCGTACAGCCGTAATCGTGTAATGTTAAAATAAAAAAAACAAAATTCTTCTAAATAAAAATTGAACTCACGACCACCGGTAATTCCACGTACAAATAGCGCTACGTTAGTCTTCAAAAGCTTTATGTCGTAATTCATAGTTTTTAATATAACCAGTGGTAAATTGTTTGACGTTCAAAAAATTAAACTTGTAACTTCTTATTTTGAATAAAATTTATTTGACTTTGACTTTTTTAGACTTACATATACATGAATACAACCAAAACTAAAAATCTAAATAAAAGAAAGATACGTTTTTTTCTCAATATTCTATTTTCGTTATCGTCTTTATTTGTCAGCAAACAGTAACGAAAGAATTGATAGTGACGGTCGTCGACCCCGATTTTTTTGTTGAACTAAGTACCTATACCTATAATGTTTTTATATCGAAAAGCTTCTTATGAATGAACTTTAGTGTTAGATTTTAAATAAAAGTTCGTAATATATTATTCGAAGTATTTTGAAACGTATAGAAAATTCTATGTAGTAGATTTTTTTTTGTTTTTATGTATGTGAATGACATTTTAAAATATATAAAAATATTGGATTGTAGTCTGGTCTGATTAAAGTCTGGTAGGTAGGTACACGCGATGGTTGTCAGTGTCAGTCGCTACATTTTTCTTCTAGGGGATTGTGTTTATTTAAAATATTTTTGTGTTTATGGTTTTTTAAGCGATATGTGGCGTTAAGTTACGCGGCCCATCACAAAAGTTACATTTTACATAAAATGGAGAAGACAGTATACTATCACAAGACTTTCTCTGCCTAATCCTCTTGCTTATTATATGACATATGTGGATTTCATTCAAGGAAATGCTTGCCTATGAAATCTATGTACTTCTAGGATCCAAAAATAGATGATATTTTATATTCTTAAACAAAATACCATTATCTAGTAATCCAATATCATAAATTCAAATGAAAACTAGTCGTAAACACAAAAATTAAAGTAAACGTCTCAACTCAAAATTATTTTAAATTTGCAGCATACTACCAGTCAGTTTAAAACACAAATACTTATTGGCTATTAATAACCATGGCACTCAGGCATATAACCTTAGTTAGTAAAAAACATGGTACCCGATCTATGTCCGCAGGAAAATATGAGTTACGAAGAATACATAATTACTTAAGAGATAGACAAGATTACCATATATACTTAACACTTTGCCGGAGAACATACGTAGTAACAGGTTTTCAAAAAAAAATTAAAATAAAAGTAAGACAATATTTGCCTTCAACTGCTTAATATGTTAAATTAAGTGACTCAACTGATCTTACAGTCAAACTATATAAACAGTTTTGTAGGACTGTGAAATATTCTTCTGATTTTTTTTTATTATACAATTAAAAAAAAGCACACAAATATAACCGGTCTAAAACCGGCAAGAATTCTGGTTAGATTCTTCCATTGAACCGCAATTTTGAATCTTTGGTGGAGGCTGTAAATATTAGTATTCTTAAAAAAAATGATCAACACAGCTCATGATTCAAACTTTTCTATAATAAATGATGTAAAATATATTTTTTTATTAAGAAAAGCGTAGTTTCGGCACCAAGTCAAGTTTTTATTACATTTCTGTTATTGTAACGTTTTTTATTTATAATATAATTCAAAATACTTATTTCATATATGTAGATTATCCAGATTCAGAGTACAAATCCATACAAGCATGAAAGCTCGTTCAGCAAACAACGTCCAAAAACCTCATACGAACTATCATCCCTTGGTCCATTCGAATAATTACAATCGACTCGCTGACAATCGCGATTCTATCACAAAGCTGGCATAATCGGACGCTCTGTAGACTATTGCCCGGCACGAAATGACCTAACTCACTGGAAATATATACGAAATTAAACTATAATAGCTCGTGTTAGGGCTTAAAGTAGGCTGTGAGGTTTCGATGAAATGTACAGTGTGGGAATAGCAATCGATTGTGACGGGTACAATGCAATAATCCGCGTATTGTTGAATTGACATTGTTGTTTTAAGGGCGGCGGGCGTTCGCGACAATTGTATGCTTTATTGCATAAATAATAATGTTATTTTGCCCAGTGAAGTTTCATTGTGGCTCTCTGTTGCTAACTTATTCATAAATGCTATTGCAATACGATAAAAGTATTGTAAGCTATACAAATTGTGATGTGATTCGGAGTTTTTAATAGTCTTAAAAACTGGTGCATTGTATTAAGATATTAAAATATATTTAAGATTTTTATATAAATGTAACGTATCTAGAAAATATACTGAAAGTAATATTTTCTCCATTTTTATAATAATAAACATTGTAGTACCCAACTACACTGCACTGTTGTTTTATCCTGTCCGGTGACGCTGTAAAAGTCACTAGAGCCATTAGCACACTGCATTTGTAAAAAAAACTTTTTTATCTTTTATTACTTTATTTATCTTTATTTATCACGAAAAACGAAAAAAAAACATATTAACACTTAAAAACGTATTTAGGAAAAATGTATGAACAATACTTCACTTCGTTAAAAACATATAAACACTTCTCGCTAGATAAATTCAAACCTACAATTATACTTTACCTCTTTTATGCAGAGCTCTACACATGAAAGAACATCCAGACTACAAATACAGGCCACGGAGGAAACCAAAAGCTTTAGTCAAGAAGGAGCCTAAGTTCAGTTTCAACATTTCCGGTCTAATGGCGCCAGTACCCCGGCTGGTAACGCCGTTACCACACCCAGTACCGCAACTTCCAGTCCCACACCACTTGTTACAGGATAAACCGGATTTAGGAAGAGCTTTGTTCCCGCCGATACCGTATCCGTTTTACCCTTTCAAGATACCGTCTGACGATGGGAAGTTTGCTGCTGAGCTTGCCCATTTACAGGTACGGAACATATCTGCTATGAATTTAATTTCTATTTCTATTTTTCTATACTTATTTTAATTTTAAATATGAATTGATATATTTTTTTTAAACACAAATTTTAATTTTAACATATAAAATTGACAAAGATAACATGCTTATTTCTTGCATTTACTTTTTTTTTTAAAAAATAATTCAGATTTTTCTTAATAGATTGTTTTCCGAGAAATTGCTCTATATTAACTATCATGCTGGTATTTGTGTAAGCTTCTTAAAGTAAAAAGGTTCAAATTCAAGAAATTTCTGATGATGGAAAAAAAATGTTTACGGATTTTAATCGTTATTATATTCACAGGCACTCTACGGCGGAGCGCTATACAGTTCAGCGTTGTACAACAGCGCGTTATCGCCATGTGGCTGTCCACCACGGCGGTCCCCATCACCACCACCAGATGTCAAACGTCCACTAGCCTATGTTCTGATGAAGAGTGACGAAGAACCGCCTCAGCATGTCATATGAAGGCCGGTACCGCTCCCGGCGCGGCCCTACCCGCACTGGGAGCAGCCCTCGACGTCCACTGAAAGGGATAGCACCCCAGATAGTATATGAGACTGAGTGCTAGTGACTTGTTATGGAGAATTTTGTTTTTTAAATTAAATTTAGTGCCATAGTATAACGAATTTCTCAAATATTTAATTTTTATTGAGTAAAATATTTTCATGTTCTTGGATGTAATGCTCATTCTATTAAGGATTTGTGTCTGCGCTTTAAGACTTAAAAATCATTTTAATTGTAAAATGCTATTGAAAAATATTTTACTCGTACTAAAACGTTGAAAATGAATTATTATGTAAATATTACTAATTAATATTAAAATTTAAACGTCATTATTATATGATTAAAATATAGTCTTCCTTACTATAAACCAATAGTACTTTATGACCATGCGTCTTCCGCATGTTGGAGAAAAGATAGCAGATGATATTTAAAACTTTTATCATATTTCACCTAAACCAAGCTATTGCAAATCCAGTAGAGTCTCATATTCAATCGCCACCTTTTTAGAGAAAAGATTACCAAGCTGATAATTAAAAATATTTTTGTTACAAGCACCCCGTCAATTGAGATAAGAACACCTACACTTATCACATGACACTTTTTAACTCGATATAATAGCCTTCTTGAAGCATTATTATTATAAAATATATATTATTTGTAATATAATTGTGTAAATACAATCGATATTTACTTGTAACATAGTCCTGTGCAATTCCAGTAACTAGTGCAATGTAAATTCTTGAGGTAACTCGAATAGATAACATATCATAGTTTTTATCAAAACTTAGAAACACATTAGTTAGGGAAATATATTGTTGTCAATTTAAATAATATTTCGTTTGGCTAAATAGAATAGAGCGCTAACTCCCATAAAATCTGTGAAATATGGAAAAATGTTACGCCAAAATAACAAAAAAACAATGATAAATATCATTTCATAATGTTCAGGTCCAGAGAAAACTTACACTCTACTCTTCATATTGTACTTGTACAATAAAAATATATTCATTTTTAATTAATATTTATACTTACTTTGAGTAATAACAGTACTTATTATATATGGAGTTAGCGGCGTATAACATTTTACCGAGGAATTGTAATTTCTTGGAGCTGGATGTGAATTTCTCAAAAACCAGACTATATACGTGAACCAACTTGCATTTTTCGGTTTCTAGCTTCAAGCTACGAAGTTGTACTTCTTCCAACTCATATTCTTTATGGGCAATGTAAAAGAAGCTTATGTTTTAATATAGCCAAACCCACCGTCAATGATTGATTTGAGAAATTCATGCTACGCCCCCAATTTTATTATTGATTTGTTAATTACTTTTGCTATAACTAATGTTGAATTTTGAAAACAAAATATTGTAAATACATATATTATTTTCAATCTGTAAGTAATATTTTTGCATAGAATAACGGTACTTAGATTTATATTTTTTAATTGTTTATTATATCAGCGTATAAGAGAGCGTAGTATGACAAGGTAAAATAAGCATTAGATATGTCTAGTTATTTTCTTAATAATGTGTTATTTTCCTAATTTTAAGCTGAAGTTTATGTTGTTCCAAATTAATATTACCATCACCTTCTTCTATTTTTTCTTGAATGAAACGAAGGAATTAGTTATATTTTCTTTGTTTTATAAAATAAAATAAATTTTGTTATGCTAACATTATTGTTAATATTATTGCCTTCAAGCTTTATAATACAAATAAATAATACTAAAAACTGACATTCTGAGAGTAAGCGTCAAATAGATAAACTTAATTTATTATTAAATTTGTTGTACTTTAACCACTTTGATAGAATATTCCATATCCTAAACTTGAACCCATAATCATCACTATTATGAACATTGGCATTTATTATACGTGAAGTGTCAAATTCTAAATTTATAGTTTTTATTATTATAGCTATTTGTATTATATTATTATTATAGCTATTTGTATTATACTTAATTATAACTTCTTTTATAAGGGTTCTAAGATTTGTTTTTTGTTATTTTTTATTGTTAGCGAGAATTTGTACTGGCTCAATATTAGATGACTCTACGTAGAGTTAAGTTAAACGCCGAGTTTTAAGTTTTCTACTTTTTGTACCAAATTTTAAGTTTTGATTAAAAGATTATTATTATACGCTGTTTTCTTTTTCTTTTAATATTTATAATATTACGATGAAACAAAGTGCAGTCTTTGTTAAATACTAAGTGTAAATTAACATTAAAATGTTTACTCTAAATATAATTATTCCGTTTTCCTTTTGCTGTCCAGTTAGAAATATAACATAGTTAATGGTGGAACTTAAGACCATATTCTGTCAGAACACATCTGTCGAATGAAGTACTACATTTTAACTACAAAATAATATAATAGTAATAAAGCAATTTTCCTTACAAATATGATATTAAAAAAGATTCAAAAAAACTTTAATGATGTGTTTTAACAATAAATAAAATATCAATTCTTCTTAATACTTAATGTCAAAAATAACGTAAAAAGACGTTTTTTATAAGCGTTTAATAAAATTCACTTGTTATTTTTATGTGAAATTAAAACGGTTAATAGAAAGCGACATGTGCACCCTAAGTGAGAGGATCTCAAGAGCCTCTCCAGTAGTCAGCGACGTTGAAACAACGGGGAAGTAATCCACACTCGATTATTGAATAAACACTGTACAATATGACAGATGTTTGAATAAAAGATGTATCATCTATTTATGAAAAGTATTTCTTTTTATTTAAATTTTATTAAAAGAGGTTATTGCGGTACAGTATGTCAGTCTGCTTGTAAACGTGATTGGTTGTGGTTTCGATTTCTTCTCGATATAATGATTATATTAAAAATAGTTTCATTTCTCCGCTTTCGTACCTAACAGAAAGCTCTGCGTTGAGTTCCACCACCCAATACCCAATGTTTTGATTTCGAGCGAAAAGTGGATAAGGGAGCGTCTAGACACTAAATATTCTTAAAAACCTGACTGAGCAAATTTAAAATTAAAATACTAAAACCATAAGAAAATCTACAACTAAAATACAGTCTATTAAAAATAGAAAATGTCTAATAGAAGAATTATTACAACATTTATAAGCTCATTAAATTTTTCTACAACAAAAGTATATATATTTGTAGGTATATTTGTCTAAATAAAAAATTAAGAATATACCTGTTTGTAATATTAAAATAACAGCTTTTTACTAAATGTATGTTGTATACACGGTAAATATATCAAAATCACATGTTTTACAATATTCAACAGCTTGTCTGTTTGTTTGTTCCGACTAATCTCTGAAACGGCTGGGCCAATTTTGACAGGACTGATAGATAGCTGATGTAATAAGGAGTAACTAAGGCTACTTTTATTTTAGTATAACCTATAGGACACGACCGCAGTGTATTTTTGTGCCTACAGTTTTAAACATACATTTATATTAAAGTTTACAAAAATTAAATTCATTTTTAAAATTCAGTCTAATCTAAGAGAAAGGAAAATAAAATTTATCAAAGATTCAATAACTAACAACCTTTAATAATAAATGCGAAGTCACTTGAGTTCTCATCAAAATTTTATTGTTCCCGATAAAAAAAACAATAATCGCAGCTTATGTAGTGCTCAGTTCCGTTTAGTGCGATTAGCGACGCCCGCGGCAGTAAGCACCCTATTGTAGAGTGACCATGAAATGTGCAACTATTGGGACAGTGTCTTATTCTAAATATGATTGGTCCTTGGTTCCAGTCCCACTCGGGGGAATGAATTGTGCATATATTTTTTTTCATTTTTCTGCTCTACTTAGACAAAGCGTGGCGTTGAGTTCCGCTGCTCATCACGTCTAGCCTACCCGGCTACGTAACCTAGCCTAACTAAACCTAAAACAAAAAAAGATTATCTTAACTAATTATACCCATTTAGATTTTAGATGTACTTAAAAGCTAGATGAAGTAGCTCAGCCCATATACCTATATATATCACACAAATATAAAATATTGCCATTATACAAATAATTTCGTTTAATCAGGTGCATCCTGATTGCAATGACACGTCTGCAAAATATATTATCAATAAAAGGAAATTAGCACACTTTAATATTGTTCAAGTAATCTAGCTATATAAGCCTTATGTTTTCATCGCCGGTCTAAATATCAAATATGAATTTTGTTGTTTGCGCAAACTAATAAACGTTAAAAACGGTGGCTATTATTATTCGATATATTAATTTTCTAAATGTTATTAATCAGGCACTCAGCACACAATATCTCCATTTCAGGCGGGAAGTGGAGAACGGAGTGTCTCGACTCTAAGACTAGAGACTGGATAACTATCTCCAGTTTACACTAGTGAAGCTGATTTAATATATATTAAAATCTATATTTTCTATAAGTATTACGAGTTCGAATAACAACAAATCAATGGTCACCAGACATTAACTCCCTTCAAACAAACACCCTTTAGCGACTAATTGTAGAGGTGGCGATCGCTTTTATTACACTGTGGGATCCCGGGATAACTTGATTTATATATGTTTTTAAAGTACATAAATTCAAGAAATAAGATTACAATATATGTATGAATAAAATAAATTAATTACTTTAAAAAATGTACATAGTTATCCAACTATGTACATCCATCCAGTATAATACGTTGTACTTCATGCTGTATTGTTAATATTTTAAAAGTGTATTCGCGGTAGTAATTCACGGCTTCGAAAAAAAACCCGTGTTCATGTAGTATATATATATATATAGTAGTATGTCAAGTATCTCTATATAAAATTTTGTCACAATCCGTTCGGCGGACGTCATCACGGACGTCACAAACAGACACAGACAAAGTTACTTTCGTATTTATAATATTAGTATGGATTTGTTTTTAATTTTTACTACCTGCCAAAATGGCATATATTTTATACGACGTATTATCTTATAATACGACGTATAACACAATATGCTTGCAAATTAATATCTTTATATTTTAACGGTAATGAGATAATTTAATAAGTTAATTTTAGGAGTTCTTAATAATTGATTTTTGCTGACTATTCTATATGGCGAATAGAGCAAAAGGTTGCCTTAAATACATAAGACAAAGTTATATGCACGTCTATTACATCTGTTTTTATATATAGAACTTGAACCAACAACAGCCAACATAATGTTGAATGAATCTACTAAATATATTAAAAACGTCAGCAAATACGCCACAGTGATTTTGTGAAACTCATCATACCGCAAAACTTGTTATTTATAATATCATTCAGGCGAGGCGAAGATTAAAAAATAAAACAGTAAACACCGAGTAAATCTGGCAGCACTGCTCTAATTGAAATAGCCCGCGGTCACAGACGGACAAATTGAAATTTACACGGTAACAACGTTAATATCTGTTTATAATAATAATTTAAACACTATATTTCATCGGTCAATTAATTACTATGAAATAAATATATTTTGTATTATTTATGTACGCTAGTGCGGTTCAGTCGGGCACTTTTTTTGTAATT
This sequence comes from Podotricha telesiphe, assembly GCA_038994665.1. Taxonomy (NCBI): domain Eukaryota; kingdom Metazoa; phylum Arthropoda; class Insecta; order Lepidoptera; family Nymphalidae; genus Podotricha; species Podotricha telesiphe. The sequence continues at coordinate 516,530 of JAOYRR010000026.1, read as the reverse complement.
ATATAATTGTATACTCGATGGATGTGGGTACCATACCCGCTTCAGGAAATATATATATACATATATATATATTATTGTGATGCTAGACTAGAGTTCGGCCTAAAAAGACAATAGCCCTTAAAGTAATATAAGATGTAAATATAGTTTTTATCACATTATTTCACCGATTATTCAATTATAATGTGTTAAGTTCTCGTATATTTAGATAATTTTAGCTTATGTATGGAAATTTAATAAAAGCTTTATGCTAAACGTTTGTGGTTTGAGGTAGTATCACATAATTACTCCATTTTTGTTTCATTATATTGTTAATTGATTATTGAACTCTTTACAGAAGTCCGTGGTCACAAGTAGACTGAGGTGGCATTCGTCTGTCAGTTGATACAATTTCAAATACCCGATTTTTATTTATCGATATATATATATATATACGCGATTAATCCGTATAAAAATAGTTTCATTTCAAAATGTGTAATAATCACAAAAATCAAAGACTTTAGTATAGTATGTATAGTTGACAGAGAACATGGTGTTAAGACGCTACTCTACACCCTGACCGTTACGCAAATTCTAATAATCTTGGACGTCTTACAGCGCCACGATGATCAAAATACATCAAAGTATTATTTTTGACTTGCAACCTTTGTAGCATTTAGAAATGGGTTCAAATCTCATTTCGTTTCTTGTATAGTAGTACACAGTGGAACTTTTGTCCGTCTGTATATTTAATACAAAATTGTATCTTCAATCTGATCAGACAAATTGAAGCGTCGGATGAAAAAAATTGTAAGAATTTTCCCTGTCGTACAGGCAATCTCTTGATAAAAACCAGAACTCTGAACTGTTCAAAGAGTTACAATTATTTTAGTCACCATCATATATCTCTGTGATGTTTAAACTATTAAAACGTTTGTAGAGAAATTTAAATTTTACACATATAATATGATATAGCAATACGAAACAATTTCAACAATTTCATGTAAATGCGAGTCGCGGATGTACTCGTACGTTCACAATGACTGTGATTTGCTTCGATCGCTGTCATTTGCCCGCTTACCCGAATATTGGACGTTCGCTATGGATTTTGTGATTGACCATCTTCTGTTGAATAGTGCTTGTTGTTTTTCTTATAGTAAATAATAATAATATGATAGAAAGTCATAAGGAATCAAAAAAGCTAATTTGCAATCTTTTTATTTTGGGGTAAAATAATAATTTAAAAATTGACGTAGTCGTGTATATTCGATTTCTACTCCAATCAATTAATTAATGCTAAAATAATTTCGCCATTCCGGTCCGATTCAAATTTGAATAAAGGGGAAAGTTGGGTTATGTCACTAATCAGCCAAAGAATGTAAATATAATGATCACTATCAAAAGACTTTCTGAATACAGAATGATAAAACACTCCTCCTTGCCATAACCTAAAAATTTTTGCTACTAAATAAATTCTATATAAAATTCTTGCTTTACTGACTGACTGACAGATACAGCACAGCAGATTTGCACGTAAAAAGCTGAAATTTGAAGCTGAATTAGCACGGAGGTTCTACGGGGGATTTCTCGAAATTTCCATGGTTACGGGAAAACGAGACTTTACCTGGTAATTAATGCGTTACTTTATTACATTATACTGATTATCTATCCCGGATTTATCATAATATGCCTATCCAGTCATTATATAAGAAATATATGATTTCGGAATTTCTTATTGTACCATAAGAGGACTAAATGGAAATAGCAAATTATACTTTTATTAATAATTAAGTTTTATGATAAAAAAATGTAGTTATTTTATTAAATTGAATTGAAAAAGAAAAAGTATACGATTCATTTTTATCTATAACACCAAAGTAAGTAGAGCTATTTTTAAAATAGAGTTTGAAGTTAATTTTCCGTGATCATTTATAGACAAGGTTCTTTTCTGAGTTGTTTTATCTGGTATCTGATTGTTAATTTGTATTTTACTGTATGGAGTTTTGTTTTATTTGTTTTTAAGCAATAGTTAAAATCAATAAAAGTTGAAGCTTTTCTACATAGTTGCTTAAATCAATTTTTCTTTTAATTTTTTATAATTTTCTAGATATAAACCTAAAATATTCAAAAATATATATTATTTTTGCAAATTTACTATTTTTTACCCAAGGAGAGAGAGAGAGGTGAGAGTCCCAAAGAATATTTCTATTATTTAACTTAATTAACATTAAATAACAATTTAAGTTTCAACTTTAATATACTTACAACATCCCTTAACAAAATCCCTATCAATAAATCCCTTCTCTGTTATGAAAAGAAAGCGAAAATATTTAGTTATAGGTATTCAGTCGCCATTGCCACAGTCCGCTCGGGGCGCGGCCGGGGCCCTCAAACAAATACGAGTAACTCGAAAAAGTCACTCCATACAGTAATTGAAAGAAGAGACGTGACGTGATCGTGAATTTTACTTGTATAGAATTTTACTTGTTATCATTTAATAAAGTCAACCTATAAGTACTGATACATTTAATATGGATAATATTTTTTTAAAAGTGAATAACTTACATACTTAGGAAATTCAAAACATTTTTAGAAAACGTATGAAAATTTAAACGCAGCGGAATTGGAACCCGCGTCTCTTGGTAACCGTCCACCGTTAAGCTTAGCTGTCAGAGCGCTTGGACTGTTCCCAATTCAACAATCTTTTATACGTTTTCTAAAAATGATCTTTAACATTAAAAAAAAAATATATATTGTGCTTAGTGATTATGAAAGATAGATTTTGTATAATTCAGTTGAGTGGAGTTAAGTTCCACACAATATTGAGTTATATTCAATATACACTATTGAATATTGAGATTTCAGGGGGAAAGTGGGTAACGGAGTGTCCTGACACAAGGCTCTTGCTTCTCATGCTCAAGGCTTCTTGACTGCTATGCGGGAAAAAGGAAGAAGCTATTTACATAATATACTTTACAACATATTCGTGCTAAGTATTTCAAAATTACATATGTGCAGTCAATGTGAATACATATTTTGTATACAGGGTGTAGAAGTTGTTATACATATTTCAAATATTGAGAATAACATTTTCATGTGACTCTTTATATGGAAGTTATTATAAGTAATTTCATAACTTTACAACTTTGCACCTACCGTTTTGATCCCACAACCAATCACTTTTACATTCAGACTTTGGTCCACTTCGCCACGATGGCCTCAATATTATGTAAAACCAGTAACAATCAGCAAAACTATACAGAGGTATTGCGTTTTGTATTTTTGTATGTGGAACGACCCCAATTATGGATAGTCAGGCCCAAGAAGCGACAGTAAGAAGAAACTTACGTATTACAAATATTAAAATTCTTTAGATATACAACCATTACACTTTCAACTTCTAAAAGCACAAATCATAAGTCCAACCAAAGAAAATCCTTCAATTTATAATACATCAAAAAACTCCAAAAATTCTATAGGCATATATACATGAAATTTGTTTGCAAAATACTCGTAGTAATCAGGGTCGATATTGAATGCCGGTCACGCTCGGCGCCGCTACAAAGGAGTTAAATTTGCACGCCGCGGCCCGTTTACGCGACATCTCGCATTCATCGCATTCACACTGTATGCGAAAAATTGCCATTATGGACCGCCCCGGGCGCAATGACACCTTTGTTGGATAGTTTTTGTTGTCGGTGTTTGGGGGTTTGACAGCTTGATTGAGGCAAGTTTCGTTATTGGACATACATGGGTATTTTATATATACATATATATATGTAGGTAAGTGTGTATATATATATTTTTATATATAAAATATGTTCATTTATAAGTTTAAATAAAAGTTCATGGTTCTATATTATAATCTACTACTTATTTTTATCACCTACTCTTGAACCTGAATCAATATAAATTACTAATAACCATTAATTAAGTATTTTGTTCATCTAAACAAATAAATAGAATTGGAGGGTGTGTTTGTAATATTAAAATAACTGCTTTTTACTAAATGTAAAAAATATTTTTTACATTTTTTGTATGTCTGTCTGTTTGTTCCGGCTAATCACTGGCTATCTTCCACCAGCTAGATAATGTAATAAAGAGTAACTTAGGCTATAGAAGATAATAGAATTCCAGACGAAGTCGCGTATATATGCAACTTCGATATATATATATTTATATATATATATATATATATATATATATATGAGTGAAGCAAAATCAAAAATGGATATATTGTTTATTGATATTTATATTATCTGCTGCGTATCACCTACCCTCATCATTGTATTTCATTCAGTAAAGAAACTTTAAGGTATTAATTATTTCATTATTATAGACTTAAAATAATAGTAATATATATATATATAGACCATCGGGGCGTAGTGGGGCAGCATCTTACTGTAAGCGCTACGGTTGTGGGTTCGATTTCCGCTCAGGAAAAGAGCATGTGAAATTATTTTATTGGCTTACTCTGGTGTGGCGCTGCATTGAGTCCCGCCACACAACACACAGTGTCTCGAATTCGGAGAGAAAGCTGAGAATATAGTGTCATAACACTAGAATATATCAATTTTTACATATTTATGTACAAGTACAGTTGAATATTATCTAAAATATAATCAAATGATTTTATTTAAACTAAAAAAATTATAAAAGTATACGTACGTCATTTTGTATACAATTACCTCGATTAACGCCGTAGTGCCTTTGTTGGAAGTTCTATAGTGTATCCTGTTAATATTGTGATTGCAAATTGACTATCACGGTTAACATTGTTGCGAAAATTAATTGTATCCGTTTATTTATTAACAATATATATTTACGCTTTTTTCTATGTAACGGGGTAGGCAGACAGAACCTAGAAGCAATACTTGGATAGTAACGGTACTCAATGCCACCAAAACCGTATTTGATTAGGGGTTCAGACTTCTCCTATACATTGGAGAGCTAGGAAAACATAGTATATAGTATCAATAATATAGATTTATTTAACAATACTTATTTTATCTACATTTTACTTTCTTAAGTAGAACTTTTTATGAGAAATACAAACGATTACTAAAAAATTCAAACGCAAATAATTATTAAAAAAACATTGTTTTCTACAATATGAACTAAATTGAAATCACAAAAAAGCTTTGATAACTTTTATTTGCTTTTACGTCTACAATAATCTTTGGAAAGGAAGCGGTTGACGATCCGATGCGATAGTGTCACAAAGAAGCTTATTTCCGCTCCAACTCTGGTTATAAAAGACCACATAACATTTTCAATCACAAAAGGAACTTTTAAACGAATCTAAGCCTTATTTTTATTGCTATAAGATAGTAAATAATACAAGATTTATAGTACTACTTAGGTAGGTGTAGCAGTGAAAATAAAAACTGAACAAATATAGCGATAACGATTTTGTAAGGGCGCTAGGTCGAGTCAATAACTATTGTAAGCTGATCTTACTAAATTATTACAGTTTAATTTTAATGCCTCAACATTAACGGTCTCTACGAGGGTTTTTTTTTGTTTGATAAATAATAAATATAGTAGCAGAAGCTATAAAACATATGTATTTCTCTTACCTCATTTATTATACTGAAGAAAACTCTAATGGAAACATCGAAGTTTATGTACTTTTTTGTTTTGCGGTGAGTTAACTTAAGTATTTATTGAGATACTTTAAAATGGACAAAAATATATAACACACCATGTTATTAAGGTTTTCTCTGAAAGGGATTACAAATAATGGCTATATATAAAAATAAATCAAATGAAAAAAAAACAATATTTAATAAGAAATATATCATTAAAGAAATATATACACAAATATTTATTTATTAAATCGCAATTATTTACATAACAGTAATACAAAAATGATTATAAAAAATATACATGAATATATACGTAAATACATAAATCCACATCTGCATTACAAATCATTGTAAGTGAGGAATAGCAAAAACCAACGTGGGGCGATAACACAGACAATGGACTCTAGTGTACTTAACAATGGTTCGTTTGTGACAATTCTTCGCATAATGGCGGGGCGCGAAACGCTATAATTCAATAAATTCGCTTTTATTATCAATTATGGGTGTGATTAAATTACATTTCAATGTTTTGTGTTTTGTTGCTTCTGCTTAGTGTTTGCTCTTTGATTTCTTCTCTATAAGTAGCTAATTTTTGCCGTTTTTTCGATAGAAATGTGAATCGTAAATTTTTTTTTTACGTTTTTGAAAGTGTTAATCACACACTCTGACCGCTAAGCCATGCGTTCTACATCAAACTGCGTCAAAATTCTTAAACCCTTATGACAACTTATTTTCGTTGTTAGCATCTCTGTAGAGATTTCTACAAATTTCTGCTTTTTAAAAATTATTCTACGAACAATCGTTTGGCAAGAGAGAATGCTATTTATTAAATATTTTTTTTACATTTTTTTATGTGTTAATATCATACACTTAGGATATTGAAAATCATATTTTTAGAAATGTAAGTTTTTGAATTGTTAATTTTATGTTATATTAAAAATGAGCCACCATGGCGCAGCTTCAGCGTTGGTTGTGATTCCGATCCCCACTTGGGGGAATTATTATATTTAAGTCATTGCCATTTTCCTGCTCTCACTTTGCATTCTCGAATTAGGGCGGAAAGGAGAGAACCAAGTGTCTTGACACTAGATTCCCTTTACTCAAGAGCTATGCAGAGAAAAAAGTGAAGATGCTTTTAACTATACAATTTACTTTTTTCATCATAAGGTATATTAAATAATAGACAATAAAACTATATTAGTACAATAACGTCGCAACCCAGTTTTATAGATAAGCAATTTATATTTAAAAATAAGAAGCTATTAAAAAGCATATTCGCCACTGATCCCTTTACTTATTTCACATTTTTCTATTGTTATACTAGTTACTTTTAGTATGAAACAGATTAAACATTACAGGCATGTGATAAACATACATACATATATTGTCATACATAAATAACGACAAAGGTCTTTTAAGCCTTTTTTTAAATGTTACAGTGACAAAAAAAGTTGATTATAAAAAAGATTTTTTGTCACCGTCACGGTTTCTAATCTAGTGTTAAGACACTCCGTTTTCTACTGTCCGACCGAAATTGAGATATTGCTTGTTGAGTGGCCGTCTTTATTTTAGATACCAATGTGGAGAAATAAAAACATTTAAATATAATAATTTCTGAGAGAGAATTGAGCCCACATCCAATCGCGGTTACAGTCAGACACTATCTCACTGAGCCACGATAGCCTGTTATCTCCCCATCAACATAACATAACATAAAAACTCTTTATTTCACACTAAAATGAATTACTCAAATTGTGAAGATCTTCAATTAAACATAGATTGAAAAAGGCGGCCTTATGACTAAAAGCGATATCTTTCAGACAACCGACTTATTACGATCTAAAGACAAGAGCGGGTATAATGCCTAAACAAAACAGATATTAAATAAATATATATTTCATATAATTTATGTCTAACCTTTACTCGTATAATGACTGGTCAAATATAATTAAACATGAATACATAAAAGTAAGTAGCTAACTAACACTACGCGATGTGGAGACTTTTTTTTTAATTCAATCATAGGATTCTTCAAAGCCATCTGGGAGAAGCGGCTTTACGGGTATGTTCAGATGGGCCTTTTCATATGCGCCAAACCGTGCCGGTCACTTTATACGACGCTATTCAGCGTGATACAACGATATGAAGAAATACGTACTGGAATTGGCAATATTTGAGCATAATGTGAAAGCCACTGTTAGATAAAAAATTGTGAACTTTTAATTAATGAACTTGATGGTTACAGATTCGATTTTTAAATGCAATGTCTAAAAGTATGAAGTTGAAGATATCGCGGCGTGACTTAAAATATATATTATATTATAATGCTTCTATATCCATATAATAAGTAAAGCGCGACGTTAGTTGGTTATTTAATAAATAATCTATATATAATACATGAAGCAACACCTTTTTACGAAAATGAAGACGACGGAGGACTATGTAATGTGGCACAATTATACATACTTATATTATAAATGCAAAAGTAACTCGGTCTGTGTGTGACGTCATTACGGCCAATCTGCTGAAATTGATTGTGATGAAATTTTATATAAAGATTGAGGGTCTTGGGATGAACGTAGGCTCCTGTTTTTCAGGAATTGTTTTATGAAAATACCGCTGAAAATACGAAACAACTATAATTCACGTGGGGCCATAGTATATTGTATTGAGAAGTAGTGCAGAATGCTGATATAACTATGTATAATACGCAAAAAAATATCCTACTAATATTATAAACGCGAAAGTTTGTAAGGATGTTTGTTAGTCTTTCACTTAAAAACTACTATATGCATTTTAATGAAACTTTACAATAATATAGCTTATACATCAGAATAACACATAGGCTACAAATTATAAAGATATTGTGTGAATTGACCAAAGTATCAAGTAAGTATCTTATGTTCAAGCCAATAAAGCCAAAATAGTGAACCATTGTAGTCAATAAATTAATATTATGGTATATATATGATAAATTCATATGTATACACGCTACATATACCAGAATATTATTTTTTGCTATTTTTGTGTCTGTCAGTCTGTTTGTTCCGGCTAATCTCTAGAATGGCTACACCGATTTTGACGGGGCTTTCACCGGCAAATAGCTGATGTAAGATCTCCGGCAAAGTCGCGGGCACAGCTAGTATAATATAAATGTAACACACACTATCATATGTAGCATACACGTTGCTATGGTAATACGTTGATTACGCGTCAACGAGACATCTAATATCTTTATATATACTAGATGTCTCGTCGACTATAGACAAATAGATAGAAAGCTAAATTATATACTATTCGATTCTTTCATATTTCAAAAATACAGAAAATAGATATAGATATAAAAAATATATCAAGATATTATGAAACATATTCAGTATCTTTGTCGATGGTACAACGAGATGTACCGAGTATGAACGCGACTTTTATTCGCTCATCCGATTAGGATCGTATGCTTATAAGCTTGGGCTTTGTGACAGTCGGCCGGCGGTGTAGCGGTCGCCTTCAAAGAGAATAGCAATTTTTCAATACTCGATATTCTAAACTGATATGATTACTTTTATTTTACAAGGACCATGTTCTCAAACAAATATAGGTTACATTAGATTTCCAACAGAAGAAAATAGTTTTTTTATTTAACATATTTTCGCCTATCCAATACGCTAAAAAACATTATTATATCTGATATATAACCAATCTGGTTGCTATTTTAGAATTGTAATGTTTCTATGTGGGAAATGAATGGTATGAATTATGTATAATTATTACAATTTGTGAAAGCTGTATAATTCCAGAAGTGTTTAAACTTTGTCCTCTATGTGCGGTACGGTCTTCATTTAGCTAATTATTATTGTACCAAATCAAGCCAAATTTACGCGTAAGCATTGCCTTATCAACGTGTTATTGTGACTTTTTATAGATTAAAATAATTAATTGATCTAGGTAATTCAAAAAATGTTTTCTGTACTTCTTGTCCATATAAAAATTAGCTATGCCAATCTTCATCTCCTCTGTCCTTACTTTTTCGTAAAAAGGGGTTCAAAGCTTTACATATGAGCTTTTAAAGATGACTCATAAAAAAAAACAATGTATACACAAAAGAAACATTTCTCGCAAAGCCTTCTTGTAATTGATTTATTTTTTTAAGATTTTTTCAAAATATTTTGTACTCAAAACATATGATCACTTTTTTCTTATCGCTATCGCTTTCAGACCGCTAAATCCATATAAATTACAAATTACGATATATATCATTTAATTTGGTAGTTAATTCTAATATGCAATGATAATCTTGCTTAATCTTGTGTCAGCCAGAACTTAAGAAAAGCAATATTAAATTACTCATTATATGACCGAATGAAAAAAAACGATTCACAAAAAGACCATGGTCTCTTTATTGGCTTTTTAATAAAAATATAACACACAAATTATTCAGCTAACATTTATTACAAGCACTGAACGGTACTAAATTGGAGCTCCAAGCGCGAAAGGTTGATTTACTGGAGATTGAAAGCAAAGAATCGATTGAATCGAAATGAAATTTATAAGTAAACGGCACGCGCTTATGCGGAACGATCAGCGATGGCTTGGCTGATGGATACGCTCCTACAGTTTATGACGCCAATAGTAATTCTATTTTAAATATTATTTACGACTCCTAATATCATTGGTGATAATAATAAACATCGTCTAGACTGATTTACCATATTATGACAAAAATGAGAGCTACATTGAATATTTTAGTTGTATTTAAGACTTTTTATGATTTTCTCATTCTTCTTTTGTGAACAGTTTAATATAATTACACGATATTGTGACATTGGAAATTACATAATTCAATGTATATATTATATGGATGAGGTTGTTTGTTTTCCGATAATAAAAGATTTTATTTCATATATTTGCATTTTTTATATATTAAATTTTCCGCCCGAACTTGAAGCTGGTTTATTACCAATGTTTTTCTGCTTACGTATAAAGTTTATAGAATATAATTAATTCTTTCAATAATTCATTTTTTATATAACTAGGAGCTAGTACTAGTTAAATACAATCATTTACATTAACCCATATGCACTCAACACATCTAACACTCTTATGAATGTAATTATGTCAATAAGTTAAGTACATTTTTAAATGTTTAAACTAGTTATATTTTTTCTCTGAAATTACCCTTACGCTCATATTTTTTACAGCTTCACGCCTTTCATGCTTAGCGAGGTAGATAGAATCAGTGTTGGACATAGCGTTTTTCGCTTTCCGCCCGAATTAGAGACTATGTATGTGAAATGGCAGAACTCAACGTCTTGCTAGAGCGAAAATAACAATATATTTTTGTAAAATAAAACAAAGTTCATTACATTCATACATTTGGCATCGAGAAAAATGTCATCCCTTCGCCTTTTTACCATAGTCTGACTCCCCAACCAAACTTAATATACAGAATTTAGTACGCAACAGTTAATAAAACAATACTTTGATTGTATATTGTGTTCAATTTAGTTCATATACTGTTACCCAGAATGAACTTAGAGCATCCACATAAGCCCGACAGGGTCATAATCCAATATGGGGCAGGCCATTTAATTTATAGTCAAGCACAATTTAGCCAGACCAAGCCGTCTAAGCCTCGAAGGCAAATTAAATGACGGCGCAGTTGCAAAGAAAATGCAATCACCGCTATATTCGCTGATGCAAATCTGAATTTCCGAGTCACTGTGCCCCGCTATTCCTTACGCTAATAAAACGTGCACCAAACGTAGATGCTGTTTCGCCCGTTGATGAACGCCAAATGACGTTATGACAGCGCACGCCGCCATTTAACGCCTATTTGGTTCCAATTTCAAATATTCTGCGCTCCCCTCCGGACACTGTCATAAATGACACTTTGTTTTTTTTATATTTTTAAAATGTAATATGTATTATCGCTTTATGCCTTGCCTTACCTTCAAAGTTAAGTCTCGTTTTTAATTAAAATTTTCGTCGTTCTCATCAAACTTTGTGCATAAGCTCCTCACACAGGATTTTCATCAAAACGATATTTGGATAGACCAGCTTTGAATAGACACAAATAAGAATAAAACGCTGTTGCTTACTGCGGTCAGAAAAAGAAAGGTAAGAAATAGATACGGCCGAAATGGTTAGGGTGAACCATACACTATGTACTCAAAGTGAACTAGATCCATTTTAGAATTGAATTTATCAAAGTTTGTACAATAATTATAAATATAAACGATAATAAAAAAAAATTTTAAATATTTTATTTTTTAAATTCTGATTTTGATACACAGAAAACTTAGGAGAGGGACACCCCAATTTACATTTACCACCCGTTCCAAAATATTCTATATTATTAAGATAAGTTTTGTTCCTTCTTTCTTTCTAGGAGAGAGTTCACGAGTCCATCAGTTTCACGTGGCAATGGAGTGAGGTTAGATCCAGGATGTTCTTGTCAGCTAATTTGGTCCCGCCTGATCTAATCTTCGACTGAAGATATAAATCTTAGTCATTCATCATCATTAGTTCAGCAATACTGAAAAATAACATTAATAATAATAATAAATGAAATAGCCTTTTAACTAGGCGCTACATTTAAAACGCAATTTTTTTGTTATTAAGAAAATAGTGCATTATTTTCATAAATTAAATACATATCTGCCTTAGTTAGTTTTTGTCTGTGTGTCTATTACCTTAAAATGCGAAGCAAATTCAAACCCATAATCATTGCGACAACTCATTCCAACTACGCTACGATGAGAAACCCGTACATTAAATTAGAAGGGTGAACTTACAAAAGTACCAACACAATATTTTTTGTCAAACATTGTCTATAGCTGTTTGTTTGCTGCACTATGCCACAGTCGATACGAATATCCGTTCTGCCATTTTAGAGCGCAGGCGACCGGAAACCTGAGGATATTCAGTTTGCGCGCCTTTCTGCCTTCCATGACAGTTTTCAATATTTTACTCTTATTTACTGCCTTTATTTATGCTTCACATTCTTCGTCGGGAAGCGGCACGTCGATATTTTAGGAGAGTTTTTATTATGTGACCTTATTGTCAATTGAATTCAAGTTAAATATGGTTTTGCAGTTGGATTATAACTATGATCTTTCTTTACCTTAAGTAATAAATAAATAATATACAGCTTCACGCTTTAGTCCGCTTAGCCTAGCCGCATAGGGAAGACAAAGACAGCCTTGAGTCACTCCGTTCTCCGCTTTCCTCCCGAATTCAAGACATTGCCACAAGTAATAATGACCCAGTTTTAAGTAGGTTGGTCTCATTACTTCGCATGTGGCTAAAGAAAATAAGAATTTGTATATTTTTTATGATATTTAAAGCCATAGTGGCGCTGTGTGACACCGTCTTACTTTAAACACGATGGTAATGGGTTCGATCTCCTCTCGGCCATATGATTATATTTAAATTATTTCGCTGCTCCGCTCTTGTAGGGCAAAGCGCAGCGACGAGTTTCGCTACTCAACGCATAATGTTTTTTTATTAGGTTTTCTTTATCTGTCAAGTAAATTTTCGAACGAAAAACGTAAAGGTATTTTTTGTTATTTTTTTAAACATTGAATAAGTATTTTCTAATTCAAGATAATTATTTACGCACATTTCTTCGAAATTGTTTGTCAAATACAATCTCAATCAAACCAGTATAATAATAAATTAATCGAGTAATTTAAAGAAGTAAACAGAGTCAGAATCAAAATTAATGGGATTAAAAAGTAGATTGTGGAATAAATTGCTCGCAAATGCCTTGTACCGATAGACCCCGAACGTGTCAACAGGCTGGGAGTAAAGTGTAAGTAAGAAACGAAATATTTTCTATACAAGTAGTATATTAGGGGTATGCTTTTTATAAATATTTTATAGTTTTCAAAATTGAACAACCGATGCGTAAAATTTTAAAACTCTTTATTGAATACATGCTGTAACGGAAAGTAATAAAAGGAATAAAAACAGACATACATAATTACAGCATATTAACGCGACCTTATCACTATCAGTGATCTCTCACAAGTAACCTCAGGCATATGCATTACAATGCATAGAATACTTCGTAATATAAAAAAGATTTCACTGTTTAGATAAAGAAAAAGAATATGGAAAAAACTATATATGTATGATATAAATTATTTTACATTTTTTTTTTTTTTTTTTTAATCTACTTTTATTTAGGGTCTTTTTATGTAATAATACAAAAATGTCAGCCCCATCGTTCCCTAAAACAATCTTCAAACACACAATTATAGCATTTCCTTAATCTTCTAAGAACACTATTTATACTTAAATTTATACAACATCTTAGTTACCACAGAACAAGGTTCAGACAATAAACATTGGAAAACACCTACATGTCTTAAATTTAAATTATATATATATCGACGAATTAAGTCTTGACGGGCCCCGGCATTACGGACACATTCCACTAAGAAATGGTGAATATCATCCTCCACTCCGCACAATTCACAGTTAGGAGAATTTACTTTCTTCATGAGAAAACTGAATTTCTTTAACGGAATATGCCCAGCACGCATTTTACATTTGAATTCAAAAACACGCTAATACTATTAAAAACAAATAACTAATTAAATTAAGTTAGTTGATTTATTTTATTTAGTTCTTTAATTTTTATAATCACTACAACCCGTTTTTCTAATCGACAAACCGATTTATCGTTTCACACACTTCTGTATGTATGTAGTTTATATAATATTTATGCAATCGAATGAAGAACTGGCTGTCTTGATATTAGGCTATTTCTGCCCAGTGTAGGTTCTTATATACATTTAAACCACAATGGTGAAACAATGAAACTGTTCAATATATAAAAAAAAATAGGTTTTAATTAGGCTTCCTCTAAATCTGTTACAGTCATACTTCACAAATGTTTGAAAATTAAAAAAAATACAATTTTCACAAGTTAACACCGCAACCCCAAACAATTATCTCACCCACAAAGTAAATACGCCGCCCTAACAAAGCGTATAATTTTCCGTCTGTTTGTCCGTTGATCTTAGATTAAATGATAAATAAATACTTAGCGTTATTCATTGCGGGTCTAATCTATGCCCGTTACAAATTGAATGGTCTAACAATGGATTATATCTGTTGTATCAATAATATATTTATTGATATGTATAAACGAATTATTTTGAAATTTAATACTTTTTAATATTTTTACATAGTAATCCTTGTTATTACATTTTCAATGTCATACTGTTTTTTTTAATATGTTGTAAGTTATTTTGTCTTAACACTAGGTTCTCTCTAATTAACCTGATATGTGAGAAAGCTTAAAAACATATTTTATAATTTCTTAAGGAGGTTCACATTATTTAATTGTTAAGTATTAAAAAGAATCGGCTTGTTAAAATTAGACTTTAGAAACTTGTCAAAATAAAAAATTTGAAAATTTGAAATTTCACCAATTAGTGTCTCGGGATACAGCGAGTAGAACATAAATTTCAAATGTTATTTAAATACATCTATAATGATAGTCCTAAAACTAAATTATTTCCCTTCGAATATAATCACTAAAATTAAGCTAACTTACAAACAAATAATCTGAAATTAGGATATCATTGCAAAATTACTGTTCTAAAACACAATCCAAGCTAGCTAGATAGCTATACGCTAACGTATATAATCGCTCTCAAGAAAAAGGAGTAATAAGCAGTTTTCTTTCGCGCCAAAATTGTCTTCCATAATAGCGGAGGCAAGATACCGCACCCGCCATAAAAAGAGATAAACGACCGTTCTCTCTATTATTTTTGCTCTTTAACAAAGGCAATGTGTGCATGTACATTCGTCTCGCTCTAACCTAAGAAGTAATCTCGCTCGCTCAACCACTAGAGAAAAACAAAAAATGTCGCACTCCCACCCCCGGCCACTAATGTGCGGGGTGAGGATGGCGCACCTCCTTTGTAATTTACTTGAAAAACCTAATATATGTCAATTAAAATTTTATTAAAATCTCAATTTTACCACTCGAGTATGTTAATATTTTAATAAATATTTTATCAAGCGTCTAGTTCATTATGAGGCACTTTATTACGATGTGATTTCGCTTAAAATTAATATACGTTGCTTCGGTGAGACGTATCCAAGTACAAGTAACTTAAAATTGACATTAAGGCTTCAATTTTGAATACACAGATATTAAAAATATAAAATAGCTGTATTTTGTTTAAAAAATGACTCACACAACATCATTACACAACACAATAATATGCTTTAAATTATTAATACAATAATTGTTTTAACTAATTATGTTCCTGATATCGATATTTTGATGAAATTAACTACGTAAACAGATAATATAAAATAGATATAAATTGACTATAAAAAATTTATGGCCATTTCGTGTAGAAGCGACATTGTGTTGGCAGAATGGCTTTGTGCTGTAGCCTTTGTGACAAAGGCGCGGTATTTTGGCGGGAGAAAAAGGCGGGCGCGTTATCAGCGGGTGCCATTATGGTGGCTTATCAGAGCAAGCTTCCGAGACTTCGCCCCTTTTTCTTTAACGGTCACGTCTGGGCGGCTCAGGTGAAGATAGTGTTACATGTTTTGTTTTTTGCGGGTTCTTAATATTCGTATTTTCTTAATAAGTGGAAGTTTTTAATGGGTAATGTACTATTATGATTAGCCATTAATGGACTAACCACTGAGGATGTCAAATATCGTGCAAAGTGGAGGAGATTAAGTAGGAAGGCAAACCCTTTGTAGGCCAGGATTAATGCCAGGTAGAAAAAGAAGAAAAGGGTAATGTAGTATAATGATTATCTAATATATTAATATTCATGCATAGACATCTTTATAGCGTATTTAGAATGTTTTTGACTGAATGGTTATGAGCTTTTATATAGATGTTTCAAGTTGCAATGTAATATTAATTCACAATATCTCGAAATGAGCGAAATATTTAGAATTTTCAACTAGGTAGGTCCGCTTATCCCCCAAAAGAATGGAAATAAAAAAAAAACATTAAAACTCATTTCGTTGCGATTCTATAAAATGATAAAATTCTAAAATGTCCTTCTTTCTTCACATATAACCGAGTTGTATCTTTAACTAACTGGTTACTTAATACACCATTGAAGCTATGAAAATGAAATATATAAGTACTTTCAATAAACAAGCGGTAGGGCGAATGGGGGCGGCGTTGAATGAGCTAATTAGGCGAGTCGAAAGAAAACGCGAAGAAAAGCTAAGAAAACTCGGGAAAAACAAGAATACTTCACGCGTTACAGAGATGGATTTAGGTTTTATTAGACCTATATTTTTAACATTTTTGTAATAATTGAAACAAAATGAATACTATATTGTGAGATGCTGTCGTGGCGCAGTGTGACAGCGTCTGGCTGTATATATACTAGCTAGCAGTAGGAATTATTATATAAATTGTTTGTATTTTTGAAAGTCATGCAAATTGTGTATTATTGTTAAAGTAGTTTTAAGTTTTTATCAAAATAAAAAAAATATTGAAAAAAAAGTGAACAGTATCAAAGTGTCATATGAATCCCTACAGTGTTAGTAAGATGACACACTTCCTAACATTATTTATGTTAGTGATTTTTACGAAAGATATTCTCAATTCATTAATTCACATTCAATTTCACAATTGTTAAAGTGTGACACTTTATTTTTATATACATAATAATTTACAAAGCACTCTGTCGATGACACTTTGATCACTTGACATTTTAATCAATTGATCTTTACGAGAAAGACGAGGATGCTGCTATTACATTAGCTAGTTTATGTTTTTTATCTACTCTTTATGTCATATTTATTGTTTTTCTTATTAAAATTATCACTATCCTTTGAACATTGTAATGAGACTTGTATATCTTCTTGGCATTCTGAAAACAATAAAAATCTTTAGTATTGATTTTTTTAGTATTTTTGTCCGCACCTCTTTGAAACTGTCTAACCGCCTTGAACACTAAGCTATGCGTTTAATGTGTAGGTTCCAAGAGGCGCGGGTTCTAATACCGCTGCGTCCAAATTTTTATACATCTTCTAAAAATGTTTTTCATAATAAGAATGCTTTTACCTACCTTAATATTTATCTTGACTTAATATTGTTCTTGGTAATATCACTTAAACAACACACTCACAATATTTTAATTACAAAAATGGCGCAAAGAAAAATTATCTCCTTGCTAATTCGCCATATTCGACCTCAGTCAACTGGTCCCGTATCAGGTCACGGTCACATATAACATTTATAGATATCGCCATTCTTTATTTCATACTGAACATGGATATGACTCTATTCATATGGCGTCTCACCTACTTTTATCCCATAAGTCATTATGATCAATATGCCTACCTCATAATAAATAATAAGCGACTTACTGATAAACAAAATATATAATATGTTTTATATTGATAAAAGAAGAAAACCGTACATAATTATTTGATGTATTCGATTTTCGTTACCAGTTTTTAATAAACTAAAATAAAAATGTTTGTACCGTACAACCAGTATGTTTCGTAGCGCATCGTAGCAACGTAGCGTATATATATTTTAAAGCTTGAAGCTGAAAATATATATATATATTAGATATAGATGCTGCCTGTTATCTCTCATCTTAAATAAAACTATTTAAGAAATCGTTTTATCTGGATTAATAGTAAATCATAAAAAGAAAAATTTTACTGTATTCCTCCTTGCTCACAGATACACTTATGTATACGAATAGCAGATTACAAGTCAATAATGTGGTTAAAATAGTTTCATATAAAATATAGAATAAACGCGAATCGTTTTATAAATATTCATATACTTATTTGAATCCATCCCTGTACCAAGACAGCGTCCGTGTCCTCCTCAGTGAATGGCTCGCTAACAAACTCTTTCACAAAAATATAATAATTACTTTAAGTCGAATAAAAACCGCTTTCACTGCCCGCTACGGACAAGGCGCCTAATTTCACCTTCGCACCCACTCCGTTTTCTTTTGAGATGAACAATCGTTTGTTTTGTTTTTACTAAATTAAAGAGAGAACTTAGCGTTGTATCACTGTGTTTTTTATTTAGTACTTTAATAGATTAGCTACAAAGCTCTACGAAAATAAAAACACCGTCTTGGCGCAGTTAACGTGCCTGAGCTTACACGATGGTTGTGAATTCGGATATCAATAGGGGGCATTCTCCTAGTTTTACACTTAAAAGCTATAAATCTTTGCCTGACGGAAAATGGGGGATTTTATAATAGGCACGTAACATGCAATGTTTCGAATCAGGGCTTTTCGTAATCACCTTCACAACCTGCACAGAGTGTGAAGTGTCTTGACACTAGGTCGCTATGTGAGAAAAAGATTGAAGCTGCTACTAAATAAATCAGAACTAGTTTTAATGTTGTGAGTTACCAAAAGCGAGGTAGTCAAACAGAACATAGTGTCGAAACACACCGCTCTCCACTGTCCGCCTAAAATTGAGACAATGCGTGTTTAATAGGTTAGTAGCGAAACTGAACGTCGCGCTATACCTTACCCAAAACAGGGAACTGAAAAAAGAATTTAATCATTTTCATTTTGAATATAATCATAGAAAGGTAGAAATCCTGGGTAGAAATCAAACCCACGAAATAAAAAAATATTTCAATTTAAACGAATAGGGACACATTTTTTTGCAATATACAGTTATCATATTATTATTACTTATAAATCCTTATTTCTAGTCAATAAAGTCTTATCAAAACACAAAAAATTTAATGTTAAATATAAAACACTTAACAGAACGTACGGTGGCTATTTAAAAGTTAAATATAAAATTCAAATGGAGTTTTGAATGCGCTTCATTTAGACTCTTCATAGCAAAGTAGTCAAGTAATGTTTGCCATTATAATATACATAGAAAAGTTCCAACCAAACTCGCTTTTGCTCTTCCGGCATTAAAAATTTATATTTACAAAGAAGGTAGGAAGGAATATATTTATTTATTCCAATTTTTTTGATAGCTTCCCCACACCTTATTGCACACATAGCAGGGTAAGAAAGAACCTAGTGTCAAGATACTCCGTTCTCCGCTTTCCACCAGAATTTTATCCTTTATCTTACTAGAGAAGGAAAAACTAAATATATTTCAAATATTACCATTCCCTGAAAGAGGAATGAACCTAGAATCGTGTTTACAGCCCGACCCTGTCCCACTGCGCCACGTCGATGAAGATATTTGATATGTAAATTTTATTATTCCTGATCATCACTATTGTACTGAAAATATATTTTTATTACTATATTAATATTTAATAGTGTTGTAAACGAGATAAGTTACAGCCGATGATAGTAGTTCAATTATTGTCGCATTGATGGCATATTACGAGAAAGATTTTTGAACTTAAAACTTATTTAAAGTATGTTTAACACTTTTTTTTTTTTTTTTTTTTTTTTTTGAGTGAACAACAAAAATCATGAAACTCACGTCATCGTCACCAAACGCCTAATGACCAATATAATTTTATGTCAATAGTCTTATGTCGTAAACTATATAATTTTATGTCAATAGATACAAAAATCTCAGATTGGTGTTGACAGTTTTAATTAAACATATGAAATTTTAAATCTATACATATAATAAAAATGTAACTTATCGCCGTCTGTACATGAAAGATATACTAAAAAAATATTATTGATCAATATAGTAGACCGAAAACAATGATTTTTAATTTTCTTTTCTGTTTGTTTGTTTGTCAGTTTATCTTTTGTTTGTGCACGCTAATCTCAGAAACGGCTTAACTCCGAATTAAACGCATTTGGATTTTTGTATTTTATTAAACTTCCCCTTAATATATAGTGTTTATTTCATTTCAATTGGTTTATAAACAATAAAGTTTAGCATTTATATAATAATAATAAATTTAGGCAAAGCTTGTGATTTAAGTGAGAACGCGAGCGGGTGTAAAAACAAAATAGTTTGTGGACATGTAGTTTCCACACAGGAGAAGCCGCGAGCGGGCGCTAGTTTCCTTAATAATAATAAAGTTCTAAAATTGCAAATTTACTCCTTTTCATATTCAGCGGAATGTGAAAATTATCTTAAGAGTTCTTCTCTCTGCTTATCATCCTATAAGCGGGAGATGCATAGGGCAAAAAGTTTTTTGACCTCTTCTATTAGGGGCTTATAGATAGTACTTTGGTGTTACATCTATCTATACATTTAATAAAAATTTAACTGATCGCTGTCAGTACATAGAAGATTTAAAAATTATTGTCAATGGCTAGAACCCAAAACAATGCTTTTTACTTTTGTTGCTTCTTGTCTGTTTGTGTGTGTGAAATGCAGTGGCTAAAAATGCTTTTAAAGCATTTTAGCCTTAACTGCTTTAAATGCAGCTTTGACCATTGTATTGGTACACTTCCCTTAACATTTAGTATAGTTTATTTCAAATCGATTGTTAAAAATAAAAGTTATAAATTAAAAGCAACGCTTGTGGATTTAAGTGGGAACGCGCGGGCGGGTGCAAAAACAAAATAGCAGTTATAGTCGTGTACGCTAATGCAGGTTTGTTTAGAAGGTTAGAGGAAGCTGCGACCGGATCGCTAGTGTACTTAATAAGCAACGACATATCATAAACATTAATTAAATTTTAGTACAGTAAACTAGTGTTGCAAAAAATTATTTGGCTTTCATAATTTTAATCGTCTATATTTTAAATCTTTTATCCATCTCCATATCTTTTACTAACTTAAACCCACATCTAATCTATATTCAATTGTAATAAAAAATATAATACTAATTTCATTAAGAATAACATTTCGAAAGCTTTCAAGTCAATATTCTACACAATTTGCAATAAATCAAGGCAATCATTTGGTATATCAGAAGATGTTATCTCATTCAATCTCCTGTGAGCCGTTGCCACATAATTACGCGTTGTAAGGCGAAGTGGCTAAAGTTTGCTCATCAACTGACAACTAATTATCCATACTATTATATTCTTTGGTTTTTGCGATCATTAAATTCTTTTTTTTAAATCTCACCTTTAAATACATTGCAGAAAAGTAAAATATCACTTATATAACCATAATTACAATAACTTATAGCTTGTAACTAATAACTAATAGCTTGTGTTTTAAAGTGTTATCACACACTTCCGAAATATTATTTTAGAAAACGGGTTCGAGTCCCAGTAGAGTATTTTGTATACGTTTTCTAAAAATGATATTGGACGGCAATAAATTTGTCAAAATGGCGTTGTAAAATTTTTATAACAGTTTGTTTTTATATGTACCTACATATCAACGACATGGTAGGTTAGGCTAAGAGAACCTAGTGTTAAGAGGTTCCATCCTCTACTTTCCACACCTATTCCAGACATTGTGTGTTGAGAAGAACTTAACAACGCGCTTCGTCTTGCTAGAGCGAAAAATCAAAATAATTTAAATATAATCATTACATCATTACGTCGAACGGCGATCGCACCCACAACAATATTTACGCCATTGCACCACTGACCTCTATTCTTATTTATTCAATATGTAGATGTTACTACGAAATTAGTAATTGGTTACATTATCAATTATTTTAAATGTTCCTTATCATGATAATAACATCCATAATCTATATCATATTGAAACAGTAAAAATAAAATATTTGCACGCGCACGTCTTAGGAACTATTGGACGGATTTGAATGAAACCTTCCTTTTTTCCTAAGCTTTTAATTTATATAGGCAGGATTGATTTTAAGAGTGGAACCATAATAGACCAGCTACTATAAGCTATAAGGAAATTGCGAACTAGCAAAAGTTGTTCAGCGTGATTGGTATTATTTTGGAAACCGTATTTTAAGGTAAATTAGCCAATGTTCATCTCAATATCCTCATGTAACTCTATATAAAATTTCAACACTAACGGTTTAGCGGTTTGGCCGTGATGACGTCACATACAGACAGAGTTGCTTTCACGTTTATAATATTATTATGGATATAAATAGAAAATATATAATCATAACTATCTTATTATAAACTCTCCTTGAAATAATTAACATTAATCTCAGATCTCATGTAAATTAGCTCGCTGTCTAGTTATGTCTGTTGATAACCATGGTTTATTGAAAAACTTCCTAGCGCCTGATTAAGATTAGTTCGTAACTTGTACAATAATTTAGATTGAGCGACGAAACACCGCCGGCGTGTAGTCGCGAGTCGCGGACCGCGCACAGAGCGTGAGTGTTGGAAATTGTGTCTCTAGATATGACTTAAGAAATCAAATAAGCAATGTATTAATTTGCATCAAAAAAATTTATGTCAATGAATTAGTCACCATATAGTTTTTATGGTTAATTAAGACTAGGTTTCTCAAGTGCGGCGTTGAGTTCCGGCTCCCAACATGCAATCTCGAATTCGAGTGGAAAATGGAGAACGGAGTGTCTTGACACTGAAAATCTTCAAAAGCTCAATTTAATACCCCAGTAGAATCGAACTACACAATAGTATTCGGTCGTATTCTTTGAGACTTCACTCAAAGTCAAAGTTAAATAATTTTCTTCAATATAAAAAGATACATGCTTTATTTTTTTACGCAAAATAATTTAATTTACCACCGGTTCACAAAAGTTAATGCCTCAGATCTGAGAAGAACCGCCGTAAGAAACTCAGCGGGATTAAAAAAAATTTCAATCAATTATTTACATATGTATTAGTGACAATGATACCTTTGAAACAGGCTGGAGCGAGCATTTCATTCCCAAGGCGTGTTATCATTTATAAAACTAGGTAATAACCGTTAACACACAAACGTCTCTTCAAACCTTTTTTAAATTGTGATATATTCACTATAAATGTAACAGATTAGTCAGTATAAGATTTAAATAAACATTTATTTAACTTCACGCTGTATCCCGCAGTGCAGGGTAGTCAGAGACCCTATAGTATCTCAGTTCTCCGCTTTCCGCCCGAAGTTTAGATATTGTGTGTTGGCGGAACTCAACGCCAAATCTTTTGTTCTACTTAAATATTGCAAAGTAAATAAGTCCCAAAAGGGTCCAATAAAAAAGTATGTGTTTTTATCCCACGACATTGAAATTTTACATATTAATTAAATTCCGTTGACACTGCATTTTTAAAGGTCTTTATTAATAACTTTAAAATAAAAAATAAAAACCACCGTCCAAGGACGGTTTCCAAGAGGCGCGGGTTCGAATCCCGCTGCGATTAAATTTTTATACGTTTTCTAATTATGTTTTTCAATTTCTTAAGTGAAATAAATTTTAAAATATGTATAGAGAGACGTTTTAGTTAAATGCGATGGTTGTGGGTTCGATGCCCACTCGGAGGAATGATTACATTTAAATGTTATTTAAATAAGTTTCATTTTCGTACACTAATAAGACGGAGCCCGTCATTAAGTACGCCACTCAACACGCAATATCTCGATTTTGGGCGTAACGTCCAAAACAAAGTATTTTGACACTAGGTTCTGCGTCTATCCTGCTATGCGGTAAGTACCGTGATACTTTTTTGTTTTCTTTTATTTTAAATACTTTTTAAAAGTCTTTATTAACAAAAGGACCGCATCTAGTACATGTATACACACATCCATGGCAAAACATCTCGAAGTTGCGTCGGGTGAACCGTTAATAGCTTAACACGTAGTAATGAGTCGCTAATGAATTAAGCAGCTCGCGCGCCGCCGCGCTGTTACCTCGAGATAAGCGTAAATCATTCTTATAATATCCGCTATGCAGCATGTTTCGTGTTGTAAATCAAAAGTCAATATTTTTTATATTTCTAAGCGTTAGTGTGTTTATAAATATATAAAAAATTGAATGTAACGGGACTCGAAACTTTTTTTTTTACCTATAGGCAAGGTAAACGAGCGTTTGGGTCATCTGCTGGAAAGTTCTTACCGCCGCACACTACCTAGTGTAACACCAGAGTAGCTACAGGGATGTTGCCGGCCTTTAAAGTGGAAATAGACGCGTTTTTTGAAGGGACCCATGTCGAATCTACCTGGAGACACTGCCGCTGCTAGGCCATTCCACAATTGTGTGGCACGTGGAAGGTAGAGAGTCGGTAGAGAACGCACGAAGCGGAAACGTCTCTACGCAACGCCAAAGTGTCGAGCCTTTCACAGATTAAGGAACCTATATCTTTTGGTAACTGTCCAAGCGCTCTGATCACTAAGGCATATGTATTACGTTCTGCATATGTGTCTGGCTACGTCGAAATCCTTGTTTGTTAATTGTTACATTATTTACTTTTAAATTGTAAACAAATATGCGAAAATCTATATGTTAACAGAGAAGATAACGGCTTCCAACGGCTCCCAAAAAGTAAAAAAAATCATAAAATTGATTTTATCGTAAGTTAATTTTAAATAAGCAGTATTCGGCATATTATGTCAAAAACAATGTGAAAAAAATTAATTCCGTGGGAAAAAGCGAGAAGCTGTTATGTATTAATATTTATCTTAAAATATTCATATTTATCTTTTAATCATTTATATATCTTAACATTTATGACGTTTACACAATATTTTAATTTTTTATTTGTGTATTGTCTGACATTGAAAATATTTTCATTTATATAGTAATAAATATGGAATTTCTGACATATTTTGAACAATCTAGTAAATAATCGAGTTTAAGTACTTACTAAAGGAAATATTCGGTACATGATATCGTTCAAGTCAGCATTTACAAATTACTATCGTATGACACATTTTTTTTAGAAAACGTATAAAAAATTTGAACGGCGTGGAAACCGTCCAAGTGCTCTGACCGCTAGGCCATGCGGTATACACCGGGTTGCGCGAAAATTTTTACTACTTATTTTTTTGTTGTTAGCATCTCCGTAAAGGGATTTTTACAAATTTCTGCTACCCAAAGATTATTCTTAGAAAAATCGTTTAGCAAAAGAGAATGCTATTTATAAATCTATTTTTTAAATTTTTTTATTTACAGACGTCAACTACGACGTCAAACTATGTCAATTTCAACGTGAAATTATAGCTACATTAGAGAACTTAGACGTTCCTTAAAAAAAAATCACAATTTTCTTCTTGAGTAACTCATATGATTAGTCAATAGATAGGAATAATAAATAAAAGATTGAGATCAATATAACCATTTTATTTAAAAACTCATTTTAAAATTTATAAAAACAAAATGTAACATATTTAAATTAAATTTACATATATTAAGTACATTTAATGTATATAGCACTAAGCTAGATAGATATTTAGATCATCGAGGACATTGTGGCGCAGTCGGTCAACGACGGACTGTGAACACTATGGTTGGGAATTCGAAACCCACTCACACACTAGAAAACCAAAAACATGATCTCTATTTCGGATGCCAAGTGTAAAAGGGAATTGGAAATGCGAAAGGCCTGCTATGCGAAAAAAACTCGAGACTGTCACATAAGCCCACAACCACAAGATAGATGTTTTTTAGATAGAAAATTAAGATGAATAGCAAAGAAAAAGCCACAAGCGAAGCCACAAATATAATGTTGTATTCAAAGTAATAATATTTTAATACAAAATACATACTTATACACAAAACACATACATACAAATATTTAGATTAACGTAGCACCAATTATAACACAACTTTAAAAGCGGTGATGGCATAAGCACTTTATATATTGTTTTTTATTATATTTTACCATAGCCAAAATTGAACATGTACTTAGCGTTTTCATTCACTATATAATACTCTTATGCTCTATTCTTAATAATTCTTATTTCAAAACTTGTTTTGACTGATAGAGGAAAAAAAATATTTATTAATCTGTAGTTCGCTCTCCGTTCTTAACTTTCCACCGACTGACGATGCTAAATATAAAAATAAGTTGTAATAAGAAGAACTTGCGTGGCTTAGTGGTCAAAGCTTAGTGGCAAAGCTTGGACTGTCTAAAGAGGCGTGGTTTCGATTACAGCTGAATTGTAATACGTTTTCTGAAAATGTTTTAACATTCATTCGTTTCACACCTTTTTATATTTTAATTTAAAAATTAAACTCAGTTTTGTTTAAATTCAAATGTTGCGACATATCATATTAGCCAAGCAAGTCTTAATTTAAAAAAAAAACAAATGGATTTTCACCACCTAATAGCTAGTGTCTCTAAACGGACAGAAAGTGGAGAACTGAGTCACTAAAATCTTTCTATCTAATCCATACATTCCATTTGCATCTCAATTTGTATGGAATGTTTAACTTCAATATAAAAACAACCATATAGTTTAAATAATAATTAATTTACATTAAGCTAAAGTAACTTTTTGTTTTTGCATAATTTGGGATATGAGTCTCTCCTCCGGCGATAATGACTCCCCTCTAAATCGTTTATATCTGAAAACAAATTAAAACATTTATACAATATATTACAATATTTTAAAACATTTCTACATATGTTATATATAAAAGCGAAAGTTCACTCATCACGAAACGAGCGAACGAAAATACCACTTAACGTGCAAACATGAAATTTGGCAGAGAGGTAGTTTATAGTCGCTATATAAAATAAATAAATAGATATATATGTATTCTTAGTTTATTGCAGTTCCAACAACACTCACACAGACATCACATAATTTACGGTACAAGTATAAACGATATTAAGATCAACGCCACCCACGAATATAAGTGGGTTAGACCTTATTGACCTGAAGATAGGGTTCGGAATCTGGAAGGTTCTGGAGGAAATATGTGTAGGAGGTGAAGGTCTGGGGGGAGATGTCTTCTTTCCGGTGGTCTGGTGCGTAGGCGCGATGTTTCGGATCAATTTGGCAGATAGGGAGTTTTTGTCAGTAGACTGCCGCTATGAACGGATTTTGCAAAAGGACTGGATTAAGGTGGTCGTGTACGGGCTCGCAAGTTTGTATCAAAGTCCTACATTTATTTCACATAACTTGAAATTTGGCAGCGAGATCTCCGTTACACGCAAACGAATTCAACAAAAAAAATATATACATAACCATTATTTTAATGGAGAAGGAACCCACGCCTTTTTACTGCGCCACAATAGAGTAAAAACTGTTGAAATAGTACTAAATATATGTCTAAAGTAAAAAATATATATAAGATATGATCTCTATAAAGATATTAATAATTAAAAACCACTTCACTAAATTACCATGTAATAATTAAAAGAAACAAAAACTCACATCATATCAAAAAACAACTTTTGCTCTTTGGACAAAGACGGCTTAGTTTCCTGTAGCGCGTTGAATATATCTTCTTTCTCTACCACCACCGACTCTAGGTTCTTATCTCCATTGCTTACCTGGTTTAAAGAAAACAAATAATATATTTTAAAAACGAATTTCTTTTGACAAAATACGCAACCAACGCAATATAAAATGGAATTCTGAAAATCTATTATTCCACGTCTATATGCAATTAATATGCAATGTATAGTAAAAACAGAATTGTGTCTTAAGACCAACTTAGTCATATTAGAGTATATATAAACGTATTCAATGAATTGTAAACGAAAAGTGCCTGTTGTTTTTTACACATACATATTAATGTTATATATAATTGCAATTTAAATATTTTGATTAAAACTGCACAATTTGTTAATTTTTATATTAATGCATTCTTTATACATCATAAAAGATAATGCATTTATTTATCTTAAAGTTTTAATTAGTATTTTTTTGTACTGTAATTATCACTGATAAATAAATCGAATTCTACGTCACATTGGCGCAGTAAATTGTGTTCAATTGACAGCCAACATATAAAAAACAAAAGCACATCCCAAAATTTATACAATTCAAATGGATAGAAGGATGATTCCTTTATAATAATATACATAGCTAGCGAATAGGATAATGGAACTATTGAGAGTGCTTGGGCTGAGGGTAGAGTATCGATTTGTCTCTTTGGGCAGGTGAAATTGGATGCTATGTATAATTGTAGTCAGTTATTTTTTGTTACTATGAACTTAAATACAAATATACTTTGCAAAACGTATAAGCGTTTTAATATTACTAACTCCGTAATAGTAATAAAGATATAGAAAGTGATTCTAAGAAGTAATTGGCGTCATACATATTCATATTTTTAATGTCTACAAGTTTTTTTGATAGTCTATATAACTCGTTTAATCTGGTTTATACTATTTTAAAAACAAGTCTCCACACTTTAGTGTATCAATTTATTGAAATTTCGATAAGAAACTTAATAAGAACTTGAATGTAGCGGTTTTCGAACCGGAAGTTGGTTTATTTTGTGTTTTTGTTGATATTCCACGTATTGCGCATCCACATCCCATAATAATATATGTAACACACGTTAGTAATAATATGTTATTTCTGTAATCATATTTTTATATATTTCATATATTTTTTTAAAAATATATATTTTATAGCTAAAGAAGATTTTACTTCTCCTTTTTAAAACCTTTACAAGACATTCAGTCGGCGTAAGCCTTCAATTCTTTACATTCGCTGAACGTAATGATTTCCAAGAAATTGTGAGCTCAATAAACAGAATGAATACAAAAAGACATATTTAGAAAACGTATAAAAATTTTAACCCACGCCACTTGAGAACCGTTCAAGAGGCGCGGGTTCAAATCCCGCAGCGTTCAAATTTTTATATGTTTTGTAAATATGTCTTTTTCAATTTCCTAACTGTGCAAATAACACTTTAAAAAATGTTAAAAAATAAGTATGAATACACTGAAAAATACACAAACTTTTAAACATCACTTTTTATCAAATCCATATATAAAAAGTCTAAATTTTGTAGCATCCCTTTTTTCATTGTTTGTTTTGTCATATGTTTTCCGTAATTATGGTGTTGTATACAAGATTTTTGGGATCTCGACATTATACCGTAATTAAAGTTGTACTGCTCTGCCTCCAGTATATTTTGTCTTTATAATTTCGTATTTAATAATATAATATATTATTTATTTCGCTATGCCAAACGTACTCCATTAAATTTATTATTTAAATATCCATCATGAATAAGAAGGGCAAATCATCAGATGATGATGATGAAGGAAGGTGTCAAAAACATCGAATTTCTTGAACTAAAGATGATTCGTACTTTCGTCGGCATATTAAAAAGAAAAGCATGAATCCTAATAAGTCTTTAAATCTCTCTATATAAAATTTCATCACAATCAGCTTTAGCCGTGCGGTTTAGCGTGCGTGATGACGTCACAGACAGACAGTTTCATATTAATATTTTAATTTGAAGTTTCATAACAAAAAGCAACAATAATATAGGTTT
Organism: Podotricha telesiphe; assembly: GCA_038994665.1. Classification (NCBI taxonomy): domain Eukaryota; kingdom Metazoa; phylum Arthropoda; class Insecta; order Lepidoptera; family Nymphalidae; genus Podotricha; species Podotricha telesiphe. Next base: position 486,746 of record JAOYRR010000026.1, on the reverse strand, counting down.
TAAAATTTGTTATTGTTAATATGTTCTTAAAACCTTTATTGTTGCATACAATATGTATGTAAAAATACAAAAATACAACATATCACCTTCATCCATGCACGTCTACAAATATAATCATTCCCCAAATAGGAATCGAACCTACAGCCGTCTCGTATACAGTCAGTCACTGCGTCACAATAATGTTCATATATGAACTCACCAACAGGTTTTCCAACTTCCCCAACTGTGATGTGATCAGTAAAGACTTAAGGTCAGCTGGGGAGAACCCCTCAGTTTTCTCCGCCAACTCCTGGATATCCACATCCTGAGCCATGGAGACGCTCTGGCTGAGGGTGTTAAGAACTTCGTAACGACCTTTCTGTGTGAGTAATGTAGATTGATTATTGTTATGCATGTAACAAGGAGGAGGACCAGTGAAACGTTCGCTAGTTGACCACGCACTGTTTTATTTGTTTTTTTTAGGGTGGTATTTGTGTCCGTTACAATTCTTTATAGTGGTGGAGGCAGCCACGTACATAAGCAATAAAATTAAAAACAAAATAAAATATATTTAAAATGACAAATAGTGGAATGATTGTAATATAATTTATATTTTCATTTCTCCGCTCTGGTGAACAAGGCATATTCAACACGAAATGTCTCTATTTCAGGCATAAAGGAGAGAGTCTTGACACTAGCTTCTCTCCCGGACTACACTGCTATGCCCGGTAAAAAGCGTCAAGTTAAAAAAATATATATTTAAAACCTGCACCTCTCATCCCGGGTAAAGCGCAGTACACATGTATCTGCAGCCGGCCAGGTCTCAGTAACGCGGGGTCTACCAGGTCAGGGCGCGAGGTTGCAGCCACGACGGGGGGCCCCCTGGGGCTCCGCCCTCAGCGCCGTCGAGACGCTAGCAGCTGATTGACGACCCGGTCTGCAGTCCACCGGTGGAATCATGGCCTCGTCTAATTAGGTAAGAGTTATTGATTTTTTTTTATTTTTTTACTTTAATTTCTTTCAATCAATTTGAAAATAAAATACTTGAATTTATTTAAAAAATACGGTTTATTTTTTCAACAAACGACAACTTTAGAGAATTGCATATTAAATATTAATAATTATAATACCTATGCTAAATTCAATGCGTAATTACTTACAATATACAACTTACTTGGGCGCGAGACTGTCGAACTCGTCGAAGAACAAAATGCAGGGTCGTTGCATATCGGCTCTAAACAAACAAAATATTAAAATATAAGTGAAAAGGAACAATACTTAAAAAAAAATACGTGTCGGCTTAATGGATGTTACTATAATAAAAAGACAAATAGTTCGTTATATTAAATACCTAAGTCGTATACTCGTGTTCCTTTGACATAACATATTAAATAAATAAAAAAAATTAGTCTTAGTCTTAGTCAAAGCCTTAGTCAGATGCCAGATGGCTGTGGGACAGCGTCTGACTGTAAACGAGATTGGTTGTGAGTTCGATTCCCACTCGGAAAAATGAATGTATTTGAAATATTTTCATCCGCTCTGGACCTCAGACAAAGCGCGGCGTTGAGTTCTGCCAGTCAACATGCAATGTCTCGATTTCACGGGGAATGTGGAGAATGGTGTGTCTTGGCCCTGCTATACGGGAAGCTTGTAAGGGAAGAATATAACCTAGCTGGAAGTCTACCTATACGCAATTAATGAAGTCAAATAGTTTCATCGATTTTCATTGAGGCTATGGAGCAGTGGGACAGCGTCTACGAAATGCTGTGGGTTTGATTGCTACTCGGTAGAATGATCGTTATTTAATTATTCAAATTTCCCCGCACACGCTCTGGTAAAAAAGACAAAGCGCGGCGTTGGGTTCCGCCACGCACCACGCAGTTTTTCAAATTCGGCCGAAAAGTGGAGAACGGAGTGCCTTGACACTAGGTTAAAGTACACTAGAAATAGGTGAAGATAAGCAAATTCCACTTACTTATCAAAAACATCCCTAACAGCCTTCTCGCTCTGTCCTATATACTTTGATAGCAACTCGGGGCCCTTCACCGTTATTAACTTCATATTAGTCAAGCGGGCCAAGCACGAGCCTATATGGGACTTCCCCATACCTGGAGGGCCGTAGAGAAGGATACCCGCTGATTGGGATGGAAACAGGCCTGGGTACTGGAATATATTATTGAAGTATTTACTATTTATTTATATTAAGCGTTCCGTTGACGCGTAAACAACGCGTCACCTTAGCAACGTGTATATCAAGAACACGGTAGTCTGTCGTACATTTATTTCATTAATTTTATGTCATTTTTGTGTATTATTATGTAAAAATATTAGCATTCTCTTTCTCTAAATAAGCTATAACACATTTTATACTCCTAAGTCCGCTTAATTTTACGTATTAAAATGATAATAAATGTTTGAGAATAGTATATTTTTTTATATAATATTTAATATTATAATTAACAATGTGGGTAGAAAACTAATAATTATTGAAAAACGGGATGACGAGTCACGAGAGTTCTCTGTGTGAATGTGGCGTCGACGAAGGTACCGCTTCCCATGTCCTTTTCAGTTGATGAAAAAAAAATCTAAAGAATCGTTTAATAAATTAATTGCTTTGATGGTTTTTTATTTTATTTTTTTTGTTTATCTTATTAGACCTATTCTGGCCAATGATTGGACTGGTCATCCGACTCTAAACGCAATTGTTTGCGGTTTCAATTCAGACTAGGGGGAATGATCATAATTTAATTATTTTCATTTTTCCCCTTTTAGTACTGTTAATAATTTTAAATGCTAAGTTACTCAAAATATAATTTATTATGTTATAAAAAAAATATTTCAATGACTTAAAACTTAATTTTGCAATTTAATTTAATTTTTTCAATGCGTCTTCACTACGATAATAGCTGTAAACGCCGGGTCGTTTAAAAGCCTTGCACTTCTTTTTTGACAATTAATCACATGCACAATTGACTTAATTTTGTTTTTGTATCCATATATTTCTTTGACATTTTTGAAATACAATTCAAAGTTCAAGAGTTCAAAAGACAAGTTCATTTACGATTAACTACAAATGAGTCAGTTACTCACTTAAGTATTTTCAGAATGGAATGACGAATCATATTAAGCAGGAACGAATTGTATAACAAAACATTTCTGGTTGCAAGGACTTGCGTAAAAGAGCGTATTATTATACAAATCATATTACTATATAACTCACATACAAAAAAAGCATAAAAAAAACATTTATTACCATAATAGGCCAGAATATAGCTTCAGTAATCTTTTGCTTGACGTCGTGCATGCCGCCGACCTCGCCCCAGATCTCGAAGCCACGAGCCTTTTCCTCGTCCTTACTTAATTCTTCTATAAGACGAGGCTTTTGCGATTGACCTACTTCTAAAAATAAGGCATGGAAATATTGTTTCGATCATTTAGTATTAGTTATTTCTTATTATTATTATTATATCCAATCGAAACATTACGCTATTTTTATGCAACGTGACAATAATGATACTCAACGACTCAATTCAAAAGCAAAACCGTTATTTTATATATTTTTTTAATTTATTTATGTCACATATCATAAAATACATTCACTGAAATTAAAGAAAAATGTGTACATACAATTATTTATGTCTAAAAAAGATCTCTTCCAGTAACCATTGAATGCGAGATACTTTAAGGTAATGATGAGTTATTAATTAACTAACAGTTACATGCAATATACATATGTATTACCAACAGTGTTACGACAATCCATTCTCAACTTGTCGTTTAAAATAAACATAATATCTCAATATTAACCAGAACGATGATGTCCTTATTAAATATAAACATTGGCATGAATAGAAATCGAACCGACAACCATCGCTTGTGAAATCAGACACTTTCTTCATAGTAATTTACGTAATTATTATTAGAATAAAAATATTTTTAAAACGTATAAAATTTGAACGCAGCAAGATTCCAACCCGCACTTGTTGGAGGTCGTTTAAGAGCTATGATCAATTAAGTATTACGATCTTATCAAGCTCAAATTCAAATACATATTAACCACAGTGCCTCGGTACGAACATCTACAATTTTTTTAACAATGAATAAATATTTTTCCTATTGTGAGTAAATGAAAAAAGTAAAGCTTCACGCTTTTTCCTAGTGTCAACACACTCCGTTCTCCACTTTTCGCCCATAATCGTGCTAAAAACATTGAACATTGTGTGCTGAGCGGCGGAACTCAACGCCGCACTTTGACTTACCAGAGCGGGAAAATTAAAATAATTAAAAATATAATCAGTCCCCTAAGTGGGAATCGAAGCTACGACCAAAAGCGTCTACAGTCAGACGCTGCCCCAATACGCCACGATGTAAATAAATATTAACTACTCACTTCTCTTTTTAACAGCTTTAAATATTTTCTTATTCAAATAATCGACAATTTCTCGTACATTAGAACCAGCGGTGTCCATGGCTAGACGCGTGACGTCATCCTCCTCTACTACGAACGACTCCAGGATTTTGTCGTTTATTAAATGTTTGAATAACTCCGCTCTTTCTTCCTTAAAATATATATTATTAATTATTATTAGGTAAACTAATTAAATTAGATTTTTTTGCAAATAAAATGGCAATGGCAATATGTATGATTTTTGGGAATTTTCATATAAGATAAGATTAAAGTGTTTATTGCACACTATAAAAAGATAGATTGAAAAGAATTTCAGTTTGCCTTGTCACTAAGAGTGATCTTATGTAGGCAACCTAAATGTAAAGATCTAAACACTTAGAAAATTCCTTGGAAACTGTTTGAAAGAGGCGCGGGTTCGAATCCCACTGTTGCTAGTGTTAATAACAGTTTATTTATTTTTCAACATTAAATACTGTTAAACCTTATATAAGTACATAAAATATACATATTTATTTGTATATAATCCAATACATATAAAAATATAATAAATACACTACATTCGAAGATAATAATTTTTAACTTGTCTGATATAAATGTGCTAGTAACAATACTTCGTACAAAATTAAGTATTTATAAATTCATTTATGTATTCAAATAAGTATGAATATACAGCTGAAGTCTTTTGTCAGTCGTTCACACTGTTCAACTATATTCTGAAAACTTGTTTATACTTATTTACATTACAATACGCTTAATAAAATCCTAGTTAAAATTTGGTTCTAATGTAAAAAATAACTTTAAAACTTAAAAGAAATGTACAATATCAAAAAAATGTACGGAATATATATAGTAATATTTCAAATGTAAAGAAAAAGAAATGACATTTGGCGTGTCACAGACAGACACAAACATACACAATACATATACAGAAACTCCTTTGTTTTGGACTTTAAATCGAACCTATGGCTTCTTTTACATCGTTAACAACGACACGAATTGCTTAATATTTAATCCATATTTAAACTTATGTCATTCGTCATAAGTAAGGCGGAGAGTGAAACCAGTATGTGGAGAACTTTTATAGGTAACAGAAAGAAACGATACACTTCGCCTATAAAGTCTGTCTGTCTAATCATACAATAACTGTGTACTGTTTACGAGTGGCGAAGTGTCCATATAACACGATCCCCATCGGCTTAGCTTTTGTAGATTATAATAAATAAATAAATTAAATAAATATCTATACGTATAATAAAAATGTTACTGATCATTGGCTGTACATGGAAGATATATGAAAAAACATATAATTATGTTCGTTTATTAATATAATAGAACCCAAAATAATGATTTTTTTGTTTGTCTGTATATCTGTTTGTTTGTGCACGCTAATATCAGAAACGGATTAAATGATTTAAATGCAAATTTGATTATTGTATTTTGGTAAACTTCCCGTATCATTTATTGTTTATTTTATTTCAATCGATTAATCGATAAACAAAAAAGTTACAACCATTTGAATTATAAATTTAAGCATAGTTTGTGATTTAAGAGAGATTTAAGATAAGACCGGACTACCTACCTCTCCATACTAAAATTAGTTTGATTCATAGAATTCATTTTGAACGCTGACTTATCTCACAATAAAAATTTCACACTTCGCCACTGTTGTCTACAAAAAAGTCTATATATTATATTTTTAGGCAATAAATATATTATTATAGTAAGAAAAAAAACTAATTATGGACATCAATAAGATTTTCCATAAGTTGGCAAATAAGTCCAAACCAACTGTTCTTTGATTATTATAATAAATTTCGAACTTATACGTCGGTAAAGTTGAATTCTAAGAGACGCGGTAAATGTTGATTAGGTGAGATTAGAAACAGTTTAAATTTTAACCATTCAAGCTATTAAATTTAAGTTTTACTTGGACAAAATCTAAAAAATCCTTAGTAGGATTTTCCAGTAACATACATACGAATAGAGGCCATCCAGGCGCAATGGCTGACGTCCGACTGTAAACGCGACTGGTTGTGGGTTTGATTTCCACTAAACTCTCGATTTCAGGCGGGAAGAACAGAGTGACTCGACGTTATATTTTCTCCGTCTCTCTTCGTCTTCTCTCGCCCTGCTTTGCGAAAAAATGCGGGGAGCTGATTTTATATATATATACGAATATTGACATGCCACCTATTTCAGACCTACATGGAACAAAATAATAATACTTAAAATTCTAAATACAGTTAATATTTTTACCTGTTTCAACTCAGGTATAGCAAAATGCGCAGTAAATAGCGGTCTTCCGTTGAACTGTCTTAGTATTGGATGAAGGGTTTTCATACTTAGTGACGTCATCAGCACACAAACACCCGCACACGTTTGTAGCATTTGCTTTATTACGACTGCTAACCTGTAAGTATAATTTTTTTACTTAAAAACAGGTTTTATTTATTTAATATATCTAGTTGTCACAAGCAACTTCGTTTGTGTAAACGACTTTAAAGTAGAACCCCGTTATTTCTCGTTTCTGTGGGAATTTCGAGAAAGTTTAAAATTTTAACTTTCTACGTTAAGAAGTGTCGTCAATGCGTTGTTTGTCAGTTTTTCATTCAGGTTACTGTAAATTTTTCATAGTTCATGAAATAAACACTAAATGTCATGGGAAGTTTCCAACAATACAATAATCAAAATTGCACTTGATTCAGTTAAGCCGTTTCTGAGATTAGGGTGCACAAACAAACAGATAAACAGACACAGAAAAGAAAATTAAGTCATTATTTTCGGTTCTATTATATTGATAAATGCCCCTAATATTTATTTTTCATGTATGTTTTATGTACAGACATCGATCAGTAACATATTTATTATATGTATGAACGGCAGAATCTATCGCTGCACTTTGTATAATAAATCCTAATGACTATTTACATTACAAAATTTATAAACACCACAAGTCTAAATGAAACGTGATATCTAAAAGCATTTAACTAACCATTTTTTTTAAATTCATTTAGTATAAATTTTAGGCTATGGTAGCGCAACAGGACCGCTTCTGACTGCAAACAGATTCCGCCACTCACAATAAATCTCTCGAATGCGTGTCAAAAGCAGACAACGGAGTGTATTGACACTAGATTTTATCTCTTGTAACTTGCTATTAGGGAAAAAGAGGCATTGAAAAAATATAAATATGTTAATCATCTAAAACACTAACCTTTGATAATACGCAATATCTTGTGGAGAAGCACCTTCAGTATTAGCAGGGACCAGTGCATCCACGTCATCGCATATCAACACCGAGGGGCTGTGCTCTTGACACATGAGTATTGCCCTACCGATGACCTCAGTCACATCTTTACGGCCCTTTAGAGATCTGCAGTGTAGTATGTAAGACCATAGAGTTAGTTGTTTTTGTATTGTGTGGCATATTGATGATTTTCCTGAACCACTTTGACCTGTAATTAATTATAGGCAATTACTGACAATGGCTATCGGGGCGCATTGGGATAGCGTCTGACTGTAATCGCAATTGGTTGTGGGTTCCCCCATTCAGAGGAATGATCACAATTTAATTATTTTATTTCTCCACTTAAACCCGCCAGTAAGTAGCAATCTCTTAATAAATACGGACAGAAAGTAGAAAAGGGGTGTCTCGAAAATAGGCTTTCCCTGACTACCCTGCTATGTATTTATATCTGTATAAAGCATAAAGCTGATGACAAAAAAATTGTGAATTTTATATTCACAATTGCTAACATAAAAAAAATAATGTTGTTTTAAATAGGTACTAAGAACATAATTTAATGACCTATATATAGTAGAAAACTCGATACCTTAATAAGAACATAAAGGAATGAATAAGAACATAAGGTTTACGTTAATTATATTGTCATTGGATCCAGACATGCATATCAATTGTATTTAAGAAACTAATCAGATGACAAGTAGTGGGTCAAAATAATGTTGCCAGTGCTTTCAAAGACCTACTTGTTTTTTTTTTATGTAACAGCACAGGTAAACTGTTGGAGCTAATAAGCTGTGTTATATATACAAACATTCCAATTACAATTAATAAAAAATTAATTAGGTCATTCAAGAGCACTGATGAATAATTATAAAAAAATTAGACAAAATAACACTTACCAGTTATCAGCACATTACTTTTAATTTCCGACACACTCTTGAAACTAGCTTCTCTATGCACTTCAAAAAGTAAATGAGATAATATTTTCTCAATTAAATTTTGCATACATTGTATTGTTCTACAGTAGTCCTTATAATCATACTCTAGTTTAGAAGCAAGTACTTTAGGCATTTCTAAATCAGAGTCGCTCAAACATTTTGCTGACACTGAACAGTTTCTAAACGATTCTGAACTTAAAATTGTATATTTCAAAGATTCAGGTTTCAATTTAAATTTTAAGAAACCATTACTTATATGAACATTTTGTTTGACCATACCAGCGTTTATTAGAAACTTTTTACCTGAGTGTGTACTCTCTACAACACAATTCTTAAACTTTTCTATGACATCTATTTCAGTTTGTGTCTTCTCCGAATATGTGATGACATCAATATGTTCTGGATGCTCCACTTTATCTCCTAATATATTTAAAATTATCTTCATTCCATTCTCAATATTGATTATCACATTCAACGACTTAGGTATGAGCACTGTTGGTATATTCTTATTATAAACTTCTCTACACAAACTTCTATAAACTACATTATCAATAGGCACTATTTCAACACACAAGCTGTCAATTTGGTTACTACTTTCCTCATTTTCTTCCACATTTTCCTTTATAACCGAAGGTATTTTGTTCATAGTTCCCAATAAAATAACAAGGTTCTTTAACTTAGTATTGATAAAGTCTTCATGGATAAACACTGTATATGGATGTATCAAATTCTTTTTACCATCACTATCGATTGGCAGAGCTCTTAATACTAATCTTTGTTGTATATTGACATAAGGTTGAAGTATGTCATTGTTGATCATTCCTATATTATTAAATTTTCTGTGAGTTTCTTTTGGTATGTAAGTATTTGTAAGGCCTCCTCTGTAGCTATTAAAAGCATCTATTTTAACAATAATCCTACTATGATTAACTAACAAGCCAGTCTGTTTAGGTGTAAAGACAATAGGTAAGGATGTTGAAATCCAAACAATAGCTTTTTGGTTGGCAACAACAAGTCTCAATTGATCTAATATCCTAAATTGTAATATTTCAGCATTATGCTCCTGTAATAAAAAAATAAGAATATTATCATAACTTTTAAATAAGGAAAATATTGTCAATATTTATTTAATATAAGATTCATACCAATAATTCTTGATCATCTCGACTATCAGTGTCAACATACAACTCATCTAATATCTTCACATCTCCATAAGGAGCCACAAAGATCTCCGATCCTTCTTCAAAGCCTAATAACTTACTGTAAGTAGGATTACAAGCAATGTAACCTTCTTGCACACTATTGTTAAAAATAACCCAAAGAAGTATTTGTTTTTCATTGGATAAAACTTGGACGCATAAAGACTAAAATAATAAAAAAAACAGCTGATATAATTCTCACTTCAAAGTAAAGAAATTCTTAAAAGTAAATAAATAATAACAAAAATATAACCTGGTAAAATAAGTATTATCTTTTATTTCTCCAGGTTACGCGTTTTAAATTTTAATTAATACCAAAGTATTTTAACCGTACCTGTTCATTGTTTGAACTATACTTTGGACTTATATAGGCGAAACAGGACCTTTCATGAGTTAACGATACTTTTAGTCTTACACCACCAAACATTTTCAAAATAATAAAAATACAAATTTTAACCCATTTACTTTATTTAAATATTAGAAGTAGATTCTAAAATATTTATAACTTGACAAAATATAGTAATTTTTTTTTATCACAAAATATCAAAATAACACTGATAATATGATAACGTAAGTTTAGACTTTTTACAGTGACATATTTCACATATGCTCAATTGGTAACGTTTCATTTTATCCTAATATTTGAAAATGTTTATTTATTTAATTGCGTTTTTATATTTTTCATAAACTTTAACAAAATCAAGAAACGTAACGTGCTTGTGTCAAATATATGCATGTAATCAATGCTTTAAAATTATGTTTATGAAAATAAAAGATTTTTACATATTAGGTATTTTTCGTTTATAAATCCTGACAATAAATAATCAAGGCTTTAAATATTACGGAACATTTTATTGCAGGTGCTCCTATTTTTAACTGTATTTTTCTATTTAAAATATAACTACTACAGACGTAATAAACAAAAACAAGTATTATTATTATCGATATGATATATTTAGTGAAAATCGTACTCGTGAAACGAAACAGCAACTTAAGCTGTTTGCCATTGGCCAATCATTCACCAATGGAATTTTGAAGCAGCAAGCAACGGTTTTTGTAGATAGCTCTGTCGGATTGCGAGTTGAAATAACGAAAATTCAGACATCATTTAACTTTACAATTTTTAAAACAGATCTTGTGTTAACTAAAATTATTAATAACTATCCAAAAGCGGCTGCTGCCGTCTAGACATTGTGAGTAGTTTTATTTGTGTATATGTTGTAAAGATGCTGATTACGGTCAGACATTCAGTTGTTTTGCCTCCATTTTTGGTCGTTACTGCATGATTATTTTAAACAGTTTTCTATATTTTAGCAATTAGTAGATGTTAAAGTAACGATTATTCTTTAGTGTGATGAGTGCCGAGATTTAAGTACACGTGACAGTATTAAATTATTTTCAGTTAGATACAATGGCGCCAACAAGGTTGGCATCAAAGCCGATCGGCGTCAATGAGAACCTAAACGGCATCATGACCCATGGTATCACGACAAGGAGTAAGCAATTAGCATCTCTGAAGAGTTATAAAGACAGCCTAAAGGCGCCAAACAAGAGAAAAGCTGATAGTCCCCTGAAAGACATGACTGCTAAACGGGCGGCGTTCGGGGACATCACCAATGCCTTCAATAAATCCTGCGCAAATAATGATAAAGACAAAGTCATTGGGTTGAAAAAAGTAACAATTGAAAGCAAAATACTACCGACTGTAAAGGTAAAAAATTCAACTCATAACTCCTATAATAATTTTGGTGGAGGGTATTTTTACTTTAATAAACATATCTTTTTGTTCATGTAAAATAATGCGTTGTTAGTTATTAGGAGGCCTCGAGTTAAAATTGCAATGTTTTGGCCAAATCAGTGTGCTACCTGGGTCATTGAACTTTCCCTCCAAAATATGTGCATTGGCTCAAAACTAGTTAATTGGTGTATACGTTTCTGTTCTTCTCTTATTTCTTGATTACTATAATATATGTAGTACATTAATTTTTATTAGTTTTTGAAGTATTTAAATTAAACGAAATTGCTTTTGCAATAATATATTTGCAACATAATATATTACAGTTACCTAGTTACTTAATGTATGAGTTAAAAGTAGACAACATACTGCATTTGATTATGCAGTGACCTTTTCTCACCATCTTTCATAATAAAAGAAGCAGATGTCTTTAGTACTTAAAACTTACTGTGTAAGGTAATACATTCGTGTAATCATTTTACGAAATATTTTTAGAATCTCAAAGCTCATACAACACTCAATGGTAAGGCTTCAAAAACTAAACAGTTGCAAAAAGCAGCGACTAATGCCATAGAATCAGTTCAGAAACACTTTGCCAAAGATCCTCCAAAGCCAATCGCGACTAGAGCACAGAATGGCATTCTTAAGAATGTCGAAAGAAGAGAGAAGTCTCTTGGCAAAGAAAATCAGAATCAAAGTCAGAGCTCTGCCAAGTCTACTAGAAGTGATATGTCGGGTGAACCATCTCTATATATGACAGCTTTGGAAAATATGTAAGTATTAATAAATTGTAATTTTTAAGTGTTTTTAATTTTTTTTTCTGTGTATGTTTTAAATATGTGTCATAATAGAAGAATGATTTCTGGTTATTGCTTAATATTAGTTTTTATTGACATTTTATTTTTATAAAAGGGGTTCAAATCTTACTTGGGGGCTATATATGTATTATAGTTATGTGTTAAGTTGTATGTTAGACAATTGTGGCAGTACCTATTTCCCAATATATGTGAAGAATCACTAACATATCCATTATTATATTACATTTGAGTGAACTTAGATATTGGTTTTGTACTAAAAAAGGCATGGAAGCCAACTTAAAAAAATACAGCTGTTTACAAACTTCAAATACTAAGACAGAGTTTTTACTGTTTGTTTATTGCACATAATACAGTTGAGGTCATTGTGGGACAGAGTGACAGAGGGACTATAAGTGCAATTGGTTGCTGCTTGGATTCCCACTCTTTAGAATGATCATAATTTAATTATTTTCATTTTCCCACTCTGGTGAACAATGCAAACATGGTGTTTGAGTTCTGCCATTCAATACACAATATCTCAAATTCTGGCAGAAAAGGGGGAAATGTCTTGATAGGTTCTCCCTAACCATCCTGCTTTACAGAAGAAAGTGTGATGGTAAAAAAAACGGTCCAAGTGCTCTGACCGCTAAGCCATGCAAACCATTCAAGATACTCACAGTTCACATTTTCTAAAAATGTCTCTGAATTTCTTAAGTGTGTGATTAACACTTTAAAAATTTACTACAACTACATATGAGTACACTTAAGAGTACATTCAAATATATATTTGTTATCGATGTTTTAGTTTAAACTATTTCATACCATTTGTTTACCAGTTACTTGTATCAAATTCGATAATTTCGTTCATAATTTCAAGCTGTACGCCATCAATGTTGTTATATTCATGTTCTTGTTAACATCTAAGTATACATTAATGCAACTTGTATATTTATTTCCAATTTTAGACTATAATATAATTTTACTATCATGACAGTTCATTGAGACCATCACGGCACAGTGTGACAGCATTGGACCGTATACTCGATGGTTGTGGGTTCGATCCCACTTGGAAGAATGATTATATTTAAGATATTTTCACTTCTCCGCTCTTACGGATATACGGTCATATCTCGGGTTCGGCGGAAATTGGAGAACCGAGTGTCTTAACACTGAGCTTTCTGCTCTGCGGCAAAAACCGTGGAGCTGAAGAGAAATAGTCAATTTAAAAGAATGTTTAAATTTTTAAGGATCAAAATGCGTGGATTTCATTATAGAGCTACCATTGTATTAAATAATAGAATTGTAAATTTTATTACGAGATAAGAGCAACTATGAGTTTCTCACCGGCTCTTTTCAGCATAACTGTCTTCCGAGCCGTTGGTAGCTTGTTGTTTAAGACATATTTAGGAAACATAAAAACATAATTTGAACGCAGCGAGATTTGAACCAGCTCCTCTTAAAAACCGTAAAAGAGGCGCGGCTTCAAATCCCGCTGCGTTCAAATTTTTATACGTTTAATAAATATGTCTGTTTCAATTTCCTAAGTGTGCGAATAACTCGTATATATATATAGCTTGTCGTTTATTCGGCGATTCTAAGCTTGCAAAAGTCTATTTATATAGAGATAATTATGAATTGGTTTAAATTTGTACAATAATCATAATATGTGTATGTAATTTTATTTGAAATTGAATGAACCAGTATTGTGATTATTTTAACGAGCTGTCCAAAAATCAAACTAGTTTGTTTGTATAGCTTGACGTGTATCTATCGTGTCAATGCAAGATAATCTTGTAAACGCTATTCAATTCAAGACTCAGTTCCCACCAAATTTGCACATGTGAATAAATGTTTTTTTAATATTCTCCCGGCTGATTCGAACGTATGACCATCATCATATGTGGAAATATTTTTGTGCAGTCTGCGTATTTTAACTATTTATTTTAAATATAAATTATTTTAGCAGTCCAAATGATGCAACAAAAGAAGAATATAAGGTCATTAGTGAGAAGCTGGACAAGGTCAATCTAGATGACTCCATCAACAGATCCCTGGGTGAAGAGACGGAGACACCCCACCAGGTGCCGGACGGTGTGACCGACTTCGACAAGGAGAACTGGAATGACACCTTCCAAGTTTCCAATTATGCTATGGATATCTTTAATTATTTGAAGACCAGAGAGGTGAGTAGGCAAACATTAATATAACATATTAAAAGTAATAAATGCGTAAAAAGTTATTTTGTCACTGTTTTAGTGTTTTTCAGTAATTGCTTAGTAAGAGACGTAACCTAACGCAATTTATACATATAATATGCCAGTTTTTAATTCTTCACGCCTTTGTGGGCACATAGTATAACAGTATCTGGTAGTTAATGCGATGTTCGATTCCCTCTCGAGGCACGAAATATTGGGCGGAAAATGGAGTGTCAGTGACACTACTAGATTTGCTTTTGACCAAATGGAAAAAAATAATAATAGTAATATTCAATCCATTTTAGCGATTATTTATCATAGACGACTATCTAGTTCGAATGAAAGGCATCACGTCATGGATGAGAGCGCTCCTCGTCGACTGGATGGTGGAAGTTCAAGAGAGCTTTGAACTGAACCACGAGACTCTATACCTGGCGGTGAAGCTGGTGGACCTTTACCTCACCAAATCGAGCAAAACCTTGCCGGAGAAGGATCAGCTAACCAAGGAAGAGCTGCAGCTGCTTGGTGCTTCAGCGTTGTTTATAGCATCTAAGTTTGATGTAAGTAATGTACATAAAGTAAGCTTGTTTAAAATATCGATTATTAAGTTTATACTGTAAAGTAATTATGTATGCCGAATTTATAATTTAAGTGGTAAGAAGAAATGCAATTTTAGCATTAATAAAAAATCGTTAATTTTTTTTATTTTCAGGAACGAATCCCTCCCTTAGTGGACGATTTCCTGTACATCTGTGATGGTGCTTACACCCTCAGTCAGTTGCTTAAGATGGAGATGAACATCCTCCGCGTTATCAACTATGACCTTGGAGTGCCCTTGTCTTACCGCTTCCTTAGGAGATATGCTAGGGTTAGTTGTATGTTGATTGATTTCTTAAATTAAATATAAAGTTATTTTGGTAATAAATGTTGTATCTGAAAATTATTTTCTAGACAATTAAGTGTAGAAGTGAATATTACCTAACATTTGGTTCTCTTTGCCAATCCCTATTTAATTAGAGTTAGGATAAAAATATTCAATATTCTTTAATATTAAATTACTATTTTACAATAATTACCTACAAAAGAAAATATAAGTTTATAAATTATTGTCTATTTATTACTATACATAGATATATTAATACTATAGATATAAATTAATTTAATGTACCCAATAGTTTTGATTTATTGAAATCTTCATATGTTTACACAAGTGATTACTTAGTGTTGCCTGAATACTTGCCAGGTAAAAATGATTTAAAATGTTATATCAACTGCAAAATAATAATAATATGCGTACCAAATATTATCAAGATTTTAATGTTCTTCCCCAGTGCGCCCGAGTGTCAATGCCCACGCTGACGCTGGCCCGGTTCGTGCTAGAGCAGTGTCTACTGGAGTACGGTCTGCTGACCCACTCCGACAGCAAGATGGCGGCCGCGGCGCTCTACATCGCGCTCAGGATGAAATCTCTTGGCAGCTGGACACCCACTTTGCAGTATTATACAGGTAACTTTGTAGTAATATATATATATATATATATATATGTATATAACTTTGCCATATTATACATATAAATATTAGTAACATTAGATATTTTTCTTGTATTTGCATACTTTCACATTAATGTATTTGAATCTGTAATAGTTGCATGGAGCTTACAAGGATGTTACTTTTTACTAATAATTTTATTGCATTTTTCAATTTGTTTTACTGTGTTTTGTAATATTTATAAATTGATAAATGTAATCTTAGTTTGCTGTTTACATAAATCTTTAAATAAATTCCAGGTTACACCTTGAAAGATATCCTACCCATAGCGATCGCCCAAAACGCCGCTCTCCACAAAAAGCCCAAATCTGCCATCAGTACTGTACGGAACAAGTATTCACATACAATATTCTTTGAAGTAGCCAAAGTATCTCTCGTTGAAGACTCGGTGTTGAGTAGTTGAGCTCTCTAGGCCTAATGTATGAAGGTGAGTCCAAATTATATGTATTTTTGTCAAATAAGGCTTAAGATACCTTTATTATACTACACATACGAAATGGCGATCTCTCTATTTAATGAAACGTGATTTTAAATCTCAATAAATAACCTGTTAAAAAGAAAACTGGCAGAATTAATTTGAATGAATATATTTGCAATAGTACATGAGAGCCCCGAACCAAAGAATGTATAGTTAAGACAGTCTGTGCCAATAATAACTTTAGCTACAATGTTTCCTTTTAAGCTGTAAATTTTCTTTTTAATAGGTTTTAATTATAATATTGAACAATTTTTCTAGCGAAATTATATATATGTTTTTTTACTTATTGTAATTTATTTACATATATATTTTTGATGATGGAGTGAGTCGATAGAATTATCAATTCCAGGTATTGTGTGTAACTTAAGCCTTATGATTGTTAAAATTGTTCCAATGTAAAATAGTTTATATTTAAATTGTTAAGACGCGATTAAAGGTTTTTTTCAGCACTGCTGTAAATTTAATTGACTCATACATTTCTTTTTGTATGGAGATTTTAGTGTAATATATGTATGTATGTGAATGAGTTGATAAGTTGAAAGTAGATACTGATGTTATAATTTGTTTATATATATTTTTTTCATTAACATTGGCTTTCATACTTTTATTATTTTCGTTCTTTTAGTCATTTAAATACAAACTTATTATTGATTTTAAATATATTAATCATAATTTTATTTTTTAAATGATTTATTGACAGTGGTGCATAGTTAAATACATTTAGCTCAACAACTTATTTACATAGTATACAAAATTGATAATATTGTCAGTGTTGAAACAGGTCTTAGTGAAGTTTGTATGACGTAGAAGTAATGAAAGGTGCCGCCTGGCCATTGACTTAGGTGAAATTCTCATTCAGTTTTAGAACAATTTAGTTTAGTGAATGTATGTTTGTGGGCATTCATAACGTCTAACGTTTAAGTATTTACATATAAAAAACACTTGTTGTTAACTTACCTGTACTTATGTACTGTGACACTAGATGTTCTTGACAATGTTTTAGTTAATATTTGAATTTCAAACAGCCATTATTATAAAGACTGATATGAAGCAGTGTTTGTAAGGTAATGTTTGTGTTGCCTTTTAAATTATGCCATAGTAAGGCAAGCGTTCGAATATTTTTTGGAAACACTGAAGTAATATTATTTTAAATGGATTGTAATTTTCTATATATTGTTTACTATTTTAAATTTCAAATTGTAATTTTTATTTTTTAGTCTGTATATTTAATAATTTGTTTGAAATAATAGATAATATATGCAAATTAAAGTTTATGTTTAACATAATCTTATTTTTATAAGTAAATTTTTAAAATAAATTTACGCTGACTTGAGGTGTTTACTCTCCAAGCAGTGAAGATGGAAACTTCTAGTTTCTTCTCTCAAATCTCCCAGTAGTTTGGTTTGAAAATAAAAATAAAGCCAAACTTTCATTGACCAAACCTCAAATTTCCCACAACCCCTAATAGTCATATCCTTAATGAAGAACTATACCGTCGCTGAAGCTTCACAAATTGCAGTTAAACGTTTGGGCAGAATAGATAGTATGTCAGCGGTTGGTGCTTGAACGTGGAACGCGCCTGTAAGTCTGAGTCCGATGCTGAGAGCTCCGCCTGGCAACACCATCTCCGGTGTAGTAAATGTCTTCCCCAGAAGTCACTCTACCAGGCAAGATGATGAAGCAAGTTTCGATCATGTGGCCTCATGATCTAAGTTTCACAAATTTTTCATGGTCAAAAATATAGGTCTTTAAATTTCATTATACCTGTTGTGGACAGGCAAATAATCGCCGGGAAACGCCATAATAACAAGAGGCGCAATAACCCATCATCGAC
This sequence comes from Podotricha telesiphe, assembly GCA_038994665.1. Lineage (NCBI taxonomy): Eukaryota > Metazoa > Arthropoda > Insecta > Lepidoptera > Nymphalidae > Podotricha > Podotricha telesiphe. The sequence continues at coordinate 468,391 of JAOYRR010000026.1, read as the reverse complement.
AGCGTAAGCCGGTGGCAGCAGCACACTTATTGTAGTTTCTGCGCACCGCCTTGCTCGCAAATTCTGCAAGTAAAGTAAAACAATAGTATGGTAGAAATAGAATAATCACTTCAGCTCCATGTAAGATCCATCTATTATCAGGTAATCCTGAGTAACCTTTCAACCATTTCAGGCTTTTCTTCAGCTAAATCAAGCACCTCATATTAGATAAAATATGTATAATAATGATCCGGCCCACCGATCTCACTCATGTTATTTCACTTTGAACTCAAAGTAATGCTCTGAATATTTTAGAACTGAGCAACAACCCAAAGAGGGTGTCATTACAAACAGAGCTTCTAACTGAACGAACTGAACTTGAAATCAGATGTCAATCATAGAAAAATAATAATAACAAAAAGTACACTCAATCAGGAAATAACAAATAAAATGAACATGAACAAACAATGGGAATTCATATACTGTGAGCTAGAAAATTTAAAGGGCAAAAGTTCAAAAACTCTAAAAGTCCAGATGGCAGCGGCCTTTTATCTGGCAAGTTATAAAGCACTTTTTAACAGCGGTAATTAATGTACACACTGTGATAAGAGTTTCCAAACAGTTTAAATGGAGCTTTTGTAAAAACTTCTGAATCAAATTTCATATTACGTCAATATGCAAGGAGATTTAAATAATAACGCTTGAAATTTCTGAAATGCCCAACCTTATTTAAAAAAGAGCAAATATTGGAATTCCATATATATAACATGTTTGTTCTTTTTGTGGTGGTGCTTAGATTTAATCAATCTTGTCTTTTTTAAACAGATTCCAGTTTCTTTTTTTTCTTTTATCATTTGGTCTTAATTATGGCAACAAAAGTGCCATGTGTAGAAACTGGATGCAAGTTTATAAAAGCTTTAATTTTTGGTTTGGTAACTCATTTTTTTTTGTTGATTGAAGTGAAATGAAAACAATTTATTATAAAGTCCATGTTGTGATTTAATCACACTGTTAAACAATATTTACTAGACGCCTTCGTGAAATACATACAAAAATTACAAAACTGTCTACATATATATGTATGGTATATATAGGTAGATACAATGTTAGCCAATGGTAGCTCCAGGGAGGAAATTGTGATATAATTTAATATTCTACGAATAATGCTTATAGTGATATCATTTAAATTGAATAATCATGTATATGAATCTGCTACAACCTTCCATGTTTATATAGTCACAACTTCTCCCATACTTAGTTACATATTGTTAATAATAGCTTATTACTACGATCAGTTGAAAGTCTTGTGCAAATCGACTATCACCCAGAGCTTTTTACACACTAAACATCTTAATAAATAATACTGTAAAAAAGTTAAGAAAAATGCATTTATGACCAATAACCATCGCCATTAAGAAATTCCAGTTTGATAATACAAAGATAATAAATATAATGAATGGAATCAACTAATTTGAAATAATCTGGTTAATAATAATAATCCATTGAATATACTTGTAAACAAATTATAAATAATAATATGACATAAGCTCAATCCTGATATGGTTCAGAAAGGAAATTTCATAAAAACACATGGTACACATAAAACAAAGTTTGTCTTTTAGGTTCTCTTGTTTCATTCATGGAAAAACTTGAAATTGTATGAAAGGATACAGAATTGTCTGACTCACCGGCTTGTTACATGAAAAACAAAGACCTCTGGATTTCAGGTGTTGTGGTGCGCGCCTTAACACACAATTGTTGAAATTCCGCTACATCGTATATTTCGGCAATAAATACTACACTGGACCAAAGCAAATATAAATGTGTAATATACGTTTTATGGAGAATGGAGTGTCTCAACACTAGTTTCGCTCTTCTGCTTATTACAGATGCGTTAAGGTTAATAAATATATATAAAATCATACAAGAAATATTGAAACGCCATATCAAAGACAATGTGCGACAGTACCCTGTACTCTTGATAATAATATATTGGCAAGTTATCAATACACAAACTTAAAAAAATAAACATTCAATGGACTACCAATATGGTACAACCGAAAGCATATTCAAAGTGAATAATGAACACAAGAAATGATAAATCAATCTGAGGATTTGTCACGGTTTTTTTTTAAATAATGAATAATTGTATGATTAAAACACTGATTAGTTATTTGTCAAAGGTGTTCTTTTTTGTTTATATCTATTTAATGTGGTTTATGATCGTTTATAGTAACATTGATTTAAAGTTTGTATACAATTTAATAATAATTTTTGATATTATTAATATTACATTTTCGTACTGTAGGTTATGAAAACATGTTAATTATATATTGTGTTCCTTTAAAACCATTTCAAAAATAACAATTGTATTATTTATTGCACAGAAATATAAAAAAATTGCATCCATCCACAAAAGAACGCCTTTGACAAAGAATTCAAAATAGAATAGAGCTGCCTAATAATTTCAAAGATGACATAAATAAAACAAACTTACTACAAACGAAAGGCGGGATGGAAGGAGGGGTACCTCCTCAATGAGCTTACATAAGTGTCTACAAGATTACTTAAAACTACACTATATACAAACGTCGTTTACATAACGCTATCTATAACATATTTACAATAAAGTTTTGGATGCTTTGGCTATTTGAAGGGCACTCGCTTTATCCTATGCTATGATAATATAAGTTCATTATTAGGAACTAACGCCATAGGCTACGTTATGCACCTGAGCTGACGGGCATGAGTCACCGCTACATACACAATACATGTATTATGCTATGAACCCGTCAACAAACCTAATTAGGCATCAATAATTTTATATTTGGTACCTATAAATTCCTATAAACAATTGTTACTTCTTAGTCTCACATATAACACAAGTCACTAACTGACACTTCAGTTGTCCGTATTTAACATATCTTCGTAGCTGACCTGCGACTTTGGCTTCCAGCCCGACTAGTGAATGATTGTAACTGGATACCGAGGAATACCAAAATCTGAATAAACATAAGCTACCAATCAAAGTAGACTTGCCAACCCAGAAGGTCCCGCACCAGCTTGTTCTAACAAGAAAAAAATGTTTTCCAGCACTTTTAAAATGTCCTATACTTTTTAAAAATCACACCGTTCTATTAGCTTGGGTTTGATGATTTGTGATTTTGGATATCCTGGGTCTCGTTCATCGGCTGTACCCTGGGGGAGACCGGTCTGAAGGTGCACTCCGGAGAATCAGACTCGGGGGTTCCAGGTGTTGAGGGCGTCAGTCTGTCTGTGCACATCCTCTTGGAAAGTGAGGAGTCTCCATCATCACACCGTCTCTTGCCAACGAGGACGTTAGGTCGGACTGGACTAAAGGAAGACGCGCGTAAAGCTATAGGGGACAGACTCCGCCGCGTCGTGTATTTGCGTGTGGGAGATGGGGATACTACAGGCGAAAACCTGGAAAATAAAAAATAAATAAATATTATTATGACGGGACGACTCGCACAATTTAATAAATGAATATTTAACAGTCCACGATTTTCTAGTTCTCCTGATAGAACAATGCCAGCCACTAATACCTTTTTATGAAATATTTTTACATTTGAGTTACTCTAGTTTGCGGCGTAGTAGAGACTCGAGAAATTATAAAACATGAATTATTAGGCGATATTCTGTTCTCAGCCCCCTTGTAATTTTTACATATTTTTACAAATAGAACTTAGCAATATCAGTTAATATAGTATTTTAAAACATTTCATGAAAACTTATTAATATATTGCTTACTTTTTTTTTATAATTATAATAATATTGATTCATATCTAATTGTCGAATTTTAAGGTCTTCTAACGATAATAAATAAATTAGTATAAAACTGTGTCCCATATATAAACGTCCGCCTCGCAAGTGTCCTTTCATATAGTAATATAACCTAATATGTCAATCACACAACACAATATAAGCTCAGCTAATACAAAAGAGGTATGTTTATTTAAATTGTTTCTAAAAATTTTTATACATGTTTATACCGTAACACATTTGAAACACGAAATGACAATCAACTTGTCTTCACGCCAATTCATACCAATTCTTCACTTCTCAACTTTCCGCTTATAACATTTTATTATTAAATAATACATATATGTAACTTATTTAAAAATATAATAATAATATGTACATAGTTAAATATTATGTATTTGTTGAGCAGTAAGTATGTTAACTAAATGTACCTACTTGTACTAGAGAGAACCTAGCGTCAAAATGCTCCGCTCTCCACTTTCCGCCCGAAATCGAGACGTTGCGTGTTGAGTTGATTAAATGTATATATGTTTAAATGAAAATATATATTTTTTACATTTACAGTACTTGACAACTATAAGTTTTATAGAGAGCTTAGTGGTTATAACAATAAGGTTCGCTAAGTAAAGCTTCGTAAGCGATCTATAGTTGGCGGCGAATTCTAAGAGGCTCTGTTATTTAAAAAACATTCCGTCATCCACTTTCCGCCCGAATTCGAGACATTGCGTGTCGAGCGACGGAACTCAATCGCCGCAGTAGTCTTCTCACCAGAGCGAAGAAATAAAAATATCTTAAATATAACCATATCACCGAGTGGGAATCGAATCCAAAACCATCGTATATACAATCAAACGCTGTCACACTGCGCCAAGATGGCCGGAGGTTCTTTTTTAAACTAATTTCATATAATTTTTGACAAAGTGTATATATATATATAAGTATAAGTTATAAGCTACTTTATTTCTTTTTTATTATGTAATGTTTGTGTATTAATTTAAATCTATGCAGCACAGTTTGTTAATATTAAAGCATTAAAGATAATGCTAAATGTTTTAGGATATAATCTATACTTTTAATTTGTATTTTATTTAATGTTTTTATTACAAACTATAAGTTTGTCCTACATAGCATAGCATGCTGTCTCTAAACGAACGGAAAGTCCAGTAAGTGCAGCAAAATGACATATGACTAAGATCTTTTTGCCTATCTTTGTTGCAAAAGAAAAGGAATGCCTATCTATACATTTATAGATATTCCAAAGTACCATGTAACATAACACTTAGAAATAATATTACTATCATTTGTAATTAGATGATGTAACTCATAACAAAAACACCGTCATACTATGTCGTTGTTCTAATCAATATATATATATAACAAATTATTTATTTAATTTTGTTATCTCTGTATAAATTAAATATATAAAACTGTCCGTCTGTTATTACGACACAAACACTCCCTTTACACATACAAAAGTCAATACATATATTGCATAACGAGTTGTAGCCCGTAACTTTGTCTGCGCGTACCAAAAAAAAGCAGCTTCACACTTTTTCCGGAACAGAAGGGTAGTCAGCCTGACCGTTTTCAGTCCGACAACTGACATGACTGACTTACGAGAACTTTGTTGATGTACTCTTGACATGACTGTCAGCACTCCTCCTCCGACATAATTGTAACAACAATATGTCAAAATATATGATGATAAAAACTAAAATTCTCAAGTCCGTTAAGAAAAAACCATTGTTTTGGATCGCCATAGCATTAAGTCATCTGTGTATTCTGATCGCTTCAAGACTGCGTAAGTATAAGAAATTATCTTGATTTCTATAGGATTCCATCTTCAGTTTTTTACCTGATGAAAATCTTCTAGACCACTTTGGATAACTATATTCTTTTAAACATAATAATATTTTTTTTGTGACCCAGTGGGACATTGCCTTACTTTATACGTGATTAGTCGTGAATTCGATTCCCACTCGTGGGAATTTACTTTTAGCTTATATTTGTTTTAATTTTTTGCTCTCCATAAAACAAAACCCGACGTTGAGTTCAACACATAAGCACACATAGATTTCAAATTCCGGCAGAAACTGGAGAACTCTGCCTAGCCCTCAGCTAGAAAAACGCTCAAAAATCACGAAAATTAACAAATTCGTACCTAGGCACTCTAGTAGGTGAGTTAGCCAGACCGCCGACCAGCGTGAGGTCCTCGTACGACTGTCCCATCTGCATGGCGGTGTGCACTTCCCTCTCGTGCGCCACCTCGCGCGTATTGCTCACGTCCGCGCATTCCTCGGCCCTCAGCTGATTCACACGAGGTGTTAACCTACGACCGCACGTGCTCTGAAATTCAAGAAAACCAACAAAATTTAAAATAATACTTGATGATTAAACGTACGTACCTCAAGTGAAGTTCTATCATAATTATCTGAAAAGCTTCGTTTGAAAAGATTATCATTATACACAAGTCTCCTCTTAATTTCACCCGTCAATTACGCACTGAATATTGAGAGATTTCTTAAATTTTTCCAAATTTGAGGGTATGATTACCCTCACGCAACTCGATAGTTTCCGACTTTTACCATTATTTCCGAGCAGAGCTTATTATTTCAATATTTCACGAATAACGAATAAGGGGTAAAAAGGAGACGAATGGTGGGTGGAAATTGTATAACATGTTTATATTTTTGCATTATATTGTTGCAATGTCATAAAATTGGCCTGTAAGCTGAGAACTCAGTATTTTAATACTAGGTTATCTCTGCCAGCCATCAGGTGAGTGTTGTATGGAGACATACTCGCGAAAAACTAATGACAGTTGTAATTTTACAAAATTATATTTAGAAAAAGCGCGGCTGCAGGGTTACTTGTATGCTTATTTCAGAAGTTCTTTCTGAGGCGATGGCAATGCCCTATCTAAAGGGACCTAAAATAATTTGAATATAAATAAAGTTTATTTAAATATTGGGCAGATGGGAGTGCCGTGTAAAAATCTAAACGTAACGGAATATTTAAAATTTAGATTTATATTATATTAATAACGCTACGTGTACGTATGAATAACATATAAAAATTGAAAAACAATATTTAAAATCCAGTTAATATTACTTATTATCATCAAACTATAAGTGATAGATAAATGCATAAACAAGTCGTTTAAATAAGAAAAACGGCTTATCTATGAAAATATTAGTCATCGGATCCGGACAAGGCATTATGAATAATGTCTAATTGTGAAAATTAAAATAACCTACAGTAAACGGTTTATGGTGTGTCTATCGAATATAGAACTTCCGTTACAGATCCTAAATCAGATAATTTTACTTATTTGTTTGCAATTAACAATATAGATCATAATTTTTGATACATAACATCAAACATAAGCATACGAACCTCGAGCTTCTTAAAATATTTTATTCGTTTCAACTTATTGAGCTTTTATAATTATGTTCGTTTCACGCTTTTTCCCACATAGCAGGTTAGTAAGAAATAACCTAGTGTCAAGACACTCCGTACTCCACTTTCAGCTCGAATTAGACATTGCGTGTTGAGTGGCGCAACTCAACGCTGTGCTTTCGTCCATACAAGACAGGAGAAATTAAATAATTTAACGATAATCATTGCTTAAGAATGGGAATCGAAACCACAACCACTCGCGTTAACGAGACACTTTCCAGACAAAAACACTGTACCAAGATGGCGCGATTGTAATCGGCTTAAAAATACTTCACTTATATTTAACATTTTTTAAAGTGTTATGCACACACTTACGAAATTGTAAAACCATCCGTCCGTGTCCAAGAAAAGCGGGTTCGAATCCCGCTGCGTTTTAAATTTATACGTTTTCAAAAAATGTTTATACTAAAAAGTTTTTGTATTATCAATTATTTTCTAGTATTATATGAATGATAGTATTTTGACGATATTTATTTTTGTAGATTTTTGTTATTTGGCTGCATCGGTTATGTTATATATCCGATATGAAGTTTTTGTATCGATATCAAAAACCGTTTTCAGATATCGATATGGTAAACGAGAATTAAAACATAATAACTATAAACTATTATATTCTTATTAAATTATCGTAATTTACATTTGATTTGATTTCAAAATAAACGTTTAAGATTAAAAATAATGAGTTAAAGGCGGAGTTAGTTTTAAACTAACAAAAATGTTTCAATTTAGAATTCATTACTTTAGACAATGATTTTTTTTTGGCTCTTAAAAATCTCCATAATCTTTTTATATTTAATTATTGAATTAAATATAATGTATTATTGTTGTATTTAGTGACTTTCACAAAATAATAGTAAAATATTTGAATTTCAAAATGATGCAACAATTAAAATATAATTCAATCGTCAATTAAGTATATGATATTCAGTTCATTCTGTAATAAACTCTTCTCTTCTCTTCTTCTTTCGACTTATGGAAAATTTTAAAAGAAACATATTCATAACAAAAAACAACAAAACTCAAATTCGCTTTGTCTCTTTTCATACAATATAAACTATGACAGTTAGAAAGAGAAGCAACGAATTTGAACAAACTATATCGTTTTGAGTTTTCATTTTCGTATTAGACTTTTCGTTCAGATATAGTTCTCATATCTAAACCCCGTAAATTGTTTGTAGTTGTAATTGTTTGTAGATATTTCATGTCGATTATGAAAATTTAGCTATCGATATGATTATGATATAAGCGTCAAAACCGATTATAGTTACGTTAAGATATATTGGCCTAATATATTTACATACATGCCTTATATTAAACTCACTTGAAAGCTAGCAGGTATATTGACAGCGGCTGGCAGTGGACTGCAGCTGATACTGTTGCTGCGAGTGCGTGGGAGGCTATTGTTAGTGAACATGCCGAAGAACGTTGTGCTTCTGGAACAAATTGGAATCCTTATAGAAAATCTGCATTGACATATCTAAAATATAGCGCGATTTAAACTAAATATGGGTTATATATAAGTAATATAATAAAATGAGTTTAAATAAATGAACCACTTAAACTGAAATTTGTTACACAATTGTTTATATTATAATAGCTATTGGTCGTAGGTGGATCCCATTCGGTGATATAAAAGTTATTGGTTCATTTTCAATTCTTCATTCTAGTAGTTTATTATAATATATATATAGTTGTATGTTATTATAAAATTAAGTATTATTTTGCTTAGAAAAATACATTATTAAAGAAACATTATGGTATCACTATTGCTTACTTTCAATTATTAGCTAACCCAAATACAATATGCAATGCAGCAAACTGTACAATATTTTTATATACATCTTTGAATTATATTCAATACATAACACTGCCTATATTATGATATAACAGTTATTGAAACTATAAAAACATGTAAAGCAATATCAATTGTTCTTATCAAAACTAGTCCACATTTTTACTGACTTCTTGTATAACTTATTTTGTGCCTTCTATATATATATTTTATTATATTTTTTTTATCAGTTTCACACTTTTTCCCGCGTAATCCGAGAACCTAGTGTCTTGACTCTCTTTCCGCCGGATATTGAGACATTGCAGGTTGAGTGGCGGAACTCAACGTCGCGCTTTGTCTTAGGTACCAAACAGAGCGGAGAAATAAAAATAATTTCAATATAATCATTCCCCGGTTGGGAATCGGACCCACAACCAATGTCGTTTGCAGCCAGGCGCTGTCTCAGAGCAAGAATAGCCTCTTAATATATTATTTATTTCTAAATATATACAGCTTAATAAAGCAGTTGTCATTTAACACATTATAAATAACACTATTTTGTTTCGATTAATCCTGTATACTTTGGTATTTAACAATACATTTAAAAAAAAAAATGCTTCGAACACTGGAATCACTGACTAGACTCTTAACATCCTCAAATATTACTATATATATATATATATATATATATAAAATATATAACCATTATTTATTTCCTCCATTGAAAGAGTTATAATATAAAAAAATATTCTGTGTAAGTAATGTTAGTAGTTAATATACTTTCCTCAAATTTAAATTAAGTGCTTAAGCAGTTTTTTATATTTTTCAATTTGGATCCTTTTGGGTACCTTCAATATTTATGAATAATCTGGTTAAAATAGTTTTATATAAACAATTTAATTGTTCTCTATTATAATTTGAAATTAAGAACTACTTAACAAATGGGTTTGCTTTGCTAAATCATGGTTTTATTATCTTTAAGTAAAGAGTAGTGCAGTAGGACAACAACTGGCTGTAATTCAGGGATCATTGTAAATTCAGGGATTGCTAATATTTTGATTATTTTTATTTCTCACCTCTCAACTTTCAATTGCCTTGTGTATCTTTAACTTAAAAATATAAAATCTTTAGACTAGGTTCTCTCTGATTACAGTAATATATAAGAAAATATGAAATAAATATTGTCAAATTGTTACAAATTTTATCTACATAACATAGAGGCCATTGTGTGATCTGCAAACGCAATTGGTTGTAGGTTCGATTCCCAATTGGTGAAATAATAGTAATTTATTTAGTTTCATTTCCCCATCTCTGATACACAAGACAAAGTGGTGTTGAGTTCAGGCAATAAACATGCAATGTTTTGATTTCGGGTGGAAAGTGAGAATGGAGTGTCTTGACAATAGATTCTCTCTGATTACCCTGCTGTGCAGTATTAAGTGAGAAACTGCTAGAAATATATATATAGATACATTATTTATGTTCATTCACCCAATATTATAAATGGTCATATATTCAATGTAACAGATTATCAAACAAAATTGGATTCTTGAAGAAGACCATATGTTATTATTGAATAAGATATGGTCTTCTTCTAACAATCTATCCACCCATATCCCATAATTTAGTGATGTAAGCAGAGACTTGGAGTAACACCTCTTGTTTTACACTGTTCATACATTCTTATACGGACACTATTTTAAGTGACAGAACTCAACATTACATTTTACTTATTCAAATGAAAAATAAATATAATTATTAATCTAAATGAGATTCAAACTCACAATCATTACATATCACATAGTCATTCACCAATCAACTGCACTATGAGGAGATTAAAATTTCAATTGTTGATTGTTATGTTGTCAACATATGAACTGTTTTTATTCTATTGTTTTATATAAAATACCAATTGTAATTTATGACATAAGCTAATTTGATATATTAGTATGCTATTTTGACTCACTTAAGCAGTTAAAGTATTCTGTTTAATGATACCTACAGTAATTAAGATAAGGATGAGAAACAAGGGGGTATATATATTATAAACCAAGATTTAATGATAACCTTTTGTTAAAAAATATCCACTCTTATTTGTACCATTATTTATTAGTATTTAATTATACCAGTGGTTAGTAAGCAAATTAAAATATAATCATTTTTAATTTGGTTTGTTTATTTTTAATTGACTGTTAAATTTTACAGTATACTTTATTCTACAATTATTGATATGGTATCATATAGTTGTTTTTTGATTATAAATTAAAAAATATATACATTTTTAGTAACATTTTCATAAACAAAACAAGTGTACTTTATATATTTAACAAATTGATTAAGATTGTGTTAGTATGCAACAGTTTTTAAATAATATATCATAAACGTCTTGATTATAAATGATTTTTTCATTATAACATCTACTTATTTGTGTTCAATAAAGCATTTACTTATATAGCAAACATACTTACCAAAACTTATACATAAATAACACTAATTGCTATGTAGACTACTATCTAATATTATTAATAGTTTTATTTTATTCTCACCTTGATGATATTACACTATCATTTGTATCACAACATAGTTTTCAAAACATTTTAGCTGTATAAAATGTTATTATGAAAATATTATGTCCAACATGCATCTACTAGTGTGAAATATAGTTCTAAATGCGTGCACGGCACCCACTGACGACCTCAGCAGCTGTCAAAAATAGGCAGGTACGTAGCGACAACCGCATCGGGGCCCGTGGGAGGCGTGTCGAGTGATCTAGGCATTACCTGGGAGCTGTGTTGGTCGTAGGCGAAGTGGCTGCCGTAGACGCCGCTTCATTGATAAGAGGTGCGCTACTGCACCTTTTTAGTAAGTTAGGTGTATCCACATCCATTATCTTTCAGCCAACATTCATCAACTGACGTATCGTGTAGTTATATGCATAAGAACTGCCGATACGAATAGCGCTCTAGGATAGTGTTTATGTAACACTGTAAGTGCACTTGGAGACGATCTAATATATGAAGTATACTACTATAATGGCTACATTAATATTACTTTTAACGCCAAAATAAAAACATAACGTAAATAAAATGAAAATACGCTACTCGGAAAGCTAAAAAGAGGCTCGAAGCTGACCTGTCAAACCGCCGCAATAGAAACGTTCGAAAAAGTGTAAATAACTATAGAATACGTAGCGTTCCAGTTAGGACTCGCATTTAAGATCAATGATTAGTGATTTGCTAACGGTTTATATATAAGAAAAAGTATGATTATACTTCAAATTTTATTATATACTTTTGAATTGAATAAATATATTAATTCAATCAACTTTTCTTAATCTCATTTTATGTATTAATTTTTGGTTAATAATATTAGTGACAGACAATAGCGTTGAACGAATCGTATTTCATAATTGTAAACAATTTTTATTTCCAACTTACTTAATATTTTGTTCTCACGGAGTACAAATGATTCGGGACGTTTTATTAGATAAGATAAACTATCATTTTGACTGTTATGTTAAGAAACGAGACTCATGTATTTGCGAAGAAGGTTTAAAAATAATAATAATTTAAAGTTAACATTAATTTTAAATATAAAAGTGTAACAAAATAATATTATTAAAATCATAATTTTCAGCACAACTGTAAAATACCTTATAGCGGCACCGCTAGCTATAGTATTTTATTGCGAATGGTTTGTATACGTTATACAGCCACTATTTTGGCAAGAGCTTGAATGCAAACATCCATTAAAATGTACGAAGATTCTGTTTATAGCAGACCCTCAAATACAGGGGGAGCAAGCTGTACCTCCTCCTCTTGGCTCACTTTTTAATTGGGATAGTGACAGGTATATATAAATAAAAGACTTTTAAATAATATCAATTTACTTATATGTACTTTTATATATTATGCATAGGTATAAATTATTATATTTGGCTATGGAATGTGTATCTTTTTACGACGAAAAGAGCCTAGTGAAAATTCTGCAAGAAACTTTAATATATATGTAGCTATCTATATCTGAAAAACATAATATTTTAGATTTAAACATGTGTAAAGAATATGAAATTGTACATATTTTATGTTATTATTTTTAGATATTTAAAGTCAACATTTTCATTAGCAATAAGACATTTCAACCCAGATGTACTTGTATACCTAGGAGACTTGATGGATGAGGGCTCTATTGCAACTATGGCCGAGTTCCATGGCTATGTGAGGAGACTAGCTGATATATTTAATGTGTTCTATTCTGTAGTTGTAAGTAGTCATTTATGAATTGTTTCTAAATACTTGAATTAAAAGTGTAATTTTAATTGAATAAAATGTTGAAATAAATTAAGTAAATTCTGATTGATTATATGGTTGAGATGTGCTTTTTGGTATGTAATGGATTTAGGTTCAAATTATTTATAATATAATCATACCTTTGAGTGGGTATTGAACCAATTGCTTTACACTTTGACTCTGCAGTACAATGTCCTCAATACAATATAATGATTATTAATATATATCACTTATTATTGATATATATTATTTATTGCAATTTTTTGTATTACAGCAAGTATGGCTACCCGGTGACAATGACATTGGTGGTGAAAATGAACCCATAAGGCATGATAAAGTTGCCGCATTTAATGGTATTTTTAATCAACCATCTGTGATAAGTTATAAAAACGTCACTTTTTACAAAGTGAATTCTGTTATGTATAAAGTGCCTACGGGACCGGACGATCCAGACATGAATGTAAAAATTGCTGTATCTCATTATCCTGTTGCATCTAAAGGTGTTTACGGAAAACAGGTGACTAACTTTCTTTTGTTAATTTTGTTATTTGTACACTTGGGGGAATGATCTAAATAATTTTAATTTTTACGCTCTGGTGACTAGACCAAGCTTGGTGTTGAGTTCCACAACTAAACACAATGTCACGGAGTCATATGGAAATTAGAATAGACTTTATACTAACATAAAAGTGACAAAGCGTGAAGCCAATATATTGTTTTGTTACAAGCATACTACATACAATTTTTTTTTTGTTAACATTTTTTTTGTGTTATTCCCACACTGAGGAAATTGAAAAAGACATATTTAGAAAACGTTTAAAAATTTGAACGCAGCGGGATTTGAACCCGCGCCTCAAATGAAATTCGGGTTCAAATCCCACTGTGTTCAAAATTTTATACGTTTTCTAAATATGTCTTTTACAAACAAGTTATTGATGAAAGCAAAGAGAAGAATTATGATTTTTGAATCCTAACTACTGTCAATAAAATTACTTGTCATTAATTTGGAAAATATTTTTTTTATGTTAAATGTAGTAACAGTAGTAACATTTCAATTCTAACCTTAGCGTGTAGTAAAGAATTTCCAAGCTGTGCCACAATAGTATAATTTCACTTTCCAGGTCAATAAAGCAATACATGCTGATATATATTTTTGTGCACATGAACATATGTCAAAATATGTACAACAAAAAAAGACTTTTGACTCTAAAGAGACACATCTTATTCAATACAAAGATCCAATATTGAACATTGCCTTAGAAAATGAGTGGTTGTATGAAATATTTGTACCGACATGCTCTTATAGGATGGGCACTAGCAAAATAGGATATGGGGCAGCTATAGTTGGTAAGTTTGTTTTTATTTTTCAATTAAAATAGATTTGAAATCTGTATGTGATTTGCTATTAAAACAATTAAATTATTTTATATTTTCTATGTACTGGAAATTTGATGAATGATGAAAAATTTAGAGATATTATTGGATGATAATAGTTTTAGCATGCTTATATATATATATATATATATATCTTTTAATAAACTTAAACTCTACTCAACTCAGTGCCGCCTTAATATACAATTTTTAAAAAATGCTTTCAATTAATAATAATGTAAATTAGTAATATCTTACAGGTCTTAAGGCACACATAGATCAACTAAGAGGGTCAGGCTTCCCCCCATCCCCTAAATAGAGTTCATAGTTGTTACGTAAAATCACAAAAATATTTTTTTGTATACATGAATTTAGCAAGTTTTATTCTTAATTTATTTTTAATTTAAAAACCAAAAATGTCGCTGGCTTGACAACAACTCCAAAATTACTGAAATTAAACGGCTCATATTTTATCGTGAACAAAAACTCAACGACAATTTCACGCCATCTATCGCAAAATAAGGCAGCCACGTTATTCATTTGAAACGAAGCCGACGGTTTAAAAATCAATAACTCCATATCTAACTATGAGTTTTCTAAATATGTCTTTTTCAATTAACTAAGAGTACAAATAACACTTTAAAAATGTTAAAAAAATTTATAACGTCATACTAGCGCTCCCACATGTGAACTACGCGAAATAAATCCATTTTGTACTCCATAGTTCGCAAACTCGTTAATTAACGAAGAAGAAGTTAAGATGCCGCCAATTGAACTGATGTAGTCTCGTTTACTCGCATAAATGTAAAAAGAAATTTAAATTACAACTATCCTAATAATAAGCCTAATAATTTATAATAAAAAAAATATTTTATGAATTTCATATATGTTATTATTATTGTTAATCTGTTATTAGAGTCCAGAAATGTTAACATAATTGTACAGTACAACATTTCTTAATCTTGTCACAGCAATATCAAATAGAGCAAACAATCTCCCTCTTTTTGAAATGAAATGGAAATACGATCATTTTTATTCGGTAAGCAGATGAGAGTTGACGATTTAAACGAGCGAATTAGTTCATTCAAGATTGGTGACCTAAGCGATCTCAGTTGGGACTTATACGTCATACTATATAATTTATGACTTTTAGTTGCTATTCTACAAGCCAGCGATGTATTCATTTTTCCTTTACGTTCTTAATCCGGTGGATGAAGGTGGTGGAGGTGGATTTCAAAATCTCTCGAAAATCATCATGTCATCTTACATAACCAATTTATTACGCCTAAGTTAATTGCGATTATTTTTTTTTTTTTCAGAAAACCAACACGTTAAATACACCGTATTTTGGTCTCCACAAAGATTTCCCAGTTTATTTGCATATTTGTTCATATCAATTGCCATTTTACTATATATTTTTATATTTTGTTGTATGCGGATGGTTTCTCGACAGACTCTTGTCAAAAGTGAAGATATTCTACCTCTTTTGCATAGAACTTAGATTAAAACTTTTAAGATTTTTGTTTGTTATTTATTCATTATTTCCGTACCAGGCGTGAATAAGTTGATGAGTCGAATAGCATTAACAATTTTTGAAATATGAATAAGTTCATATTCATATAGAGATACCTGTTCATATTTTTTATTATAGGTTGAATAAATGATTATATTAAACAATTTCACGTAAAAAAGTATTTAAACAATATAAAGCAGGCTTCACGAATAAAAATTAAACATATTATTATTAGTTAGTATCTCTCGAGAAAGTTCTCGGGTTCAACACAAACCGGTCTTTTAGGAGGCTTGCGTGGAGATACAGGTTCAACACGTAGAGGTTCCTTAGAGATAGCAATGTATTTTACCGTGACGCATCAGCCGGGATCCGTCTCTTGAGTAACCACATGTAATTGCCCAGAGTTAGTCACCGCAAGCTGTTAATATGGAATGGAATTCGGATGGACTGAGTTCTGGGCTATTGTCTGAGACTGCCGGACGTCCGCCTTTTCAACAGTCTCAGTTTGAATGGTTGGCGGACGGTGACTAGCTTCCCACAAGATGTCCCCCACAAAGTGGCGTAATTATAATTAACTTATTCATGCCTGGTACGCATTTATTGTATTGTTATTTATTATTTATTTATACATTGATTATAAATTTTGTTGTTTTTGTGAGTGGTGGTCACTTGATATTGCACAAAAAAAACAAATGACTATATGTGTGGTGAAGTTATTGTGGTACAGTGTAGTAGCATCCGACAGCAAACGCGTTTGGTTTTGGGTTCGATACCTACTCGGTGAAATTATTATATTTAGACGATTTTGATTTTTCCGCTCTGAAAAGATATTAGAGAAGCGAGTGTCTTGACACTACCCTGCTATGCGATAAAATGTGTGAGACTGAAAAACATATTGCAACGTAAAAAAAATATGGATGTATAATTTAGACATTTGCAATATATGGACATCTGACGTTTTTTGAATTTTGTATTAAAAGTATTTTATTAGTCTAGTACTGATATACTATACTCATATTTGAGAATCAATTCTAAGGTTCTAAAATGTTGTAAAGAGAACAAAAATTTTAAATACATATTTTATTTAAAAATTAAAATTATTTTGAAACTTTTTTGATGAGAGAACTTTGAAATAGCAAATAGATTTAAAGAAATTCTGTGTATTCATATAAGTAATGTGCCAATATAAAGACTGCGGAAGACCGTAGTTCGTAGAGTTACACGATAAATGTAATTAGTGTAGAAACAGGGACCATTTTGTTTAGAAATTTATTTGCATACTTACCAGCTGTAGAATGTAATTTGTAATGTCTTTTGTTCCTTGAAATTATTATTAAATATATGACAATGAAAAGGATGTAAACACAGGTATTTTTTTTAAAACTGCCCTTTTATAACATTGAAAATAAAGAATTATAAGTCCAATAACATATTGTATTTAATTTCACTCGAAATTGACGAATATTGTATATTGAGGCCGTCGTGGCGCAGTTGGAAAGCATCTGACTATAATTACGGTGGGTTGCTGGTTCGATTCCCACACGATGGAATGATTATAATTTAATTGTTTTAATTTCTCGCCACCGGTGAACATGACAAACCGTCACTCAACACCCAATGTCTCGAATTCGAGCGGAAAGTGGAGATCGGAGACACTAGATACTAGGTTTTCTCTAAAATTAAAAGTTGTTAAAAATATTAATCTATTGATATACATAACATGAACCGAGCTATATGGACGAAAGCGTATTTTTAGTTTAACAAACTTTAATTTAAGATATTGCTGGTCTCATCATATATTTTAAGCAAGGCATTTAAAGCTCTTATTAGAAATAAAAAAAATATAATAAGAATCTTCTTAGCGTCCCACGGGTTCACCGTGCCATGCCCATCGAAGTTGCAGAAACATTAGCTAAGAACAGTGTAGGCTTAATTGTAGGTAGACACCTACCTTTTTTTCACTACTTAACTAATCAACTTCCTAATATTCTCCTAATGCCGCTTACGAAGTACGTGCTAATGAGCTGAGCATACAAAGTTGTTACTGGTTGGTATAGGTTGTCCCTTAAGACATCGCGAACGCTTTCCGTACACTGGCCCTGCATCAAGGAGGCACTTTTATACCATCGAGTGCCTCCATACCTGCGCCGCGTCATCTTACTCTCCGGGAGGTCTGTGACCTTTCCAGGGAGCGCCGGAGCTTTTGGGAGGTGTCGTGCGTTGTTCCACAGGGTTCGGTGCTGGGTCCACTCCTGTTAAACTTCGCATACCACTGGGTGCTGAGAGGCAGCACCACAAAAGGGGTGGGAGTGTTCTGCTACGCCGATGATACGATGGTATTAGCGCTGCAGAAGACTTATCGCGAGGCCGCTGTGCCTGCGACGGCGGGGGTGGCCCAAGTTAACAAGTCCAAGGCAATCTACTTTATGCTCCGCGGAAGAGCTAACATTGCAAATTTGCAAATAAATAGACCTTGAAGAAGAATAAGACACCTTTTTAATTGAACATAAAAAAATTGGGAAGCATTGTTCTAGTACATAATGCCTTAGCCAGTAGGTCAGTTCTTTTGCCATGGTGCTTCGAGCGTGCAAACCTTATCCGTTAATACTGACATAAGGTGGGAATTTTTTATTTATTTGACGTTCTTAGCAAATTGACATTTTTTTTTATTAACATAGTTGATTATAATGCAACGGTTAATCAAGTCAAACACTATAAAGAATAGTTATAAATTTATTTGCAATAAAGTGGAGAACAGTGTCTTGATACTAGGTTCTCCCTGACTACCAGCTACATAGGAAAGAGTGTGTAGCTGTATTCCGCAATTGTTTGGTTTATGAATGAATTTGTGTTTATGCTTTAGAGAATACTTTTTAATATGTCCTACATTTAAAATTATGTTTATTTTAAATAAAACCATTTATGTAAGCTCATTTTACTTTTTTATTTGGTTTATGGAGATTTTTATCTAAAAAAATTATTATACAAGTTGTGAAAATCATATAACAATTTAAAATTACAAATGTGGCAAGCGGAGGCAGTAGCAATGTCTTAAAATATAAGTTAATATTTCCAGTAACCACATTGCATATTAAAAAATATGATAAACCATTATTGTTAATGACTTGTAATATAAAGGGCACTTCATAAGTAATTACTCTAGCCCTTTTTAAAAATAAAACTTCAACTAAATACATGAATAGCAAACCAAATACTAACACTGTGCATAAGTAAAAGCAATAGCCAGCATTTGCTAGTGTCCGAGACGCTGGTTTATAAACATTGATAATATATGAAATTATAAATAATATTAAGTTTATTATCAAAAGTTTTAGAATTAAATAATATCTTATAATTGTATTATTGACTAGCAGCTGCCTTAAATAGGCAGCAAATAAATACAAGGCTACATAACCTAAGTTTGAAGTGATACCTTCTCTGTTAGCTTCTACAATGGTGATTCTTGGCTGATCGCTAAAAACCCAGTCTTGTAGCCCTTTGTGTAGTAAACACTCATGAGAAACTATTGCAACAATACTTAAAATTAAAGCATTGTTTGTCAAAACTAGCAAAATACTTGATAATAATTTACATATTGCTAGAGTAAAGAAGAAGTTCCAATGAACACCATATTCACTAACATGTTCCTGATAGTCTAACTTTTTAATAGTAAAATATCTTGCTACACCAAGACACAAAAGTGTTAGAACAAACTTTGTATTTCCTTTTAATACTGCTATGTAATTGTTTTTATTAACATTTTTGTGCACAAGTCCACTTATAAGAACAAACAGTCCAACCCCTGTGTCCATTAAACTAAAACCATATTTCTCAGTTTTTGCTAAATGCCTTGGAAAGTCTATAAAATCAACTGCTAAAATACAAAATCCAGTAATAAGATAAGTTAAGCCTCTCAAACATGATATGGAGTTTACTCTATCATTGTTATATACATTTTTGCCATTCATTTTGTCAATAATATGAACGTAATCATATTTTTTTATGATTTCAGACAATAAGATTACAAAAACTCCAATATTTAAATGATAAATGTAGTCTGACAAAAATGTGTGTGCCAATATCATCGTTAACACAATTATGAAATATTCTTTTAGATAATTAGTCGCTTCTCTTCTTTGCTGGACTGCACAAAACAATGAACATTGTAAAGTGAAGAATACGCAGAAAAAGGTATGCAATGCCGTCGAGCCATGGTTGTTTTGCATAAAAGATTCGTGGTAAACTTTGTATTCCGATGAATTCATGTTTAATTATTATATATTTAAACACTTATATTAACTTCATACACTAAAAGGCCCTAAATTATTAAGTTGTTTGTTAATAAATATTTTAATTTACATTTTATTATATTACAAATTAACGCCTGTTATTTCCACTTTATCTCATTGCGAAAGTAATGATTTTGAAATGTTAGAGATAATTTGAAATGTCAAAAGTTTTATATCAAGTTCAATTGTCAAAAACGCATTAGGTCTCCTACCGTCAAACGAAACGTAGTGTAAAAAATCCTAAATCATATATTACTTTATACCTACATAAAGGAATGAATTTGTAGACCCGGTTTTATCGAAAATATGCTGACGGAGAAAATTAAATTTTGGCATAGTTATAGTTTATATAATCTATGCAAATTTTTGAAAAATAGCCTATCTACAGAATGGCAATATTTTTCATAATATTGTTAAATTAATGAAAGTAATACACACCCTCATGTGTTAAAAAATACACTTTTGTTCAAAGTGATATACACAAACGTTGCTGAAGCCACGTGTGTTTTATGCATCCTCTAAATATTTTACTAACGTGCGATAAAAAATAAAAAGGATTACTTTTATGTTTTTTTAATAATAAGGCTTATTTATATATAAGTTGAATATTTTTTATTTACTTATAATATTTAACACAAAGACTAGCTTACAACTAATTTGTAACTTATTACAACAGATTATTGTACAGTATAAATTAATTCGTTAACATTACACTTAAATAATGAATTTCCGGACCTATCACGCAACGTAGGCATCAAAACTATTAAACGTGAACTTAAAATTGGTCAATAACAGTATGCAATAACAGTTATTTGGCAAATTACAAAGCTGAGCTAGAATACTGTACGCAAGAATTAAATAATCTTAACTTCTAGAATTAGTTGTCGAAATCGTAAGGGCGTTGAGGGCGTCTCTGGACTAAGGGTATGTTGACTTCCTCAGCGGATCGGAAAACCTGGGGCTGGTATTGAAGTCGGGCTGGTCTTGCTTGTTGCGCGGGGGGAGGTCTGCGTGGCTCCTCTTCCTGATAATGAAAAATAACGTTTGTCAAAATTATTAATATTTAATATCTAAATACGAATAATATATATATATATCTCTATTCGTATTTAGATATATATATGTATTTTCTATAGATATTATGCATATTATAAATTTTATAAATATTTATTTATTTCCATATGATAGCATTTTCTTTTGCATCCCTACGTGTCCTATGAAATTTATTGTATATACCAAAGGTTACCTGTAAGAAATCACTAATAGTGATAAGGTCGCATTTGCATGCTGTCCTTATATAATATGCTTCTGTTCTTTCTGTTTTCTATTTTGTTGTGTGCAATAAAGAATTTTATCTATCTATCTATATTTGTTCATATAAAATCATCATTACATAACTGTCCTCTGTTTTATTGTAGTGGCAGTGTAGTTGAACATAGTCTGGGCTACCTATAACTTACCTATAACCATGTTTCTTATTATATGTTAGTTAAAAATAACGTAACATTGATTTCACGCCTTGTCTTTAAACGGGTGGAGTCTGAAGGACGTTGAGTTAAGAGAACACACCACCTTCGTCAAAAGATGACAACATCATAAATAGTGCCAATACACATTTCGTACACTTTATATGAATTATTTACATGGTAGTGTATGTATATATCAAATATTTATATATGTAGTACTATATTTTTACAATTTTTTAAAATGTTTTTCACACACTTAGGAAATCGACAAAATATTTTTAGAAAACGTATAAAAAATTGAACGCAGTATGATTCGAACCGACGGATTCTACCATCGGTTACGTCGAAGTTCTTATACGCCACTTACAAATGCTTAAAAGAAGATTTTTTTTTAAGAACTGTATACTTTTTATGTTTTAGTCTATGTTTACATTAATAATTATATTTCATCTACCTATGTGTATGTTTGTAATGTTTCGCTTGATTAGTTATATACACCACTACCTGTTTATAATTATAACGGCTTCTTTTCCCTCTAAGGTAAAGAAGAAATAGGCTTAAGCCTGTTTCTGTTAAATACAAATATATGTAGTATACAAATAAAGTTATAATATCATGTGAAATTATAAAAATTCTCACCTCTTCACCTTCCTCCTGTTCGTAACGGTCGTCCCTGTACACTTCAGCGGGATAGTACCGGTCAGAATACTTAAGGGACACGTTAGGTTTCCTCTGGACCTCCTCTTCGTTGATAGGGCGATAAAGGTAGTCATTGACAAAGTGGTATTTTTGAGATTTCTGACAGATGTTATCATGTGTAGGTGGCATGCATATCAGGTGGACCTGTATAAAACAGACAAAAATGTCGTTTAGTCAATTATTTGATTTTATTTTATACGTCAAATATTTTCTATTTATTAAATATTAAATTTGGATAATACGTATTACTATAAAGATCACGTTGGAATTTCTTTCGTTAGTTCTTTCTTTTCTTTATTTATGATTTAACATAATTTCATTATTATTTTGGATTTACGTAAGTTAGTAATGTATAAAGAAAATAAATTACCTGGTGGAAAGTAAATCCGTCAGGGCAGATCCACGAATGTTTAACATTGTCCTGACAGTAGTGGAACACCTCGCAATTTAGTTCCTGGTCGGCGTAGTATCCAGTGTTCTTGCTCACACAATTGAATTTAGACTGCTGCAGTAATTGCGAAAGACGGTCAGGCTCCTCCTTCTCTTCTAATTCCTCTTCTTCTTCCAAGACCTGCTGCTGTTTGATTTTGGATGGACGGTTTTCTTGAGGCTGTCGAAGGTGATAAATTTAACGATGTGTTTGTTGGATATAGCTTCAATCACTTTACCTTGATATTATTATAATAATATTACATATAGGTAAAATAATTATGATTTAATATATTTATAAATCTTGTGAAATTAGTTCCCACTTGGTTTATATTTATGTCACATACATATTTTTGTTTTGCCATGTTACTCAGAAAAAAATACCTTGTGTATTGCAGTAGATGCCTAAAAATAAAAAAAACAAAACAAGTCCTTATAGATATTTAATTTTCATAAATTTGACTCACATTTACCTTTCTATGAGCTGCCCTAGCTGGTTGTCTTTGCTCTTCCACATAAACCTGTTGTCTGGCAGGCACTTCGTATTCTTGCTGTTCTTGCTCTGGCCTCTGGTATCCAGCGAGTTCAGCTAACGAAGGTGTAGGTCGGAAGCCACTTGAAAGTGTATTCGAATAGCCAGCTTGGTATGCTCGTGGTCTTAGGTTGCGTGTTTCCTAATGTTAATAAATAGTTTATTTCAGTAAGAAAATATGTTTTATTGGAATCATTTTATTTATGGGTTTAGCGACAAAAGCTGTTATTTATTAGTAGTTACTCAAAACTGCAAAATATATTTGAAGTGAAAACTTCTATAGTACTTTTTAGGTGAACGACAGTCATGAAACACGTCGTAACCGAACGCTTAGTGTCGAGTATAGTTTTGTGTGAATAGTCTTATGTCGTAGCATATAATTTTATGTCAATAGATGTAAAAACCAGATTGGTGTTGATAGTTTTAATTTAAACTTATGAAATTTCAAATTTCATTACTAAAATTCTAACTTATAAGTTCTCACTTCACTTAGTCCCTATGATAATGCTTTGTTATAATTATTTTCAGATTGACACAGTATTTCTAAAGCGTTAAGATCTTTTGCTAAGTTTTCTCCGTCTATACCAAATATCAAATGAAGACTTTGTATCGTATAAAAAGTAAAATACTTGATGTTTTATATTAGAGATAATAAATTATAGTACTTAATTACATAGGATACAGAATATATCGTAGGTGGCTTTCATTGTTACAATATAAACTATTACAACCCACATGTATATGTGATACGTTCGTTAGAGACCATAAATTATTATGAAATTCGTACATTGTCATCAATTCTCAAGCTGACTGAGTATGACTTAAGATCTTGCAAACTGGTTAATTAACCAAATACTTTATATTAAACTCTTCTGTTCCTCCATGACTGACTGACAGACGACGTACAGCCGAAGCTATTGAGTGTAGAGGAATGAAATTTGGCATGTTTCTTTGAAGAGTGTAGGAATTCATTAAGATAACATTTTTAAAAATTTCTACGGGAACGGAAAAGACGGGGTTTGCGCTCTTAGTTTATCCGAACTTGTTGTTACTAACGGGTAAAAAGTAAAAAGTACCTATTTATAGTCTTTTCACTTTTTTTATTTGTCCAATCAATAAAAGCCATTGTGCTGGATTTAGGACATGCTTGACTAAAAGCGTTTATAATTGTACTTTCGTATGGAGAGGAAGCTGTATGAATGGAAACCATTTATTAGGGTTACTATTTTTTACAGTAAATGTATGATGCTTGTGTAAAAATAAAATACTATATTCTTGAAATATAATATCCTATAAAATCTGACCGTGAATAAAGATTATTTTTTTAAATATATTTATTTTATTCGTAATGTGATAAATAAAAGATCAAATGTTAAAATGAATAACGCTGTCCTTTTGATTTCTTAAAATGTTAAAGAGCTTTTATAAGTTCATGTAAAGGTCGAGGCTTTTTGGGTTTGTTCCAATTTTTCTTAATATCATTTGTTATTAAAGTATCAAGTCACAGCTTAAAAATAAAATATTTTTTTAATTAAGAAGACTATATAGTTTTACAAGAAATACTCCGAAATAGGTAATTAAATGGTAAAAAACGTCAAACACTTGTAAGTGTAGAAACAATAATTGCGAAATGTGCCTATTGAATAATAGGTTTCAATACTGTGGCTATTCCATAACATGCGACACAATGGCGGTCGTGTACGGCGGGAACGTGAAAAAATCAATATTGATTGAAATATTTACATTGCATATTGCAACCATTCGTGCGTGACGGTAATTTTTTTTGATTCTATTATTACATGTGTAATACCAATAATTTTATTTCTATTTTCGCTCGTCTTTTTTATTATTGCGTTATTAAATTTCTTCCATCTAGGCTATCGTAGCGCAGTGTTACAGCCTCTGACTGATGAAACGCAACACGCAAGTTTTCGAATTCGGGTTGAAAGTGGAGAATGAAGTGTCTTGACACTAGGTTTTGACTTAGACTTTGACTTTCCTGCTATGCTGGAAAAAGCACGAATAAAAGTCTTAATCTAAGTAAAAACACATATTTAGAAAACGTATAAAAATTTTAACGCAGCGGGATTTGAACCCGCGCCTCTTGAAAACCTCTCTCTTGCAAAACGCTTGTAAATTGTAAACGTAGAATAATCTTTGGGTAGCAGAAATTTGTAAAAATCTCTCTACAGAGATGCTAACAACAAATGTAAGTTGTAATAAGTGTATAAGAATTTCGATGCAGCAGGATGTAGAACGCATGGCTTAGCGGTCGCTTGAATGGTTTTTAAGAGACGTGGGTTCAAATCCCGCCGCATTCAAAATTTATACGTTTTCTAAATATGTGTTTTTCAATTTCCTAAGTGTGAGAATAACACTTTAAAAATACATAATCTAAGTACCCTACACCTAAATAAAAACAATTTAAAAAATTATTGTTATTAAAATAACATACTAATTATAATAAAATTTATAAATATTTGGTGTTCATAAAATAAAAGGTTTAATATATATATCGCCTGCTTTTGACGCTTGCTGTAACACTAGTACTATTTTCCCACGCGATGACACTAATGCAAATTACTTCTTGCTACTAAGTGCACGGAGCTTAACACGTACCGATATTACGTAACGGTGTTACAAGAATATGAATATTGATATATAGCCTAAGGAATGTTTTCTTAACTGTTATGTAAAATGTTTTTAGGTCATGGGAGCAGTGGGGTAAACACTGTGTAATTACAAATTGAGTAGTCTATAGAGGATTTTTATTGTTTTGCCCTCTTCGTGTTAATTGATTTATGTAGCAAAATATAAAGCAAATTAGTTTCAAAACGGAACACGGTTTAAACTATATTTTCGGTTTTATGATACCCGTCCTAGATAGTACATCAATCAAGCCCATTTTATAAAAAAAAATAGTATAAAGTAAAGTAAAAAAATATAAATGAAAATTATTTTATGGCAAAACACTTTATCTCGAATATACAAATACTAAGTGAAATACCAACAACGTCAGCTTTAGTCGGCAAATTTGAATTTCAAGTGTATTTCAAAGTTGGACGGAAATAAAAAGTATATTTTAATATAATATTTAAGGTGAGTCAAATTGCGATGCAAAAGATGATGACAGCATAAGCAAATGAGTCAATCGGGATAAAAAGTTCCAGCGTCCTATTTCTGTATCCTTTTGTAATTCTGTACAATGGTTATGAAAAATATAGGTATAATTTTTTTTAACAAGCGAAACAAGTGAACACTATATAGATTTAATCTTCACAGATCTTTCATATACAGCAAAGCAAGCGGGAAGAAACTAGTGCTAGGACTCTCCGTTAACTAATATAATAAAAAAAATATAACTGATATTAAATAAAACAAGACAAGATATAAAAATGGAATATGAAATCAAAAGAGATAGTTTAATAAAAGAAAAAACAGTTACAATGTCGAGTCGGTCCAATGAAAGCAGTTCTAGCTTTCGATCTGTTAAATTGACAAAAAATATAAGACCAACTAATGAACTCAACTTTCGCTGGTTGCAGCGCTGTTATTATTAAAAACTGCACTATACAATGTATATACTATTTGTCTATTGATTCAAGTGTAGTGTAGTTTTTTGTCTAATCGATGTATTAAATAGAAACACAGCTTCACGCTTTTTCCCGTAAAGCAAGATAGGCAGAGATAAAAGAGTGTCAGAACCGTTCTCCACAGAGGTTCATAAAAATATTATATTGTCGCCCAACCAGGATAAGTTTTTAAATTTTCAAGCAAATCAGACGGCAAGAAGATTGTCAAAATTGCGTTACCAGATTTTCTTACATTAATAGACAGATATATACATGTGACGGTAATAAAATCAAGTTTTTACTCGCATACGTCACATTGCTATAATTACATGTATTTTTAAGTAATATTTTGTTATACTCATACAGTTTTACCATTTAAATGTAGCTTGTTATACTATCCCATTAGTATAGAGAATCTAGTTAAATAGTTTTTCTTGCCTAATGCTTAGCGGAAGTAAGGAAACACAGCTTCAGTTTTACGCGTTTACCCGCGTAGCAGGCGGACCTGAGAGAACCTAGTGTCAAGATACTCCATTTTCCACCTTCTGCTCGAATTCAACATTAGCGTTTTGAGTGGCCGAGTGAAATGAATTCAACGCCGCGTTTTCTATTGCACCAGAGCTAAGAAAAGAAAATAATTTCAAAATAATCTTTGCCACGAGTGGGGATCGAACCCACAACCAATTACGTATTCTGTTAGACGTTGTTCTACTGCGCCAGATTGACCCGAAATTCATGTGTCTTTAAATAGAAAAAATCTTTATTTGAAGTCATAACTATCACTAGATATATAAGTTTTGAGCCACAGTGAATTTAATACTTCCTTGAACATAAGATTATGTAAGAAACAAGGCAACTTTAGGTCAAATAAGTTATGTTGAAAGTATAGATACTCCTTTTAAGTTCCATTGACTTACATTAGTAGATAATCATTACAGCGAATGAAAGTTAAACGTTATCGCTACAGGTGCGGTCTGTCCGAAGTATGGCAATTATCGAAACGCCTTAGAGGCTAAGAACATTGTGGTATTATAAAAGATTATTAATACTTTAAATAATAGAGCCATTGTTATACTGCTTTGAATTTGAATTCAAGATATAATTAAAAATAACATAGAGGTTTAGAATATGCGTTTCATTAAATTATAGGCTGACATATTTAAAATAAAGCGTATTATTTACTAATAGTAGACGATACCATATAGAAACATTGAAGAAATGTAACATGTAGTTAATGACTTACAAACGAACAAACAACCAACCAAGTCGTGATATTTGGTTTTTATTATAAACATGTCATCTTCGATAAATAATGTTCTGGCACTTAAATGCCAAATATCTCTGTAGTCACTAACGAGTCAGAACTCCTTAAACTGCACACCTCAGCCCGCTAATTGTCGTAAAAAGGGGTCCAACATTTTTCCTTTAGATATTGATATAACGATGATTACTATTTACCACTATACAATAAACAAACAATACCTCTAGATCCAATGCCAGTTCATCTTCTTCCTCCACTCCTGCATCAGGCACATCGTCTTCCTCTTCAGACGCGACTGCAACTCCAAGCAGGAGAAGCGCTATGAATAGACTCCACCTGAAACAAAGGAATGATTATATTAAAATCGTTACAAATATATACATGTGGGAATCCTTTACTTATATTAAATTAGTTGTAATTTTTTGACTATTGTTGTATTGACTAGATAATTTACAAAGTGGCCAATAACACTGTACTATACGCTAAAGGTTTCAAAGGGGTTTGAGTTGTGGAGTTATTTTTGATCTTTCTTGTAGGTCCGATGTGTAAATTGTTTCAGGAATTTGTTCTTTTTTTAATACTAACGTAAATGTAAGGTCTTGTAATTAACATTTGCTTTACATATATAAAAACAAAAGAAATCTTCTATTTGTACATATTTAGGCATACATTATAAAAGTCTATTTCTTTAAGAATGCTTCCATAACTATAAATAACATGTGATTATTTATTAAAGCCTAACTTTTTCTCATATAGCCTAGGTAGCCAAAGTGTACTGTCAAGATAATCTACTCGACTTTCTGATTGAAAACGTGATATTTTCTGTTGACAACCAACCATCTCTATAGTCCGAAGCTGTCCCACTGCGTTACGAAGTCCTCATATACAATTTTTATTCAAGAATATAAAATACGGATATTTATTGATATCGTCTTTAAATCATCAATCAATCAAGTACATATACCAAAATATTTTTATTTACAATTTTTTGTCGGTTGGTCCAATTTTGAAGGGGGACTTTCACTAGCAGTTAGCTGATAAGATAATAAGAAGTAGCTTAGGCTACTTTTAATAATAATACCACGCGGACTCTAGTAGTTAAATAAATTACAGTAAGTAATTAATGTAGAAAGTGACAATAACAGTAACAGGAAAGTAGCAGGCATGAGGAATTGTCAAATATTGACCATTGTGGCACCTTCGGACATAATATGTAATAGCATTACGTGCTTGGAATCAACTTTCTACTGTTTTTGAAATGCATTTCTAGATACCTACAATATAAATAGATTAGATGCTCGTAGAAATATATCAGAAAATTATTTTAGGCGTTAAGTGTAACTGTTTATTTTAAAAGTTTAACATATTGAGAAAATCCTATTTAAAAGGTATTTACATACATTAAAAACAATATATTTTTAGAACACAGCGTGATTTGATTTGTTGACAAGCATTTGTTGTTGTTATTGAAGACGAAAACTTTACACTTTCACCCGTATAGCGGGGGTTCATTTGAAATGGGCATAAGTTTGCTTTTAAAATATTTTAACATGAGTAGTAAACAAACACTTTTTTCTTTATTTAATTAATCATACTTTTATTAGTTGACTTCCGTCACTAAACACGCAATTTCTCAATTTCAGGCGAGAAGTGGGGAACGGAGTGTCTTGACACTAGGTTCTCTCTGACTACCCTGCTATGCGGGAATAAGCGTGAAGGTATAAATAAACCTACTGGTTAAATTAATATACATAAATGCATTATTCTAAAAACTTGCATTCAATGCATTACAGTTGCAGCTCATTTAAGTTTAGCGGCTCTCTAATTTGCAACATCTTGTAAGCGGCGGCTGTGACCGCAGCAATAGTGCGTTACGCTTGCGGAGTTGCGAAGGCGAACTATGAAGAGATGTTTCTTAATTCCGCTTTAACCCTTTCATCTTTGAATCTTGAACAATCTTGGGCATTTTTTTACTTAGAAGATGTGAAGTTATAAGGTTTTTAAAGTAACACAAATTATAAGTATAGATAACATACATATTAGACCTTAACATATAAAATATCTTTACTATTTTGCAGGATACCCAAAAATAACCAAGAAGTAAATTGTATCTTAGAGAAATTGTGATCTTGGGGGCATAACACATATTGCCTAATTATTTATATTCTTTCGTTTTATTGCACTTAAAAAACAACACAATTGACATTACAGAAATTAAGTTAGCAACGGTGGACTTATCTCTAAAAGAGATTTCTTCCAGCCAACCTGTGGAAGTAGGTGAAGGCAATTACAAAAAAAATACCTTCTTAGCACACATCTATAGTATAAATGTTACCTAAATAAGTTTAGAATCCACAACCATCCAGTTCAGTCATATAGTTCTAAACAATAACCATAAAATAATAGCAAATTATTACATACTTATTGGTCGATATTACTAAACCTATAATATCTTTGGCTTTCGCAATTTATACGCATTTAAAATTATACTATTTTCACCCTGTTAATTTTATAGAATCTTGATAGAGTCACTAGATACTTCATAGTCTACCTGTGGCCACAGTAAAATGTTAAAAATGTATTTTCGATTAAAGTAATTTCATTTAGAATTTGCTTCACCTCATTAATAAATTATATTTATTTATTTTTGTATTTCACAGGGGTATTATATTATATTTTTTTCAGTCAAGCTTGTGTCAAGACACGTCGATCTCCGCATTCAGAGATCATGGACAAATGCAAATAATATAAATATAATAATTCCCCGGAGTAGGAATCGAACTGAATGTCCATAGCGAGTCAAACTTTGTCGCACTACGCCACGACGGCCACTATTATACAGCCGGCATTAAAAATGATATTACATATTTACACTAAAATCTATGAAAGCGATTACAATCACGATAGTTATATATAGCGAATGGTACAAGACTAGAGCATCAATGTGGGTTATAATGCAATACAAGATTGACTAGTTAGTTGAAGTCGACTCATGGGTGTGGCATGGTATTTACTTAACTGTAATTAGGTCTGAAGAAAGCTGTTATGTAATATAAAATTTGATGTCCAAGTGGCAGTTAACACCCATTTGACCAAAGCTTACTTACATTTTACAACTTGTTGTAATTATTTATTCGACCTAACAACTATGGGCTTAGTTTGGGGCAATGTAATTGACTTATAGCTGCGTTAGTTACTTTTGTTTTCTAAGTAACTAACTAAAATTATTTCTATTTAAATATTTTTAGCTACTTTCGTACATAGCAAAGACATCAGGTCGATCATTATCAGGTTGCCATCGATTTCGGACATATATGCAAATTTCCAAGCAAATTTAAAGGCAAGATATGGTTTAAAACGGATGACATTACAATATTTTCTTACATTGATTGATTGATAAAAAGATTTATAGATATTGTATAGATACAGGTAAAACTAATAAAACAGTGTTAAAAAAAGATTTATTAACAGTCATTGCACACATATTTTGGCCATCGTATACGACCATATCAGACGGTATACGCAGTGGTTGTGGGTCGATTCCAAGTCGGGGGAATGATTATATTTAAATTACTTTTATTCCTCCGCTCTAGTGACATAAGAACGCAATGTCTTGGATACGGGTGGAAAATGGAGAAAGGAGTGCCTAGACATTGGGTCCTCTCTGCGTACCATACTATACAGAAAAAAGCGTGAAGCAGTTTATTTTTGTTGCACACATAGGTATGTGTGGCATAATGTTTACTTAACTGTAATTAGATCTAAAGAAAGTTATTACATGATTTTAAATTTGACGCGTCGACGTCGTTTTATTTATAGCTACAGAAATACTTCTCTACAACAGTATTAAAATTACGCAATAGCCTTTAGAAATTGTTTTTGGGCTTCAGAAGGAGATACGCGTTACGTAAATAAACTGATGATAAGTTGTTTAATGTGTTGACTTGCGTATCTTGGCTTTTCCTTAGTAATAAATAGCAAGTTTTTTATGATTTGCAACTGGTTTAAAGTTTAAACATTTAAAGTATTTGCAATAAAGAATTTTGTGTCGAATTTCTTTTAGTTTACAATTTATTACTTAATGATTCTGCCCAAATATGGTTGAAAAGTGTAAATTCATTAGTGCTTTGTTTGTTTGAATTGTTTCTGAGATGTTTTCTGTTTTGTATATTTTTTGTTTGTCACACCAAAGTAGCGTTATTGGTATGCACCTGATTCAAGGTGATCGTAGAGAGTCTGAATGCCAGTCGAGTGAGTTTATAGATATTATTTTTTATAGTTTAAATAAAAATGTATAGTCAAATTTGAACCTGCAATTATTGAATATAGTCGAATATAACCAAAAATACCCCTAAGGAGAGTTTACCTTTAACGGTGTAGAATATTTTCTAAAGCCACCACTATTAAGCATATCTTTTAGTATATTTTAGAAAACGTATAAAAAATTGAGCGCAACGAGATTCGAAACCGCACACCTCTTGGAAACGTTTTCAAAAATATGTTTTTCAATTTCAAAGTGTGTGATTAACACTTTAAAATGTTGGAAACATCCTTTAGTTCCACGTATATCTACATTATTATCTTGATATTACGTGAATTCTAAATACCAAATAAATTATGAACTTAGAATTGTGTCACAGTCTCACAATTTCTAAATATTTTATTTGCAATAACTAAATTAAATTGTATAATAGTTTTATTTAAGAAACAGTCAGTTTTAATAACTTTTTAAATTGCCAATTTATGCAACAGACACTGTACCTAGGCATGACTCTACTATTGCGTTTATTATGAGCATTCATTACGGATATAACAGAAGCTACTTGTCAATTTTTCCCACATAGCAGAGTACTAGGTTAAAATAACTTGGTGTTGTTTTAATCGTAATTCGAGACATTGAGTGTTGAGTGGGGGATCTTACATAAATATAGATAAACTTCCCTTAACATTTAAATGTTAAGGGAAGTTTACTACAATACAATAATCAAAATGCATTGCATGCATGCATTTAAATTGGTTTAGCCGTTTCTGAGATTAGCGTGCACAAGCAAACAGGAAATAGATAAACAGAATAGAAAATTAACAACCATTATTTTGGGTTCTATTATATTGATAAATGCCTCGAATATTATGCATTCATGTACCTTCGATTTACAGACAGCGATCAGTTACATTTTTATTATATGTATAGATTATTTTTTAACTTCTTTATTACTTTTTATTGTTAAAATTATTTTAGTTTAAAGGCCTCCTTAAACGCATGTAAAATTCAGGATATAAAAGATTAGTGGGCGCTTCGATATTCTTTTTTTTTATTTATTGTTACTATATAAAAAAGTGGATATACAACTCAACATAGAACATCTAAAACACTAAAATGGATTAAGCCGATCGAACTATTTGAACCGTATTAGGTCAGATTACCAATCAAAGTTATTAACGACTGAGCACTGTTGACACCTAATTATTACATTACGATACAGCATTACATAAATACAAATTATTATAAATTTATTTTGTAATTATAGTTGTGAGTATTATATATATATATATATATATATTTATTTTACACTTAAATTTCATGCTTCCGCTGTTTAAATTATGGAATCGTGAAACAATCTTGCGTGCACTAATTGTTACTGTACCGGACTTGACCGCGTCGCGGTAGTTGCGGCTGCTGGCGCGAAACGATAAACTTAAATACCTTAATTTTAAACTATTAAGACGATAACTATTATTATTATGTTACATACTTTTCTATATATTTGTTTGATTTGCTTTATGACAAATCTTTTTATTAATTATAGTGAATTCTAAGCATTTTTAAAGATTCTACTTTTATGTAAGACTTTTGCACACACATTATAAATCATTGCAGACACATAAATTTATATTCGTGGTAATAATAATTTAATTTATGCCTCTAGGCTCTTTTACCTCATTTGTCTTAAATAACTTGGAATGCCATATATTAATTAAACATGAGTTACGAAACATCGTCGTTACGTAAATCTTAGTGAATTGTAATTTTTTTTTTAATTACTTTCAAGTTATTAACTATTTCATTATAAACCATCGCAAATAATAATTATTATAGTGCATTATTATTATTACTTACTTTTAACGATATATACGATATAAAAAAACCCCTTTAACTGCGCTTTTCAGGATAGGCAATAAAGAACCTAGTGTCATCCGCTTTCTGCCCGAATAACCGGCATTGCGTGTTGAGTGGTAAACCCACAAGGTCAAGCCGCGATTTAACTTACAATAGCATGGAAATCAAAAAAAATTAAATATTATTATAGTCTTATAAATATTTCCCCCTAATGGAGATCGAGTGCACAATCCTTTCGTTTAGTCAGATGCTGTCCCACTACACCAAAATGGTCTTCATCTTTTACGTTAAAACTATTAATTAATGAATATATTTCAAAGAATACCGAAAGTTTATTTTATTATATAAAACATATCACACCGAAAAGTATGCACCGGAAAAGTATTTTCAAATATAAATAAAGATTAATTGTAATAATATGTACTTGAAATTAAAATTGACAAATTCTAATTATTTAGTAAATAACCATATAAGCATTTCATAAATAAATGATATTAGTATGCAATAATAAATCAGACACAAATTATTAACGAGAACCGTGTAATAAATTAAAAAGTACAAGGCTTACACCTTATTTCAATTAATCAATTGTAATTCAATCAAATTCTAATAATATAAATAAAAGTTTTACGAAATATGACAAAAAACATATAAAAATAGATAAGAAAAACTGTAAAAGTTCGTTTGTAACTCAGTTTTTAATGTAAATAAGCAAATTGGATTCAGTAGGGTATATTGCTTAAAAGTAATCACTGTGAGCGACCTCGAGTTTCTTTACTTGACAATGAAACGCGCAACGTCGAGATGAGAAAATTGTTTAAAGCGGACAAACTGATAACCGTGTAATAAGGTAATTTAAATCATTAATATCATTATTTCAATACCTTTGAACCAACAAACACAAGACTTCTATAAATATCTGAAAAATACAGTATGTTTAAGTTTGTAGGCTCAATTTATTATATTTAGATTCGAGTCTTTTAGTTTTTGCTAATTAGAATTTTGTTAAGTCTTTAAAATGCTCTGTCCTCCATCTTACAAGATATTAAACATTTTTAATAATTTATATCTAAGAAAGATACACGTGACTATTACGTTCATAATCAATATTACGAACTAGCTATGCCCGAGACTTCATCCACGTGGAATTCTAAAATAAAAGTAGAAAGTCCTGTCAAAATCGGTCCAGCCGTTCCAGAGATTAGCCGGAACAAACACAGAGACAGACCAAAATGTTATTTTGGTATATGTAAAGTACATATACCAAAACAGTATATATACATACAAATGCGTTTAGTAGAAAGCGGTTATTTTAATATTGCAGACACTCCAATTTTGTAGATAAAGTTTTGCATATAGATGGTTTATATATAGCTACAACATTATATTCTTTTACTAATAAGGAAATCCTTTTACTAAACGATTTACTCCACAATACGTTAATGTGACAATGACTCATTCGACCTTTAGGTTTTATTACACGCAGTAATATCTTCGTATTTGTTTAGTAAATTATGGGTAACTAATATTAAAAACGTTTTACTATATTCTTTTTACGGTTGTAGATTTTTTTTCTAATATACTACTTGTCATTGGAAGTGATTGGAAGAAAGATTTATTAGTTGTTTTATTCAAAATAATACTATATTTGTTTTAATGAATATATTTAAATGCTTTTAATAGCGTTATCAAGATTTAACTAAACCGTAAATAATTATAACCGTTCCTTGCAGGTTCAGATTTTATCTTGGATCAATGTTTTTAATTATGGATTATTCTCTAGTTTGATAAGACATAGAGCAGCGTTGGATGTCGCTATCTATCAAGTAATGCCTTTATTTAGGCGCGTGTGGAGATTCGAGTACACTTGTTTTTCGGTGCCTATTAAACAAAATAAAATAAATACGTTAGATTTCAAAAAAAAATACAAAATACATGATTAAATTTAATCAATGTTGAGATTTTAAAGATATAAACAAAAATGGATATCAAAATAAATCAAAATAAAAGGTCAATAATGTCTCACCTTCCTTAGCACGTAATATTGTGTTAAATGTTTATTGAACTATAAAAATGATTTCCTGCTTATAATTAATATCGGTTGCATAATAATAATATTGATATATTAATTCTACACGTGTTTTGTATTTCCGAACAACACTACTCGTAAACGTTGGGTAGTGGTCCCCGCTGTGATACTCTATTTTACCAGATAAACGAGTCAAATCTTCCCAAATTATATAATCCAAGTCAATCACAGTAGTTTTTTATTTCTTTATGTATCTTTCATATAATTTAGACAAGTGACCTACAGTACAATCGATCAATCAATCGATAACACCAATCAAAAAGGCATAAAAATATCCATTTTTCAAGTAAGAATAGCGCTGCCACAATATCTTTATGTAAATTAGAAGATAACAATATTGTCTTACAAGTAATTTCATAAAGTTCATAAAAAAAATTACTTGGATGTAAGTGCTTAGTCATACTAGCGGCAGTGCTCAGTCGTAAAGTGCAAGTATCGCGTGCTGATGCGACATTATCTCAAGATTTCACTTTCCACCGTTACATAATACGTGACGTCGGTTTTCTTCGGGAAACAGCCTATAATTTTGTTTAAATATGGCTTGCATTAGCCTTAAAGGTAAAACGCAATTTACTAACGAATGCTTAAAATTAATTAATTCTTAAATATATTTATGTTAGCTGATGGCTCGGAAGGTTCTATTACATATGTATTATTTGCATAAATTCTTCTCATTATAGCTTCTAGCTCCATATATTCAAGATTAATATAACTTTTAATAAATATTACAAAAATGTTATTTGTGTCCCGCATAGATACGAGTACATTTAATTAAATTTAATAAGAAAAACAAACAAGTATAATTTTTCTTATTAAATAAAATGTTTGAAAATGTAAGACAAAAAGTTCAAAAGATCAGTATACAATGATATTACAAATACTATTATATTACTATTGATTTTTTAATGATTTATTATGATAGGAAGCGATAAAAACTAGTAAGTTCTAACTACGAAAGCGAAAACGAACCAAAAGTCCATGAAAATGGTAATAATTTCGATTATATATACTTCGTTAGCTAAGTTTAGAAATCTAGTTGTAACACAAAACCTGAATTGAGAATTATTTGCATGAAGGTTGTTCTCAAGAGACTTATTTCAATGAAGTCATTGACGTCATTGTATATCAACCGACCGGTTTTCAGTACAAAGCTATTGTTGCTTATGCATGAATTAGTCTGTGAAGAATCGATACCCTCATGAAATAATTAGGAAGTGACTGTTTGCACACATGAAGTGGGTTCATATTCCAGAAGAATATTTATAATTAAAACATTTTGCTTACTTTAGTCTGGTTAAATTAAGTGTGGCGTTGAGAACCCAACTTCTAAGTGGTTGACTACTCAACATTCAATATTTTGTTTGAACAAGATGAAGAAATCTCATATACAAAAGGTTTTGTGACAACCTATTGTCGCATGCTCGATTTGTAAGTTAGGCTGCCACCAAGGTCACATTTGTTAGACAGAATACGACTAAAGATAAATGTATTTTTTACCTTTCAATGAATGATAATTTATTGTCATGTGTGTTGGGTAACGGCCCTCGATTCAATTTGGTAATAGTCGCAAATGTGTCTATCGAATAGTAAGGTTGAATTGTGCAAGATCGCGTTAAATATATCCATTGCTTTATTCATTTGGTGAATTAGATGTTTTTATTTATAGATTGTTTTTTATTTGTATCTAGACGTACAAAATAGTAACTTGTCAATTTACACTCCATTTTGTAATGTAACTCCATTTTATTAGCTTGACCCGCATCTGTCTATATATCTATCTATATATCATTTAGTTAATGTGAGGCAATTTTGCGACGAAATTTTGTTCTACCACTAAAGCATTCTATTTATTCGAAAATGTGTACACATGTCCGGATCCGATGACAAGGATAACGAGGAATTAATTATAAGCACATACATACAGTTTAAACAAGTTTGTTATCGTAAAGTTTAAAGGTTTTAAACTAAATAGTTATTAGGTATTTGTTTCAAATTTACTTTTGACAAGTTAATTAATTGATTTATGTACATAAATAATGCTTAATTTATCTATATAATAGAATAAAAGCAAAGTATTCACTGGCTCTTATAAATTTCTAAAAATAAACAGTTTTCATATCTGTAACTACATAGTTAATAGTAGGAAATCAAAATAACCAATATCCTTACTTATTTATCTTATTACACTGTCACGAAACCAATTATTATTGGTAATCCTGGTGAAATCTATGATTGGATGATTCAAGAGATATTTGTTTCAATTATAATTATTGAAACTATTACAAAATTAATTAATTATTATTGAAGCGCAATGGGACCACTTCTAAAGTACTTCTGTTTCAGCTTCACGCTTTATCCCGCATAGTAGAGAAGTGTCATAGTGGTGATGGTGTCACTCCATTCTCCGCTATCTCCTCTCCGCAGCTATCATTTTACATAAAAAAATGCCCTGAGTATATTGACCATCAGTAAACTCGAATAAGAAACACTTCATATGATATATATTGCAATTAAATAAAAAAAATTACACAAAAACAAGTTTGCTTCAAAAAAGCCACCGGAAAATATAATAGTACAATTAAAATGATTTAACATATTATGCGTTTGGTCGTAACATTATTTATTTAATTGAAACGCCGGCTAATTTGTTCCTACACGCCACGCGCTTTAGTGAGCTGGAGTTACAACAAAAACTATAATTGCACGAACGATTGGTGTACGATTAATAATTTCCTTCCCGGGACTCGAAAGCATGATTTACTTGTAATTAAATCAACCTATGATTTTACAATTTATTCATTCATAAATAATTCTTGCTTTTTTTTAAGAAATTATACTTATTTTTTTTATTTCATATAACCGCTTTACCTTAAGCGAATGTATATTACTCAAGCTAAATTTAAAAATAAATTATTTTTTTCTGTTTCGTACACACATCCGTAATAACTTAACACAGTAACTTATTTTAAAATAAAAAAATACCTATCCTTCGTTATTACTATACGTTAAATAGAATTATATAATGTATTAATAATAAACTAAACATAGTATAATAACATTGAAGATTTTCAAGAGGATTTAGCATTAATCAAATGTCAACATCTCTAAGATCCCATTTACAGAAAAGTTTTAACTTTAAATAATATTATTATAAAGCTTATACTTAAACAGTATTATTAAATTTATTAGTTTCTCGATGCTAATTAAGTTTAGCTACAGTAGGTACTGTGGTTGATATGTTGCAACGTGCAATGCCCACCTGTGGCTTCGTGTGAAAACGGAACGCGGTGTAAGTGAAAAGAGAATTATTTGTAATAAATAAAATATATTTCATTGAATAATATTTTTGGCAATAATTAGCAAAATAATGATAATTGGCGGGTGATATTGTTATTGTTGTTTGGGATAAATTATGCTTTGTTGTAATTCTTAACAGAATAATGGAGTTTTTCCTTTCAGTATATACCTGTATATACAGGTATCATTGTTCCTTAAGCCTTGTTCATTTCTTTCTTATACGCGTTGTTCATATGAAAACTATAGTTATTAAGTTATTTTTAATTAAAATAACATAAAATGAAAAATAATATTGGATATGTAAGTAAACTGCGAACAAACCGTGCGCATTCACGTGTGTCTATTAAACCACTACAGTATCATGTCCCCTGGTGATAATAGTCCAGTGTTAAATAGAAATTAAAGGAAGTTGAGCATTCTAATTATAATAAAGTAACGGAGACAGTAGTGTCCAATTAGTTACTATAGCATATCGACATGCAATGATATTAAATGTTTTGATTTTACAACGTTTCTCGACGAGTTTGATAATTATTATTTACATATTTGATAAATAGTTGACGTTATGGTAGGTAGGTAGTTGGGATATCTATGTGCTATTTGCAATGGTTGTGGGTTTATATATAAACTTTTTAAACAGTGTTGTTTGGAATATTTATTTAAAAATATTGTTAAATTTCGAAAAATAGAGAACGGATATTTAAATATGCCCTCTTTTCCTACACTTCCACTTCTGTATAAACGTTAGCTTTAAACAATTAAAAATATTATTACTCTAATGTTAAAAATTGTAACTATGAATACCTTGTTAAGAAATAATATATAGAATTTAGTATGATTATAATAAATCATGAAAGTATTAATTTTAATTTAATTTCCTTTTAATTATTACATGTACGTAGTATAAAAGTATATAATAAAAATACGCTTAGGGCCTTAAAATTTCAACTGTTTATCTCCAAAAGATTTTTCATCGAAGTGTCACATTGTCAGTCTTGTGGACTAGGGCAGGTTTATTGCGAAACGACGTGATTTAATCACGTGTATATGCTTATGATAATACTTTGAAATAAGTTACCTTGTTATTTGTAGCTTATTTGGACTGAAATATGTATGTGCGAACAGTTTTCAAGAAAATATACAAGATATTTAATCATCAACTACTATTTTTGACAATTTGCTTTAATTTTGTACTCTATACTAAGTATATATATTATAATAGCATATACCTATTCGTATCAGGAATTTTTTATATTACATATTGTTATAAATTTTATATTTGCCTTATAATTTAAGCGCATGCGCCTCGAACTCGTTGAACTCTTTTACACGCCCAGAATATATAAACCGCTTCTTTATTACTTCCAGCTGAATGCCAAACTGAATGTAAATATAATGATTGAATCAAAATAAAAACAAACCATTGTAATTGCCATTTCAATCGAACTTGCTAAACTTAATAGCTGTTAGATCGATTTAAATCGAACTTTCACTTGCACATAATCGGACATTCATTGTGCATCGGAAATTAAATTACATCTACTTTCATCTCCTTTTATTTATTATAACTGTAATCATTATAACACCTAAGTGAGTTGTTTTGTTAAAATCAATGACTTACAACATTATTGACTATTACTGATATTTTTTTTATGTATGGGTTTTGCGATTAACTCTCTAATCTCTATCTATTGATAGTCTTATTTTTGGGAAAATTACATTATGTGTTAATTTTATTATAGCTACTAATGTAAATGTAAACGGAAAGGCTTTTTTAACTTTTACATATAGGTTTATTACTTTAAAAATAATAAAGAAGTAAAAATCCCCTTACTTATTCTTAAGTTGCCAAAATATATATATATTTTAGTTTTGATAATTTTCTACAAAAAGGAACTGAATTTAAAAAATATAAAATAATCAATTACAATAAACAAATATTTATAGAAAAGTAGTATAATATTGAAACAAAAGTCAGGTCAAATATTAATACTTAATTGAATTAACTAGTAAAAATATGTTGGTAATATTAAGAGTAAATATTATTATGTAACTCAGTTATAACTTTTGTTTTCTAATAAAAAAATGAAATCGTATCAACATATTTTTATCCATTATTAAAGATATGTCGGCTGTATATTGACAACTAGTTGGTGAAAATAATTGAGAATTTATATTATTGGCAACTTCTTATCTATAAGACGATAAAGTAACTACTTTATTATGAATGTATTATTCATTACAAATAATAGTAAAAGCATATTGCATACAATTTCATGTTAATTTCACTACCGTCTCAAACTTTGAGTAGAAAGCGATTGATTTCACATATTCATAAGAAATGAGACTGGACGTAATCAAGGATTATTATTTTAATTAAAAATATTATTTACGTTTATATAGAACTGTTATATATATTTTTAGATAGCAATTTTTATACAAAACATCTATCGCTTGTAACTTTAGATAGGTATTTGTGCTGCAACTTCAAATAATTCTGATAATAAGTAATAAGAAGATCTAGTAACAAAATTAAGAGCAATTCAAGGCATTAAATTTCAAAACAAAATGGAAACAAAGCGTATCAAGAATTCCGACATTACAAGATTATTGACCATTAAAACCACGGAGCGAAGAGGAGTATAATTACCTAATTTCCATTTTTTTGCACAAAAATTCACCACACAGTTCTCAATGTTAGTTACAATGTCCGAGTGCACGGCTCGCGGGGAGGAACTGCGCCGCTCGGGCTTTCACCCTCATTTATAAGCAACGTCGGAGCGCTAGAAGAAATGCAACGGTTTGGCAACATTACACGAATTCGAGCGATTCGGAATAATACTCTAAACTACCAGATGGTTAAGGCTTCATCCATTGCAACTAATATAAAAAAGTAATAAGTTGTAATTGAAATATAAAAATAGTTAATTATAATATATGACTTTCATTAAAATAACAATCTTTTTAATTGTTTAATTAATGTGTTCGTAACAAAAATATATTATTATTATTCATTTCAAAGAGATAACAATGATTTAATTTTTTACTTTCACAAAAACTTGAGTTTAGTGCTTACATTATTAGTGTTGTAATTTAATATATTCTATTTGTAAAAGAAAGCTGACATCGCTGTTATCGTATGTAACTTTGCTAATAATAACAAATTTTTAATATATTTGTACAAATTAGGGAATATTTAAATTTCAAACGATTATAATCGTGTTATGATACTATTTAATTACTCAACAAATGTTACACAAGGTTTTTTTTAACATTTTTAAAGTGTTATTCACACATTTAGGACATTGAAAATCAGTTTTAGAAGACGTGCAATGAACGCATGGCTTAGTGGTCATAGCGCTTGGACGGTATCTAAGAGGCGCGGGATCGAACACCGCTGCGTTCAAATTTTATACGTTTTCTAAAAATATTTTTGTTGTAGAAGGTTGTTACAGTTGCTTTAACTTAAAATTTTAATATTATTCCTTCAAGACCGCGATACACTATTATGTAAATAAGCTTTATATGAATATGTGAAAGCTTTTTTACGAACATTTTACGGAAAAGTATGAAATTTTGGCATAGTTGAAATTTATATGGAGAAGAAGTGAAAAAGATCTTATGTAAAATAATTGTTATATATTTTATATTAGCATTAGAAAT
The DNA here is from genome assembly GCA_038994665.1 of Podotricha telesiphe. Lineage (NCBI taxonomy): Eukaryota > Metazoa > Arthropoda > Insecta > Lepidoptera > Nymphalidae > Podotricha > Podotricha telesiphe. The sequence goes on along the minus strand of JAOYRR010000026.1, from coordinate 424,811 downwards.
ATATTTAATTAATAAAATAAATATTGTGCATAACAACCATGTATTTCACATATACTTATGTATTAAGAGACAAACGTTGCTAAGACAATGTGTAATTTACACGTCAGCAAGTCTTCTTGTATATTTTGATTATACAAAGTATAATATTATTATAATTATTTATTCTTTAGAATAAGTTAATTTTCTATTTCGTCAATTGTGCCTATGTAAAAGTAATTTATCAATAATCGAGTGAGTCCAAAATTGGAAAGTGTTTAATACAATTAGTCTTATTCAATAATATTATATAATACCATCTTAAATAGGCAGCTGTAAACTAATGAAATTACTTTGCAGTGTGAAAATTGAGGCTGTATTTTATTTTATGCTTCCAAATGTCATTTTACGGTTTATTGTAGTGAAATTTTACGTTCACTAAATTAAAAAAAGAAAATATAGGATTTTTTCCGTTGTGTCGTTGAAATATTCTTAGAAATGCTGTAACTGATACCTATATAACGTATATTTTTTAATAAACATATAAATACAACAAAATTACAGCATAAAAAAATATATTTTTGAAAATCTTAATTACACTTAATTAGATAACATCTAGTAGCTGTTGTCCGAAGCTTTGCTCGCCTAAAATATAGTATATTAGGAAAGTAAATTATTTTTGTACCTCTTGTCCCAGACAGATGGCGATCCCTAATGTACTAAGGTGCCTGAATCACTAAATCTTGTTTAAAAAGTACATATATTGTATAGTTTCGAATAGGATTTTCATAAATTAGAAACTGGAAATGGAGACCTAATTTATTTTATTTAAATGCGCAAAAATTAGCAAATTACCTAATAACCAGTCCCATCTATTATTAATCGAGATTGTTTCCTTTCCGAAATTGCCTTTAGCGATTATTGGCACGAAGTTTACTTCATTTTGCAAGCGTTAGCATAAAGAAATCAATCGCATGTTAAAAACTGTATTTCACAATAAAGATGAAATAATATTATTGAAATAATGGTAAACGCGTTGTGTTGTGGGTTCGATTCCCACACAGGGTAGTTGTCGTCGTCTCAGCTGTTCACACGGAGGCGTTAGTATATTTAATTTAGTTTCATTTATCTGCTATGTTAGAATAAATCGCGGCCTTGAGTTTCGACCGGAAAGTGGAGAGCGGCGTGTCTTTCTCCAAGGTACTCTCTTTCTAGGAAAGCAGCTGAATCTAGAACTGTGTACTGTATACCGCTAATGTAAGTGATGTATAAAAATATATTATTTAGGTATACATGTCGTTTATTTGTAGTTAATCGACATATTGTTCGCATATCGTTGTAGGTTAAAATTACATTCGAAAATTCCATAGAATTTTTAATAAGTAATAATTTTCTCTGTCAGATTTATTAAACAAAGCTGGCGATGTATTGAGATACGCAATGGTTTCTTTAAACTAGCATAATTTGAAGGACGATGTGCGATATTACTAAATTCACCCTGGCTACTCTTCGAAGAGCTCTACATATAAATTAAATTTCATTAAGTTTGAGTTTGGTTTTAAATTAATGATATAGAACCGCACCATATTAATGACTTGCGTAGTGTTTGTATACAAACGCAATATAAGTGAGTGATGAATTAAGGCTACTTTTTATAAGTTCCTAATAAATTATTAGTGTCTAATCAACCTCAAAATACAACAAAAACAAACACAAAGAAAAACTTAATATGATGATGTCCTAATCATAAAATTTGACATTTAAAAACGAATGAAATATAAAACAGCTTTTACAAAATTGCTATTTTTTATTTTTAGGAACTTTACAACACAAATTTTATTAAAAAAGCAGCTTAAATATGTCGATACATTATTTTTTTTTATTTTTCAGTTGATTTGGTGAAATATACTGACTGCTCTTTTTGTAGTTTTCTATGTTATAGAGACACGAGCAACATGGGCAGAAATATAGACGTAAGAACCTCGCCATTTTAGATTTTACGCTAGACTCTGATTTATAGTCGGTATCTTTTGAAAAAAAATCCTTGTAATTAAAACAATCATATATTTTAAGTTCATTCGTCTCTAAGTTACTATGTGAGCTGAACTTCTGTTTTTCAGGATGTGGATCTAGGTGATGCTCCCATGATGATAACGGTAGTAAAAACTCTTCATTTAAACTTTGCTTAGAGGGAGGCTGTGATTTGAAAACAAGTGTTGCCAAATTAACCATGGAAAAACTGTGACGATGGTGGAGACCGTCTCCCAGAACAATATCGCCCTCTTTGTCTTTCTTGTCTTTTTCAGAGCATAACTTCATTCTTAACACAGTAACGTCGGAGTCGCTCGGCCATGATATTACATCGGGCATGTCATGTTTACGCTTCTTATATCGTAACTTTTTACGCTTTTTCTTGCCTTGTTCTACTTTCACTCTGGATAACCCAGTTTCTAAGCTTTTAGCAAAGCCAGCAGATAAACTGCTGTCGTTTCCTGAAGGTATATTAAAAGCAACTTGCCGAATATTACCGTTAGCTTTTTGAATATCTATTATGTCTTCAATTTTTCTTATTTGCGTTTGTTGTGATTCGTTATTTAGATCCATCAAAATAATTTTTAAGTCAATAGTACCAAATATTTTTATAATAAATTTTAATTCTTTATATCAGGTTGGCTTTATGACATTATCAGTCATTTTATTGCGTGTGTAATGATGTTTGCCAGTAGTTACATTTTAACTTATGGTTTCTTTATGATGCTGCGTCTATAGGAGTGTTTAAGTCGCGTTCATTATTATTACATATTTTTCAAAATGCTTTAATTAAAAAAATACTTTTATAATATTGCTAATATTTACATATATAGTTATTTATAAAAGCGGATGCATTTAACTGTGTTATTTATATTCAAAGCAAGAATTTCTGAACTTGACGTTTGAGAAATGCAAAATGTCATCATATTGTCATTCCCGAGAGGAGGATGGTGTAATGTTTTCGCTTGGTTAAATTTTCTTTTTCAAACGATGGATTCCGCTAGTCCTGATGCTGATAGTAGTGATAAATGTGCTATTAATGGGGACTGCTCGCCAACGTCAAACAATGACTCTGTAATCTTAAATCACACGAAAAACATTGACGACATCTCTACGCCTTCAGAATTGAAATTCGACGAAGGTATTGTAAACAACTATTATTAATTTAATGACTTCCTTTTGTGTACTTTTTAAATTGAAAAATACAATGATGATAAATAAATTGACGTTTATGTTACTTCTTTATTACCAACAAATTACACTTCCTGTCACATCCATTTTTGTTTATTTAGATTTTAAGTTCGAGGACCCTGATGTCACCGAGAAGCGAAAGGAATTGGAAACATGTCTTATGAATCCAGATGTAATCAATCTAGAGCAATGGCAAAGTTTTGCTAAAAGCAAAGGTGGCTTAATTTCTGGTAAGTCATAATTTAAAAGTTTTTGAAATGCTTTACCATTATGTCACGTCATTAGACTTTCTTTTTTTGTATGTAAATTATTCATTATCTTTCAACTCAGTTAAATTTGATTTATGCATCATAGTCATGATGTTAAACTCATGTTACTCATATATTAATATAAAATTTATTCAAATACTTATTTTGTAGATGAATATAGAAGGAAAGTATGGCCTCTATTAGTGGGAGTAACAAGAGAGGAAATGACAGAGCCACCATCTCTAGACGAATTATCTACACATCCTGAGTATAGTCAGGTTGATCCTTGATGTTTTTTGCCATATAATACTATTATTAGTTAAACAATACACAAATATTAACACATTGTCATAAAAATTTATTACCATATTTTTTGAAGCCATTTTCTTAGTTTACCTGTAAGAGGAATATTGATATTGAAATTCATTTTGTTATCCTGCTTGGTTTAGATCAGAACTTTGCAGATTTATTCTCTCTATTATTCATTTAAAACACTAGTAATAATAATTCCATATTTTTAGGTGGTACTCGATGTCAATAGATCACTAAAGAGGTTTCCACCAGGCATTCCATATGAGCAGAGAGTGGCTCTACAGGACCAGCTCACTGTCCTCATACTTAGGGTCATAATGAAATATCCACTTTTGAAATATTATCAAGTAAGTATGAAATAAGGCCTTTGTGGCATAATGGGACAACATCTGACTGTAAATGTGATTGGTTGTGGGTTCTATTACTACCCCGAGAGATAACTATATTTAAGTTATTTCCATTTATCTGCTCTGGTAAGATAAAGTGTGATGTTGAGTTCAGCCACTCAGCATACAATGTATGATTTCAAAGGAAAATGAAGAACAGAGTGTCTTGACACTAGGTCCTTTCAGACTACTCAGACAATCAAAGCAAACATAGTTGCTGGCTACAACTTGTATATTTATATATTTAATAGTTATATAGTATGTTTGTGGCATATATAACTGCCATCTTGTTATCTCGTAAAATGTCATACATATTTAATTAATTACATATCTGACATCATGTAAAATAATATTGATTACATTTATATCTATTACTTGATAATTTTTCATTATTAACCTAAATAAATTTTAATGAATTTTTCAAAACATATATGGACAGAAAATTGATTTTCTGGTCATTGTCACCCAGTGGGACTATGTCTGTCAGTAAACGCTAGTGGTAGCTAATAATAATAATGATATTATTTTCATTTCTCCGCTTTAATAAGTTGAGTTCCACCACTCACCGTGCAATGTCTATTTTGGGTCGAAAGTGGATAATGGATTGTCTCGATATTAGGTTCTAGGTTAGGTTAGATACTGGTTAGGTAAAAAGAGTGAAGCTGCTTTTGTTTTTTTATCATGACACTGTTAAAGTTTTCTTAGAATGGTATAGGTTTTTGAAATTTGAAACATATTTTTATTTAAACAATTACTTTTGTTATGATTAAGATCAGTTTTATAACATGAGTCATATTGATTACTTAGTCAAAATAGTTTCTTCATAAAAGAAAAACCTCTTTATGCAATGCGATGGAGGGTGCATGGCGAATCCATGGAATGATAAAGATTTTTTTCTCAATGGTTGTTTAGCCCTTAGTAGCCTAGCATCCTCCAAACTTTTACTTCATTTCTCACTGATTACTGCCACACTTTTCAAAATTTTGAAGCCTAGTCTTGGTAATTGGAAGTTATTTTATAAAATATTAGTTATTGAATTAAGGAAAATTATCAGACAGTAAATATAATTTACAGATTAATGAAAATTATTTGTTTAATATGTTGGGCATATTTTACACATGGAGAGTGCACTGTGCAGATATATTATTAGATTCATTTCTTATTCTTCAAAAACAGGAGTAATCTGCAAATAAATAAGTAGTTATTTTACTTTCTCATTTTTATAGTTATTTCATTTCTCCGCTCTGGTACCTAAGATAAAGCGAGTTGAGTTCCGCCACTCAACACGCAATGTCGCGAATTCGGGCGTAAAGTGGAGAACGGAGTGTCTTTATTACTACACGGAAGGAGTTCCGGGCAACAGCTAGTATAGTATATTTTGATATAGCAATCATGAATACATATAGTATTTAATTTAGTTTATTTTATTACATTTTTCCATACTAGTGTGTTTATGCACACTATTCTAAAACAACTAACCTATTTTTACATAAGCTCATACAAACATATTATTTAATCCTATGAAGTCAAGAAATAGAAACAAACAATTCTTACATAATTTTTTTTATCTCAGGGCTACCATGACGTAGCAATTACATTTCTGCTAGTGTGTGGTGACAAAGCCTCGTTTCCCCTCCTCTGCCGGCTGTCCTACGGGCCTGGGGCTCCGCTGGCGCCCTTCATGCAAATCACCATGCAGCCGACACAACACCTCCTTAATTATATGCTGCCGGTCCTCAGGCGAGGCGATGATAGATTAGCCGAGTGTTTGGACAAGTGAGTCATTATGCAATTTCATATTTTAATTACATGTACTATTTAGACAAGTTAAATTAATGGCGCACTGTAACAATGTCTAACTGTGTACGCGATGGCTATGGGTTCGATTCCCGTTGGGGGAAATGATTATTATTATTTCTCCACTCTGGTGACACAAATCAAAGCGCGGCGTTGTATGCTATCATTCCACACACAATTTTTCCAATAAATTAATGTGTGGCGAAAAGTAAAGAATGTTATGTGTAATTTTGAAATGAAACTATTTTAACCGGATTAATCGCGTATAATTATGGTATTTGAAAATACATTTTTAGAACCCGACGTTTCGAACACTTTACAGTAGGCCGTGGTCACAGGTGATTCTACCTGTGACCACAATTAATTTAATAATTACCAAAATTATACACGATTAATCCGGTTAAAATAGTTTCATTTCAAAATGTGTAATAATCGCGAAAATCAAAGAACTTATTATGTTATGTGTAAGTTAATTGACGCTAGAAAAAAATGTCTCGTTTGTCTATACCACAGATCAGGCGTGGGCACGATGTTCGCTTTGCCGTGGTACCTCACGTGGTTCGGACACAGCCTCAACCGGTACTCAGACGTGGTCCGCCTCTATGACTATTTTCTCTGCTCTCCGCCGCTCTTCCCGATCTACGTGACGGCGGCCATCGTGTTGGAAAGAGCGGCTGATGTGTATTCCTGCGATTGTGATATGGCCATGATGCACTGTTTGCTATCTAGGGTGAGTTCAACATGATTTTAATATTCTATAATCATCTGTAATTATCTCTGTATGAGTGTCTGTTTGTAATATTAAAATAGCCGCTTATACACGTATACACGGTACATATACCAAAATATTTGTTTTTACAATTTTTTTCTGTTTGTCTATCTGTCTGTTTGCTCCGGCTAATCTCTGCATCGGCTACACCGATTTTGACGGGACTTTCACTGGCAGATATCTGATATAATAAAGAGTATCTTCCGCTATTTTATTTTAGAATTCCACTCGGACGAAGTCGCGTGCACAGCTTGTTTTTAATATATAAGTAGTAGAGGAGTGGACCAGTTAAGGTCCCCCGCCCGTCGACGACGCAAGCCGAGCTCGAGCTCGAGCTCCGCGGGGGGCGCCCTTGCGGTCGTTGACCTACGCTCAAGCAGCCACGGAGTGCTTGTATTTATTTCGCAGGGACAGAGTACCCTCTTCCCTCACCCCCCCCGGTGTCGCTGTAAAGATCAATTGATCAACAGCATTAAACCAGTATCGAAAAAAAAGGACCAGTTAACACCTAAAATACCTTTGCATTATTAATTTTTAGGCGTATAGTAGAATGTAGCCGGGCCTGTTGAAAACCTCGCTAATCAATAAGTCCAAGAAGAGTGAGTTTGAGTAACTGCTACGTTAAAATTTATATATACGTTTTGTAAAAATATTTTTGATATCCTACGTGTCTGAATAACACTTTAAATAAAATGTTAAGATATCTATGCATTGCCTTAGTAACGTGTATTTCAAACACAAAGTAGTTTATTTTATGTACGATATTTATTATGCTTTGTATGAAAAATTACTGCTTGTTGCTTTTCTAATATATACATTATATATATATATATATATATATATACATATATATATATATATATATATATATATATATATATATATATATATATATATAGATCCATATTCGTTGTATACGGTAATAGATAGTATGACATAATCGGATCGTGGTAATAATGATTATTCGAATTCGCAGTCGAGTTTCATATATTACAAAAATCTTTAAAAAAATATATACATATAAAGAGAATAGCCTGAAATAACTAATTTGATATAATAATATGTCTTTTAAAAATATTCCGTTGACTTAAAAATATGTTTATAATACTAGTTTTTGCGCGAAAAATCGTTTGCGTAGACTTTATACCGCTTTTATATAGCGCTGCCCTATACACCTCTAGGTACGTACATGCTAAGTTTCAGCTCTCTAGGCCCAGTGCGCTCAGCCATTACGAGATGTTTGACGAGATGGTAACATGTAATATTGAGCGGCATGAAATAAGTAAGGACAATTCATCATGACGCACTGTTTCGCTTATCTACCGGCTACCGTTGACCTTTGCATTCCCCTTCGCCTTGCAATGTCCGCGCCACGTCTGTGTGTGGTGTTGAGATCGCAATTCAACAATTATTTTCTTAATTTTCGCATATATCTTTTTTTGTCACATTTAATGTTTTTTTTTATTTAACGTTTATAATACGAATACAATTTTAAGATTTGGCCCGTTGGTAGAAAAGGTTGCTCACCGCTGTGTTGCAGCGGTTTACGGGTTACATTGGAATTTTTTTTAAAGATTTTTAAAGGTTTCGTTTTTTATATTTTCAGTTACCTGATGATTTACCTTTTGAAGACATTTTGGTGACAGCGAAGAAATTGTACGAAGAAAACGACCCAAGCGACCTCGAGGCTGAAGTAGCTGCCTTAGAGAAACGAGAGTGGGTTATTTTGCCTTAGTTTTTATTTTCAGCTTAACAGAAAATGAAAATAATTTAAATACCATCATTCACTCTGGTAGACATCGAACCAAGAACCAATGGCGTTTACAGTCGGAAGTTATCCCACTGTGCCTCTTTTGTAGTAAAATTGTGTGACAAATGAACATTTGAACTATATAAGAATTTGTTTGGTTACAGGGAGGAGCAACGCAAGCTCGACGAGGAGCGGATGCGGCGGCGCGCTGCGGGGCGCAACGCGGCGCGGCGGGAGGGGCGCGGGGGGCGCAGGCGCGGGGGCGGAGGCGCGGGGGCGGCGGCTGGCTGCCTGCGCCTGTCGCGCCGCCCGCGCGCCGCGCCGCCTCGCGCTCACGGCGGCGCTGCTGGCCGTGTGCATTGTACTACCGGCCGGAGCTGTTCAGGAAGATGCTTCGCCTATCAGTTCGTTCTGTTCCGACCTTTAATCATTTCGCCATTGTATCATTGATCTTACTTCACTCACCTTTTTGCTATTTTCTTTATTTCATTATTAACATATTATGTTTGCTGTGCCATCTTCTCTTTCCCAAGAAGAGACAGGATGTTCTGATTATAACAGTTTCATATTAATTCAAATATATGTGATAGCAATTAATCAACATGGTAGAAAATAAAAGTTCTTATTATACGACGTAAAGTCCCTATTGATATATATTTTTTTAATGAGGTTACAATCTTTTATGAAGAGGGTGACGTTAATAATAAATCATAGTTATGAATTTAACCAAAGTTGAAATACATTTTTAGATAACGTATAAAAATTTGAACGCAGCGAGATTCAAACCCCCGTCTCTTAGAAACCGTCCAAGAGGTGCGGGTTCGAATCGCGCTGCGCGTTCAACTTTCTATACGTTTTCAAACAACAGCACCACTTTAAGCACATGGAAAATGTAGCAAATCTACCCACCTTGATAATTCATGGTATCTCCTCCTAAGGGACAGACTGGTGTAATTCTTTATAAACTGTACTAGTTACAGTCCGCAACTGTGTTTGCGTATAAAACGTAACATCTCTTTTTTTACCGTCCTAGAAATTTTGGGCATATAAAATGAATTGTAGCGACTATAAAATGATATAAAGTATAATTATTATTGAGTTTTCATACAGTTAAAATATGTGCAATGGCCATGCCAAAGTGTACATAGTATGTATTTATGTTAGTGACCACGTTCCTTTAATGAAGTTTAAGTGGTAGTGATTCTTTACTCCACTTACTTTCCGCTGTAATGGGAACTGTGAATTTACTTGTTTATATGACACTAGTTTTATAAATTGATAGTGATTTTCTTTATCTGTAAGAACTTAAATGTGTTGCTTATTTTTTTTATTCCTTATATTATAATCAATGGAATATTTTGTCTTTGAGCGGAATATCAAAGTCCATTACATTTATTATTTCACAAATTAAATTAAATTTGTTTTTTTGAAAAAAAACTAGGATTATTTTTAAAATTCAACCCACTCCTAATATAATGATAAAGAAAATTAATAATATTTAAAGCTTTCTTGTGAATACATAACAATCATACATGCAAATATTTTTATATGTACATAGATCCAATTTTTTTTAAGAAAATACAAATTTCTTAAAAAAGAGTAATAATAATATTACCCACACTTGTTATTTTTTAACACTTTCTTCTTTAGTTTTTTAGATTTTACTTTCTTACTTTTTACTTTCTTTTTTACATTTTTCTATTGGGCGGTATCACTTAGTATGTGAGGTAAGCGGACAAACTAACTGATAGAAGGAAATTATATTACAAATGCGATTATATTGTTAATTATAACACGCATATATGTAACAAAATTAATATTATATATTATAGCTGAAGTTTGAAAACTATTATAGTCTAAGAGATGGTGTTGTAAAACATCTGTCATTCTATAAGCTGTCTCCTAGACTATAATTTATAGCATAGTAGTTGAAAATTAATTAACGGTGAATTTAGTAGAAAATGCATTATTACGGCATTGTTTTTAAATACTTTAGCTACTTTAGCCAACTGCCTTCTGTAGTGGTAAAGCTTGTGTAGAAGCGTTAAAGAATATAGACTAGTCTGGTTTATAAAGAATATGATATAATTGACTCTTTCTTCTTTATTTCCGCTATAGCGTTTGAATCGATCTTCATTTGAGAATTTATTATATTTAATTATTTCCAATTTCCTGCTGTGGTATGATAAGACACGGCGTTGAGTTACGCCAATTGGTTATTAAATATTGGTTACGGAAATTGGAGAACGAAGAGGTTACCTATGCTTAGTCTGTGCGTGTTTAATCGAAAAAAACATGTGGACAGTAATTGCAGATTCGAATTAAATTTATAGAATTTTTTTTTAAATATCATTGCTTATTGTCATATCTCTTGTATTTAAACCAGACTGTGTCATAATTGATAAGCTTAAATTATATTATGTAAAATATATATTACGGTAAATCCTAAATGTCTTCAGTAAAAACTTTAATGGTAAAAGTGCGACTTATTCTTTAATATTACGTTTTACTTATTAAGAGATACGGTAAATGTTGTTTAGGTTTGGTTAGAAACAGTTTTACCATTAAAATTGGTAAAGCTTAGGAAGTACTTGTAAATTTTAAGATTGTATAGTTTGGGCATATGCCTAAACTATACGAAATCTATATTATATATATAGTATAAGATTAATATTTAAAGAATTATAATACAAATAAAAATGGCGTTCAACATTTTAAGTTACAGAATAGTTGATTTTTAAGACTTTCCTAAATTGCGACTTTTTTTTTCATTATTACTAAACTCTTTGGCACTCTCAGAATGTAAGTGAATTAAATTAGTAATGTTACTGTTAAGCCGTTGTAGCGCAGTTTACAGCTTTTGAACGCGATGGTTGTGGGTGGATCTCCACTCAGGGAAATGATTATATTTAAATTTTTTTCATTTCCCCGCTTTGATCTCACTTTCGGTAGAAAGTAGAGAACGAAGTAGGTTCTCTTTGCCTACCCCGCTTTGTGGGATAAGGTTGATAAAGATTTTTTTTTAGTTAGGTCACTTTAGTTGTAAGGGTGCCATTAGTGTTAATATAATTTAATGGACTAGAAACAATTCACAAATATTTTCTTAAGTGAAAGAAGCACAATTTAATTTTACTATGTTTCATATAAAAATAATGTAGAGCAGGACTTAAAGTTGTTACTGTTGAAATACATCCAAGTGCTGTAGCTAATTAAGCTATTCTTGACCAGCTACGAGGAAATTCTTGAACGCTTGTTACGTTTGTTGTTAGCGTCTTTTCAGAAAATTATGTAACGATCAAATGTGCAGGTTCGAATCCTACTATGTTTAATATTACTAGATTATTTAAAATATTGTGAAAAAATAACTTTTTATTTATATATAATAAATTTAAGCTTGTCTTGTCTATTCATATACTTTTGATCTCTAAATTATAAACAAACATACATTAACATTAAGTTTTAAATTAAATTTTTCACTGTTTTATTTATTTAATATATTTGTGTATTTAATGTGTTTACAAAATTGTGATATTTCATTTGAAATTATTATAAGTATTGTTCATTCCTTTTTAGTTGATTCTTAGATTCTCTTTTGTTTTCTTTCAAATTATTATTTTTTAAGGCTTTGGTTTAAGGTGTTTTATTTGTGTATGGCCTAGTAAATAATATTTCTATTTTACGTGGACTAAACAAAAATGCAATGAAATATAGATATGATATAAAGAGTGGACTAAAAGTTGTTTTACATTTTAAAAACTATTAAAAAAAGAGAAACTACTTATATTATTTAAATGAAGCGAAGAACACAAATGAAGATTTTGTTTAAAAATATATATTTGAATGTGATCCTTAATTATTTGGATATTACTGCAACTTAGTGAGACTTCTTTCTCCCATTACAAAATACAGCATGGTGCATACTTTTGGTCTATTCTATATCTTAAATGTCATCAAAATAAATAATATTTAACTGGAATCATTTTAATGCAATTTAAATTGTAATTGTCGTTTCTGAGTGCTGTTATAGGTTATTATCCAGGATGGCCAGCTAATGAAATGTAGCATTTATTATAAATATGTGGAATTTGTATTTTTAATTTTTATTCTTAAATTTCAAAATTAAAAGTGCAATATCGAGGTTTCTTTTAAGGTCTAGGGCACAATCAGTGATGTTTTAATCTATATTTAAGTAAACTTTCTTTTCATTTATAATATTATACTTCACATGTAAATATATGGTCATTATTATTTAGATATTATAAAAAAAACATTAATAATAAATGTTTTTTTTTTCTGGAAGCAAACGTGATTATATTATGATCTTAACTTAAATGTATGGATGTGTAGACTGCACCTTAATGATAATGATATATGAATATATAGCGTGATTATCTTTTTAAAATTCTTTTATTTTATAATTTATAAATACCTTATAATGGGTTTTATTAATTATATATAGTTATAGTTAAAATCTGTTTTTAGAATGAACGTGTTTTCTTCAGTTAGAACTAGTTTTTACCAGATGCCTACTTTAAAACTAGAATTAAATGGCTAGACCTAACAATGGGACAGGTAGATGTCCCCTTTTTATACATAAATATGCAATTCAACATTTCATGGTGTTAACACCCGAAATAGTATGTATTGACTGGTTTATTTGTTAGACGTTTGAATCAAATATATTGGTGTCAGTAACAATTATAATAAATAATATAAATTATCCTTGTTTAATATTAAATAAAACCTCTTTCTACAAAACTTCATATTAATAGTCAGTTGAATATATATAATATAACATTTTATTTAATTTTATCTCCTAGAATATATGATAGTGTAAAACTAGAATAGTTTAAAATTTGCTCCATAATTTTTCTTTGTGATTTGACTATTTGTATAATTTTAAAAAATGAATATCGTACTCTTAACGGTTTTCTTGAGTTAAGCCACTTTGGCTTAACTCAAAAAAATATCGCAGACGTCATATCAGCGGTGCGACACACATTGCTGGCCTTTCCAAGGATCTGCCCGACCATCAATGCTGAGCTTATCGCATCCCTCTTGCGGCTTCCGGCAACCTTCGCCAGATCACCGGTCATAAAGAAAATAATTTGTGGGAATCGATGATTCAATTAATATTTTATTGTCGATGAAAATAATACAATTAATAATATTGTATTTCCGTTATGGAAAACGACGACAATATTTTTTTTGAGTTGAGCCCCTTTACCTGTTAGGTATTAATGTTTTAGAATGAGGTAATAGACAAATGTAGTAGTTTAAAAAAATACATTTTTTAAAAAAGAAAAGTTTTGGAGCTTATTAATACTAAATTTAACTTAGTCTAATCTATAAGAGTTCATTTTTTGTCACATTTTAGCAAAATCAAAAGCATAGAATGTTTGAGTTAGGTAGTAGGATATGCATAATATATTAAGTAATTTTTGCACTGTACCTATATTTAAAGTTGCTTAATTTCAACTACAATATGATTTGAATATAATAAGTTTATTATTAAATTGTGTTTTATTAATACTAATTTTATGTTTAATTCATTTTTTTTACATACATTTAAATTAAACAAATACCATTATATATTTTCAATATACAGTTTAGTCTTTATAAAATATTTAAATAATATTGTATTCTTTACAGGACACACGCAGACAGACCTGAGTTATGACAGGACAATAAAATAACATATCATTTTTAATTGTTCATTTTATTTATTGTTTTATTTTTTCACTCGCCTGCGTTCTGACTCAAATCACAAACTTAGCTTAAATTTATAAATTAAATGGTTGTAACTTCTATGTTATGAACCGTTTAGAATGAAATAAACACTTAATGTTAACAGAAGTGTACCACAATTTAATAGTCAAAATTGCATTGCATTTACATTGGTTAAGCCGTTTCTGAGAAAAGCGTGCACAAACAAACAAAAGAAAATTAAAATTCACAAATGCCCCTTATAATATTTTTTTTCATATATCTTCCATGTACATACAGCGATCAGTTACATTTTTATTATATGTTTATTATATAGATTATTTAGGGATATTTAAAATATACATTTTGATACTTATAAATATATATACTATATTTTTTTTATTATTTTACAACTATTTAATCAAATCTTTATAAAGATGTTTCATTGAAACTCAAATGATCACAGCCGTAAGGTAAATATATGGGTCAATCGGCCTTTGCTTTGTCCCTTATTGTTATACATACAGGCGCGGATCCAGTCCTCAGAAGAGGTTGTAGTCCCAGCCACCTTAAGTTCGTTCGAGCGCGAGCCGGAGTATGTGCACTGACATATTCACGATTGAGAAACTCGCACTAGTTATTTTTTTAACAAAGTGAACTTGTGGGAAGACATGTCAGTTTGGGTTGAGGGCGTAACCATCCTGCCCACAGCAGTGGATCCGCGCTTGTATACATAGACGCATAAAGCATACAATAAGTCAGTATTTTAATAAATATTTATTAGTTTTTGTTACGATTGTATAGAGGACATTTCTTGTATGTAATGTAACAACTTGCCCCTAGGCTATAGACGAATTATTGAACTTAGTTTCATGAATCTTACAAATGAATGATGTAATAAGAAATAACTATTCAATAATATGAAGACCGTATCTCTCTATAATATAAAGTATTTTACCGACTAGGTTCAATTTTTTTATTTGCCATTTATCTGTCCCCAAATAACGTTCCGTTTCACAAGCAACATGTGAAACAGATGCATGATGGCATACTATTACCGCGTCAATAAGTTTATTTTCGACCACATACATCAAGACCGTAGGTTCCCAGACTTTTCTCTAAAACTACTTTCGAAATTTTGCTGGTTCCGGTTGAACCCCAGCAGCTACATTTCTACCATATTTAAAAAATCACTAGGATACCTCTCCTTTAGTTAACCACAACACAATCGAGAACAAAGAAAACGGCGGCGGCGCTTTTCAAGTCTTGATACACACTGAATATGGAATACACAAATGTTTTTTTTGCAGTCGCTGGGCTTAAAATATTCAGAAATCATTTTCATGAATCTCATTTTTTTGTCACGCAAACGGCTCGAAGGAGACGGAGGTCCCCGTTGTGTCGCCCCGTGGACCCCTGAGGGTCTACCTGAACCACTTTTGGAATTAAGGAATGCTTATTTTTACTTACTGAGCAATCATTAGAGAAACGTAAGTAAATGCTATTTAGTGGTTAAATATAATGTCCCGTATAGTTTCGTACTTTGTTGAAAGTTGATTGACCCATATGACGCAATATATGTTTGAAACTACAGACTAATTATTACAGAATATAACTATACTATTATAATGTACGGAGTATTATAGAATTATTATCTTTTTCACAACTAATTTTTTTATTATTATGCTATTAATCGATATTTTGAGCATATGAAAAGAAAGGGTTTAGTGGAAGATCGTCTAATTGTAAATTTTTTTTTCAATTATCAACATATTTTAAACTATTGCATTTTGTGTTGAAAGAGACTAGTATTTTTTACTTTGACACTACTTTAATATTTTACAGAAAAAGATTGTTATATTCTAAATACTGAGCATTTTTTTATTCTATTATTTATTTTAATATGTTATTCACAAGCCTAGGATAAAAAAGCATTCATAGAAAACGTTTAAAAATATGATCGGGGCGGGATTAGAACCTGTGACACCAAACCGTCTTAGACGGTTTCCATGAGACGCGTGTTCGAGTCCCGCCACGTTAAAATTTTTATATGTTGTCTAAAAAATGATATTTTATTATTTAGTTTTTAAAGAAAAAATCTTAATAAATAGAAAGTTCTCATTGGTATATGCTTCAAACTAAAACAAAACTTGATTGACCCAAGAATTAAAACAATAATAATTATGTTATCTCTGTTATTATAGTACTCTATGGATAATAAATAAAAATAAAATAAAATCTTATAAATAATTACAATTTGCAAGTACTCTGTTCCTATTTAATTATTGTTTGTTGTTAAGGATAAAATATTTCAGATATGGAAATAGGAAGAATAAGAATACTATATCGGTTTCGGTGAAAGATATCACTTTTTTAAGGAATGAAGGATAAAGAAAGTTTCGGCCACAAATTTATCAATTTAGTTTGTTTGATATCAGTTTCATTCCAAGTTATTCATTTATATTGATTTAGGTATTCTATACAGATCTGAAATAAACTGACTGAGAAATATCTGAAATTATCCGAAAGTTTTACTTCGGATTCGGTCACGAATAGTTTTTTGAACATTGAACATTCCCAAATTTAATATTAATAAATTGTCAGCAAATAAATGAAAAGAGGGATAGCAATACCAATTGTTTCACTCACTTTTACGATTTACGTTCGTTGTGTAACAAAAATACTGTTAAATTAGTTTCAGTTCCTTTCTTTTCAAATAGTAGTAGTACCCTCCACCGTGATTTTAATAATTCTCGCGGCGTTAAGTCACTGGAGCTATAAAATAGTATGCGATACTCGCGACTTAAACGTCTATTATTGCACGGCGCAAAGTCAGCAGGCTCTAAGCGCTAACATTTAAGTCACGATTAAGAAATGGCAAGGGCTTATAAATTTACATTCTTATACGCATTTAATTTTAATACATTAAATAAAAGATTTAAAAAATATTATTTTTAAATAATACAACAAGTTTTAAAACACAATTTAAAAATAGTAGAGAGCAAATTTTTATTAGTTTTTGTCATTTTTCTGCAAAAATGTATCATTTTATGTATTTCTATTTTGCTCATATCTTTTTATGCCATTAGTTATAATATATAATATATAGGGTATTTATAGCAATGATATTGTTACCATAATTATTTCCCATTTTTTTCTTATTAATAACCAAATATACTCACCTGCTATTTATAAATTACAAATATGTCAATTCCGACCGTGGCTATTATGCAATGATAACTAACTAATGATATGATCATTTGATAATTAAAATTTAATTAATTAAAAAAAAAGTAAATAAAATTTTAATATATTTACAATTCATATTTAAAACATTGAAATTCATTATGAAAATAACAAGATTCGAACCTACACCACACACACAACAATTTTGAGTATTCTTAGAAACAAAACAAAAATTTCCCTCAATCATTTTTCAATACAGTTGTAATATAATCTATTACCCTTTGATCGTGTAAAATTTTTAAGTGCTCAGCATTTTTTAGAGGCAGACTTTTTATTTGGTGGCCATTGAGTGTGTATTTATATAGTTTATCATAGTAGTTGCTTTTCTTATTATTAATATAATTTTCATTAGTGTATTTGGAGTAGAAGAAGGCTTTGTCAGGGAGGTCTGGGGGGACGGTTAGGGGCCGGTAGGGCTTCGCCCACCTTTCGCAGGCGCTGAGGGAGCGCAGGTTGACAGTGCCGTCGCCGTCGCCGGACGCCAGAGTGGGCGTGCCGTCCAGCCACGTTCCCGGCTTGTACACTAATCTGGAATTCACTTTCGTTATTATCATATAGGTGCATGTTAAATAAAATAAAGTTAAGATGTATACAGAATCAAGCTCAATCAAACTCAAGTTAAAATGGAAGTGCGACAGTCGTCGATAAGGTCTTATTCTTGAGCACCCTATTTAATTATTTATTTATATACGTAAACATTTACTTTTCCACCGTAGAAATGTTGTATCCGTATATGCAGTGCAGCTCGACGCCCGGCGCGCTAAAGTCCTGCGAATACTTTATCGTGTCTTTGCGCATCTCCCAAGCGTTTGGCACTTCCATATCACTGAAAAATTATAAAAAATCTATTTGAAACGAAATTGTATCTATTTTATATTAATTGTAATTGTAAGTATATATTTGACAAGAACTTTACTTTTTTTTATTTTACATATTTTTTCTTTATATTCACTTATAATATACGCATACGCCCCGCTTAGTGATGAGTGTATCTTCGTCTTTTACTTATGCAGAACCCAACGCCGCCTTGTCTAAATCGGCGGAGAAAACAAAAATATTTCAAACATTTACATTGCCCAAATGGCTGAATAACTTTTAGATCACATTAACTCAGACATGTTACAACTCAATGTCTTTTCTATATCTTTTGTCCTCGTAAAAATATAAATACATGAAAAACAAATGAGATTCGAACCCACACCATCACATACAACCAATCACAATCTCTCGCGAGTATAAACATTATAACAAAAAAAATATCTTAAATAAAAATTCTCACGTAAACAGTTTCTGCATATCACTAATGGTGTAATTAAACTTATCCGTCTGCACCAACACCTCTGAGGGTTTCCAGAAGTTGGGGGAAGGGAGAAGCCACGCGAGTGAGGGACAGGTGATCTGTTCCGTTCTCATTGTACTTTGGCTCAGCATTAGCGAGAGCCTAGATCGTCACCTGGGGTTGTAAGAGTTTTCATACTAAACTATGATTTGCTTAACTTCTTCCATATGTAGTGTTCTCCATTTTAGAATAAGTTTAATATTACTGAAGACAATTTTTTTGATAATGCACAGTATGGTTTTATTAGAGGCAAGATCTGCAGATGCGGTCGTTGCGCTCCTTAAGTACATCACCCTAATGTTTTAACATTGTTATTCACATACTTAGGTTAGATGTACAACGCATGGCTTAGCGTGCATAGCACTTGGACGTTTTCTAAGAGGGCAGGTTAGAATCCTGGTGCGTTAAAAAAATTATACGTTTTCTAAAAATGGTTTTATTTACTTTATCTATAATGCTTGGCAGAACTAATAGAATGGAATCGCAGTATTTTGTGATTTGTCTAAAGCGTTTGATTTCTTGGACCGTGATACACTATTTCTAATACTTTGTCACTTTGGAATCCACGGCGACGCTCGTTATCTTATTGCGTCTAACTTCACTAAAACGATTCAGCGTTTTACTGTACACAATGTGAAATCTTTCGCTTGCTATTTACGGATGGGTGCGCCACACATTCTTATTTTTTTAATTTACTTATAAAAAACAAACACCAGAATGCTTTCGCGCCGGTGCTAACTTTCGGTAGCACTGGTAATACTGACATTTTATATTAACGACTCGAAATAAACGATTTGAAAAATAATATTTGGATTTTTATGTTACGCTTAAGTTTTAACCAACTTACCGTTAGGTAAATAAGTTCTTTTATTTTCGCGATTATTACACATTTTGAAATGAAACTTTTTAACCGGATTAATCGTGTATAATTTTGGTATTCGAAAATACATTTTAGAAACCCGACGTTTCGAACACTTTACAGTAGTCCGTGGTCACAGGTAGACTGTGGTGGCACTTGTCTGTCTTTTGATACAATTTTACTAATTACTTAATTACTTTTGATGTAAGATAAGCCACAGTCACAATCTAGTTTGTATATACCAGCACACTGCAAAGGAATGTTACTTTTCACCGGTTAAAATAGTTTCATTTCAAAATGTTTAACGGTAAAAGTTCCAACTTTTTCTAATTTAATTCAACGTCTATTTCTTACAAAGGTGGTCAGAGAACCTTCTGTGAAGACACTCGGTTCTTCGTTTGCCGCCCAAGAAAGAGATATTGCGTGTCGCGCTTTGTCTTTCCAGCAATCCATCATTTTGTTTTTTTTAAAGGTTCATGGTATCATGTTGCTTAGTATACGTGCATTCCACTTTATATAAACGTATATTTCAAACATATTGTAGTGTTGTGTTATAAAATAAATATTTTATTAATTTAATATATTTTCTATGATTATTTTACTATTCTTCACTTATTACATTATATTTATAAACTATAACTGTGCCAAATTTCATACACCGTCTCCGTACTTTTCTTAACAAGGAGTAATTTTATGTTTCACGTATTAATATATATACATAGATTAGAAAATACGTATTAATGTATGTATAAACATAAATATCGAATGTTATAACTTTATCACTTAAAAATAGATTAGCTTTTAATGTACTTTACTTGATGTTTTAATAAGAAAAAAAAACTAGATTTTAAGTTTATAATACATTTTTTAATGTGATGAAATTATAATGAAATGTGTCGAGCAATAGATCAGTTGCCAAGAGCCTTCATCTCGAGAGGGCAGCGGTTCAAATTCTAAAGCGTTTTCAAATCATTAATAATATTTTTGCTTGAATTGTATAAACATTTAAATTCAATTTTATACACAAGTTCAACATATGTATATGAAATTATTAAATCTATTTTTTTAGTAATTATACAGACATATTTCTAAAACAATACTTATAATTATTTATTTTTACTAACATTCGATAATTAAATGCTTGATCATAAAAGTTAGCAATGAAATATATGGCTTTTTATTTTATAGAGCGGAGAGTACTGAGTGTTAACTTGAGAAATTACAAGTTGAGTAACGGAACTAAGTCCTCGCTTCGTCGATTTTATATTAAAAAATATATATGATTTATATATTTATATTTATTACAGAAATTGAGATTGAAATCAAACCATCACCAAGCCGTCAGGTATTGTTTCGATTGTGCCTGTTTATGCGATGGTTTATTAATACAAAATATAAAATATATTATAAAAATAAATAGGAAAACCCTACCAAGTATAAAATTTTGTTTTTCCTTTTACTATTATAAATCGCTGTGGCACCATGACTGGTGTTATTTGAAAGTCTACTTGCACAAGGAAAATTGTCACGTAATATGTGTAGGTACATCAATGGTGGCATTATTAACCGCAAAAGAAAACAATAGATGGGTATATAAAAGAATACTGTGATTAATAATTCCAATAATTAAATAAAATACATAAATGCAATTATATTTTTATAGGTTTTTTTTATGAAATAAATCATTGTTACTTTAACTTGGGACCTACGTTTAATATCACCAGAAAGCAAGATACATACAGCTCAGACAGGGCAGGGCAGTACGCGAGGCAACTAAGAAATTGTATCAACTGACAGACGAATGCCACCTCAGTCTACCTGTGACCACGTACTACTGTAAAGTGTTCGTTGTAAGTGAACGACGGGTTTCTAAATTGTGTTTTCAAATACCAAAAAAACCTACTGCTGAGACACTTCGTACTTAACTTTCCGCTCGCTTATAAAATCTGTTTTTTAGGTGGTGGAATCAAACACAGCGATTGCAGCAAATTCTATATTAATAATATTATTTATATATATATATGAATAATTAAATGTAATAAAAAGTGTAGTAATCTATTACAGCTGATTAAACAGTTCAAGAACCTCCATACATTACATCTTATTAAAAACGTTATAATATAAACGTAAATATTATTTATAACAAAGTGTTTTATAGAGATAAGCTATTTAATGACTAAGCACTATACGTATGTCTGTCATGTATTTGAAGTGTGAAGAATTTGTCTTGTTGACTGTAGTGGGAGTGTTTCAGTCAGTAGTTTCGAGGTCATCGTGGTGCTGTGGGACAGAATTTAGTATGACTATAGCAAACCCAATGGTTGTGGAGTCTATTCTCACTGTCTGCTCAACAGAGTGTCAGCAGTCTAGGTTCTATGTGCTATGTTACTATAAAGAAAAAAGCGTGAAGCTGAGAAACAAAGTCTAAATATTTTCAATCATATGTAAAAAAAAATTGTATATTCTTCAATTTGCAAAATTGAGTTTATTGGTTCTTGTAGCACGTAGAAAACGAAATTACATACCTAGGATTATTCAAGAGGCTATTATTGTAAAACAATAGTAGTACAGCCAGTATGTTTATATTTAAATATACGATAATATTACAGATACTTAGATACTTTTTTCCTTATAATTTTTTTTCTGGTTCGACAACGAGGTACGCACTTATAGGATAGTCAGTGCTTAGGACTTATAGGACAAAGACATATTTAGAAAACGTATAAAAATTTGAACGCAGCGGGATTTGAACCCGCGCCTCTTGAAAACCGTTCAAGCGCTCTGACCGCTAAGCCATGCGTCCCACCTCCAGCTACGTTGAAATTCTTATACGCTTATTACAACTTATATTTGTTGTTAGCATATCTCTGTAGAGAGATTTTTACAAATTTCTGCTACCCAAAGATTATTCTACGAACAATCGTCTGGCAAGAGAGAATGCTATTTATTAAATATATATTTTGTTAACATTTTTTAAAGTGTTATTCCCACACTTAGGAAATTGAAAAAGACATATTTAGAAAACGTATAAAAATTTGAAGCGCTCTGACCGCTAAGCCATGCGTCCTTATAGGACAGTCAAATAGCGCCTACGGCCAAGACACTCCATCGTCCAATTTCCACCGGAAATCAAGATATTACATGTTGAATGTTGGAATTCAACGCCGCGTTTTGTCTTAGCATACCGTAGAAATCAAAATAATTTAACTATTATAATGAATCCCTCATGTGAGCATCGAATGCACAACCATCGCGTTTTTATTCAGCCGCTGTCGAACTGCGTCACGATAACTACAATATTTTGGACGATTTCAATATATTTATTATTCAAATTGATAAATAAATTTGTATGAAATGGACGTTCAATGATAATAACTGTGCCATAATGTATATAATATAATAATTGCATTCGCTAACATTATTGTGTACCAATATAATTACTTCTTCGAACATCTCCCGTGTTTACAGTAGCTTCTAACTTAGAGGCACTATGAGGTAATTATTGAATTCGGGCGGAAAGTAGAGAACGGAGTGTCTTGCCTCCGACTACCTTGATATGCGAGAAAAGGTATAAAGCTAATAAAACGATGTTAAATAGAACTACAGAAGAGAAACTCCTTGGCATTCCACAAATTTTCACTACACGGAGAAGAAGAGCTCGGATCAGTCTCTGATCGGAACTAGCAACCCAAGTGTCGGCAAAACAGGCCCCTTTAAATGTATTAACACCCGCCTCCACTACCCAAGCTCTACCTAACCAAATTTAAAAATACCCTACTAATGCTCGTCACGAAATACGTGCTAGACATTAGGCAGAGATCTCTTAACTAACAAAATCAAAACAAGGTTTAACCTACAACTATAGTGTGCTTAGTATCATAAGTAGTATTAAAAGTTTTTACTAATTATTTAGCTTAAAAAATATTTTTTGTTGTAATTATTTGATAAAATATAAAAGTAACTTATCAAGTAAAACTAGTCTTCTATATATTTAGAAATGTATATCAATATATATTTATGTCATATGTGATCAATTTATCAAAAGACTATTCCAACACATATTGATTACAATCATCTAAATGCATATATATATATATATATATAAGTGTTCCCTTACTAAACAACTGACAGACAGATAATGCTCAGCTGAAACTACGGACGGAAGAAGCTGAAAATTGGCATGTGTATTCCTTGGGGAGAGTATGGAAGCTCTGAGAGATGATTTACTAAAATTTCCAAGAGAATGGGAAAAATTGGCATGTCACATTTTATAGTCAATAGTTGCAGGAAACAAATTGTATTTACATATAACTATGACAAAAAACAAGCTACCGACTTAAGGAAAATTACCAAATTGTAAGAAGTTAAGATAGAAGCAAAATAGTTAAAATGAAAGTGGGCTGGCCATATTCTTAGAGGATCATTAAAATGTGTGTGGAAAAAAGTGGAATATAATGTAAGAGATGTTAAGACAAAATTTGGTATGCTGTTGATGACTGTTAGCTGTTGCTGCTGCTGTTTACAGCTGACAAGAGACCAGGAAACATGGAAATAGTTGGAGGAGGACTTGAGTCAGAAGGATGCACCAATACAGACTGATGTGCATAATCATTTAGAATTAATTTATATAATGTATTTATGTTAAATGTATCAATTTCTTTTGATGAATAAAGGCTTTGAAATTGACTTACCAATAGCAAATACTTTAAGAGCTTTCATCGCTCCACCCCAAGGTGTGGATAAGGAGATCATACGTCTTATATACTGATTCTTCCAACCTTGACTTTGCAGTCTTAGAAAATGTAAGCCCATGGCACCACCCATACTATGGACCAACAGTGTCACTGCTGATTTATTGTTTATATTATATGTCTCTTCTACTAGTGTTTTTAATTTCACAAAGAATTCATTATTTTCATCTAGAAAAAACAATTTATTTTATTTTACTTAAATATATAAAAATTATAACACCTGAATGATATATAATGAAGTCTTAAACTATAAATAGATTTACTTACTTGGTGCTCTTCTAAAATCATATGGAGCTCCTCTTAATGATATATTTCTCACATATCCTATTTTGACTAAAGCATCACCTATAGTATTGAAATACGCTCCAGCAGAATCATGAGATGGGTCCAACCATTCTACAGGCTCGGAATTTCCCCATCCTGGTACTCTTATCTCAACTCCAGGTGGGTCTTTAGTAGTTCTTGTAACATTATTATAGTCTAGTTTTAAGTTGTCAACCCAACAATCAATTACAAATGGCACTAATAATTCTAAATTAAGCCAAATGTTGTAAAAATCTTCCGAGGTTTTAGCACATATGTAGTGTATCACACTTGTTTTATTAATTTTAGCTTCCAATTGACTTCCCCCATCACCTGGTACTAAAATAAACTTAACTACAATATTTAACTTATAATGAGCACTCATTAAAAATATTTTTTTTATAAATTTTATAATTCATAATATTTAAGTAGCTAGTTTTATTATTAAATAAGAGTGATGTATTTTATATAACAAATAGCATTAGAGTTGTGTTTAAAATAGATTTTACTAAAATATAAAAAATATTTAAGTTCATTTATTCTAGAACGGTCATAGTTCACAAACAATAAAATAATGCAATTAGTACTTACTAAGAACAACCGGCGATAATCCCAAGGAGTTTCGAGTCACTAAATTGAAGGCTAATACTATTAATAAATAACACTTTATATTATCCATATTTATTACATTTATTAAAAGATAGTTCGTCTTCGCTTGTGTCAGGCGCAAACAACACAGTTTATTTACGAATTCCGCTTTTTTACGCAATATTTAACATTAACACTGCGAGGAGTTCTTTGCTATGACGTTAAAATCATACGATATGAGTTGACTCGACTCGTCTTCATTTATTTGATAACAACCGTCAGCTTCGCGACAATCAGCTGAGAAACATGTTTACAAATAACTATGTTTTCATATGAATTACATAAATATGCGCAAACTTTAATCTGAAATTAAAACTATTGAGGTACATTGGAATTTTGACGTTCCGTTTTTCAGTATTGTGCACCGCTGTGACATTGTCAAAATAATAGTGTTTTTTTTCGTTGTAAAAAATAAACTCGATTTATATTTTGATAAATAATAGTGTAAAATTACGATGATAATGGTGTTTCTTAGAAATAAGGCAATAATAATGGATAAACATTAAAATTCTACAAACAAAGTCAAAAATATTGACATGTTATGTTATGTAACAATGACGATAAATAAGAATAAAAATATTTATTTTTATTAATAGTAAATTATATAAGATTCTGTGCACTTCAAACACACTATTTGTTAACAACATAAACTATTATTTGTTAAGAACATCAATTAATTTTTTTTAGACTATCTACAAAGTAGCAATACTGCTTAAAAGCGCGCAGGCGCGAAGCTTTTGATATGCAAGTCAAAAAATGATAAAAAAATAGGCTAGGAATTTGTTAATATTATCGTTTAATATTAGTTTAAGTAGAAGTTGTTCACTTAAATACGATAAAATGTTAGGGAATAAATTTAAGTGGGGATCAAAAAGAGGCGAATTTTGCCTTATTGTTAAAAATTGAAATGTTTCTGCAGGTACAAATTGCATGCAAAATCAATAACTCCAGTTATGATCACTCATTTTACATTTAGTTTCTTTTTTTGCAGGGTCGTGTTATAATTGTTTGGTTGTCTTGGCTTATTGGAGGTATTTGTGGCGTTGTTATTTTGTTAATTGTTATATGTTACTGCCGCCTAATGCCGCGCCATCAGAAATCTGTTGGTAAATATATATTGTGTTTTTTTTTAATAAATTACGCTCATTTGTATAGTTGATGGAAAAAATAACATACTTTTATTTTCAGATGAACAATATCTTAAAGAGCATTATACTATAAAAGAGGGTCAGGGATACACAAATCAAGATAACTATAGAATAAAACATACAGAGGTAATTTTTCAATCTTTTATTTAACATGACTTTGCCATAAATAAAAATTGTAGAACAAATAAATTAAAGACAAAAGTGCTTATCTGAATAAGACCTAATATTAGTGATTCAATAAAATATATTTTACTATAATAAGTTGCATGAATTTAAATTTTAATAAAATGTTTTTTTTTAAAAAAACCTACTTAGCTTTATCTAAGAGTTTTTATTTACGTAAATAACAAATTTAATAGTTTGTTTTGTTACATTCATATTATGAGAAAAATCTAAACAGTATTTTAAGTTTTAATACTGCTAATTAGGTATACAATAAATATATTACCTACAGAATCTTTAAAGCAGTATTTATAATATTTTTTAATACTTTCAGTATTATTTAAAACACATCTAAGAATATACAAACTATATCTTTTCAAACAATGAAATACCATAAAGGTGCAAATACAGCGTCACGCGCGCCCCGCGAGCTATGCGGGCGACGCGGAGTGCCGCCGCGGGAGGGAGCGCGAGGGCCGCGAGTCCCGCCACTGCTACGTCAACCGCGTGCCCGACGCCGACCACGACCACGAGGGGGCCCGCGGAAACGTGTATGCTTCGAGTGGCAGTTAGTTTGCTTTTTGTTTTTGGTTGTTTTTTTAACATCGTTTTTTCCAGTTTTTAATGCAAGGCAGACAAGAGAGAATGATATTTATTAAATCAGATCAATAAGACGTTTAATCCATACTATGATATAATATTATAAATGCGAAAGTATCTCTGTCTGTCTGTGACGTCATCACGGCAAACCGCGGAACCTATTGTAATGATATTTAATGAGGGTTTGAGGGTTTGAGGGTCTTGGGATAAATATAGGCTACTCTTTTCTCACATTTTTCAATATAGTAATTTCATTGTTTTAAGAAAAGGCCGCGATAATATGAAACAACTATAGTTTAAGCAGGTGAAGTTGCGAGCGGGTCGCTCGTATATAATAAAGATAAACCGTACTTTTTTTTTTGTGAAGTTGCGAGCGGGTCGCTCGTATATAATAAAGATAAACCGTACAAGAACTTCGACGTAACTGGATAGAACGTGTGGCTTAGTGGCCAGAGGACTTGGACGGTTTCCAGTTTGCTAGATGCCCGAGTTCGAGTCCCGCTACGTTAAAAATTTTTTTAATATGTTTTCTAAAAATGCGTTTTTAAATTCAAGCTGTTTCCCACGTTGTAGTTTAGTCAGAGAAAATCTAGTGTGAAGACGCTCCGTTCTCTACTCTCCGCGTGAAATCGAGACATTCCATGTTCCAGAACGTGACTTGGCGTCAGTTGCGGAACTCAACGCCGCACCGAATAAATAATATAATTAGAATCATCAATCAACAATCATCCCCCAAGTGAGGGTCGGACCAAAAAACGTTGCGTTTTTTCATTGCACCCAACGTCCTTTATTAATAAATGATTTTCTTTATATTGCAACATTTCTATACATATAATAATATTTATTTGTCTAATCAATTAGTGCTAGACGAAATGGAGGGTGCGGAGAGTATAGACGCATTGAAAACCCGGTCTTTGCCCGCCTTCCTACGCCCGAAACCTCGGCCACTGTCTACTGAGGATGATTTGCACCAGCTATATGCTAAAGTAAGATGAAAATATTTTTTTCAATATGTTCCATATGATAAATATTTGTTTTTTATATAATGTTTACCTATTGCGTTGTATTAAAAAAACATTTTTAGAAAAAATTTTGAACGTAGCGGGATTCAAACCCTCTTATCTCTTTCCATCCATCTGCCATTCGTTTCCTAAAAATATTTTTCATATCCTAAGTTTGAGAATATCACTTTAGAAACGTGAAAAGATTTACATTGGTATGGTAATTATTAAATAAATGGTATTTGGTTATCTACGCGTTAATGTTTGTGTAGCTTCAAGTTACACACATTATCGAAGCCAAGAAAGCGTTTTTAAAGTGTCTTTGGGACATGAAAATAATTTTAATGGATCTTTTTTATCTAACCTAACATTGAAACTAATCATTAATAATTTAGGTTAAATCAATTTATTGTAGTTTATTCTATGGACCCTGACTATTAAATCATAGTATTTCATATAAAAATACGTTGTTCTCCATTCCACCGAAGCAGGAACCTGAGTGTCATAACCCAATGTAGGTTTTCTCCTACACTACTTGCTATAGGGAAAAAGCGTGAAGCTTCATCTATATACTTATAATAAAAAATCGCTGTCTTTACATGGAAGATATATGAAAAAAAATATTATTAGGGGCATTTATTAATAAAATAGAACCCAAAACAGTGGTTTTAAATTTTCTTTTCTGTTCGTTGTTGCACGCTAATATCAGAAACGGCTAAACCGATTTAAATGCAATGCAATTTTGAATATTGTCTTGTGGTAAACTTCCTTTAACATTTGGTAGGTATTTATTTCATTTCAATCGGTTCATAAACAAAAAAAAGCTAGAAGAGCCCTCTTTAGCTACAGTATGTAGTTGCATAGACCAAAAAATTGACCAAATCAACGGTATATTTAAATAAATCGTTCTCCAAAAGGTGAATCTAAGTAAGAAGTACAAGAACCGCATGCGCAGTGAGCACGCCGCCATCATCGCGCTCAGCAAGTCGCACAGTCAGTTCCTCGACGCCGACGCCGTCATAGTGTACGACCAGCGCACCGCTCTGTGAATATTATTTATATTCAAAATGAAACTATTTTAACCTCTTCAATTGTTGATAATTTAAAAGAAACGCTTTTTTAATAATATGATACAGAACAACTAATGATTATATAAAAAAAAGTTCGCCATTGTTGCGCAGAAGACGGGGAGTAGACAGGGTGTGGCATTCGATTTTCACTGGGTGGAATGATCATAGTTGAATTATTTTCATTTCTTCGGTCCCAAATAAGACAAAGCACGGCGTTGAGTTACGCCACTCAAAATACAATGTTTCGAATCTGTCTAGACACTAGATTCTCTTTGACTTTGCTTAATTGAAAAACTTATTTTTAGTTTATTTTGATAGTAATTAGGGTATTTGGTTATTCTTATTTTGAAACCTCAACTTTAAAATTGTATTTATTATCAAATACCCATTTACTACCGATTATTGTGGGTTAAAATAGTTTCATTTAATTTACATGCTCCTCATTTTTAGCTTTATATAAATATAAAGCTAAAAATGAAAAGCGAAAGCGAAAAAGCGAATTCGAACCTAGTACCTATCTATACATTATGTACTATCAGAAGATAGTAGTGATCGTGAAAATTGAGACTGCTTGTGACTTATTTGAAAAATAATTGTCTCATTCAAATTGTTATATAGTATAAGATTTGTGCTTGTACAGTGGGATATGAACCCGTGACCTCCTCGGTATGTTGACATGACCAAATTATATAAATTAGATACGGGGACCAAGTTGATAATGAATACTTAAAACACGGCTCCCTTGTAGTCTAGTAAAATTGAATGTTGATGATTTTCGTATTTGAATCACTTGGAAATGTAACAATTTTATAAACATATTGAAAGGAAACCATTATGTAATCGTCTATGACAATATGAAAGCGAATTGTTTATAGTAGGCTAGTTAGCTGATTCTAGTTCCTGCCGTAGCATCTTCCTCTTTGTCTAACAATAACTTAATAGATTATTTGCAATGAGATGTTGACTTCATTTTAAAATGTTGATTATTTTTCATATAAATACTGTCTAAAAAAAGCACAACGGACTGTTCTGACTGATAAGCACACTTATCTGGCAGCAAACGAATCCTGCCTCAAACAAATTCGTCATCTTTTGAAGCGATCCACGAATCAATCCAATTTTTACTTCATCATAGAGACCGTGAAAAAAGTTGGTAATCAGATGGAGCAGTATCAGGCGAGAAGGACGGGTGGGAGTAATTTCCCATATTTGGGAGCGACCATTGTGATGCATCACAATCAATTTGTCATGCACTTCCTCCTATCAGTCTTTCAGTGCCCTGCTCAAACGCATAAGATGAGTTCGCCTTCTTCGCTTCGCCCATAATGGGTTTCCGTCGGTTTTATCAGCTAAGTACACCGAGTTCTGGTTCCCCCAACCACTTGTGGAAGTCAATGAATTTTCATTGTCAATGAAAAGCCACAGCACGGTGCAGAAACCAATTTCGCCTTTGCCTTTTATGCAGCTTTTCCGACGTGTTTCGGCTTTCACTCGGACGGCACCCAATTTACTTGCTTCTGAACCATTCCCAGGGCTTTGAGGCGCTTGAAAATGGTTGGTTGAGAATAAAAGGAACCATAGTAAATTAGTTTAAGTAAGTTACTGATTCTTAAATGGGCTCAAAGTGTTGACCGTTGTGTATTACAAACAATAAAAAATACATAATGCAATTTTAAAGTAACACATAAGTTTTTGATTTAATTTTAATATAATGTAATTCAATACCTACATACATTATATTAAATAGTAAGATTTTGCTACAAGTCAACATCTCTAGAACATTATATATATATAATACAGCGTCTGTCTATCAGTTTATGTTTAACAAAAGATTAAGAATAATTATCTAATTCAAAAGATATTTATATTAAAATAAAAAGGTAAATTAAAAGAAAGGGCAATTAATGAGATTTTTGATCATGTGATACACTAGTATGTTTGTAATTGAAACGAAATTGTGGCCTAATTGTAATGTTTGTAAGAATTTCGATTGCGTCGCGGCGTATATTAAAAAACCCCAAAATATTAAATAATTGTTTGTAAATACGTATATTGTAAAGCCAAGGTTGAATATAAGGGCAGTTTCCTTTGAATAACATACTCGTAGCTATTATTAATGTTTTTCATTGTCATATGTAGTATTAATGGCGATATATTTATTACTTACCTACCGATAAATTTTATTAGAAACGATTGATTTAAATAGTCTTTCATTCCTTCAATTTAATGAAATTATATTATGGTAATCTAGTAACTGATAAATATAATGCACTCTATAACGTCAATTAATGTTAAATTGACATTAATGGGTAAACATTAACTAATTTGTGTTACTTAACGTTAAATACTCATTGAACCCAATACCTTTAAGAAAGGGGTATGACTAACCGCTAAACTATTTGATAATTATTAATATCCAAAGATAATGCCGTCTTACTTCAGCTTGAATTTTGACTAAATCTATCAGGTCTTTTTAATTGTAATACATAGTTGTAAAATACAGATTAGGGTTTCTCAAACTTATTATTCCACGTTCCGTATTACAATGTAAAGACTACAGCGAACGTTTTAAAAACTGCCAATTGAATGTTTTTTATAAAAAAATAATACGAAATGTAATAGATACATGTGTTTAGTACTATATAGAACAAATTAAGTATTTGATTGCTTCGTCGGTCTCAAGTTCTACCGGTTCGCTCGTACGAGGCAGCGTAGCCTTATCTTGTACCCCCCTACGAGTCAATAGCGTACCCACAGTGGTACGTGTACCCCACTTTGAGAAACCCTGATATAAATAATTGAATTGTAAGATTTTGAAATGGTTTACTCGTCGTTTTAGAAAAAAATGTATTATAAAGCGCTTAGTAAAATGTTGCCGTTAAATTTATACATGTATGGGAAGTTATACTCTGCTAAAAGTTATTTTGATTGTCTAGATTAGGTTAGATATTTTACAAGCAGCTAGATGCTATCGAATTCAATCGAATAAATAATTTTGGAGCTGGTCAAAGCCTTTTTGATTTAGCTGACAGTTTAAAAGTCAAATAATAGTCTATATATATTAGTGGGTACGTAGTTTATTACACGTATCCCCCCATTAGTTAATGTTTAGGTTTAATTATAGTGAAATTTTACGTGTTGCCATATAAATGTCATTTATATTTAGTTTAATACATTTTATTTATATATAGTCTATATATTGTTAATGTCAAATGTATTTTTTAAAGGTTATTGCTGAATTTATGTAGATATTTCAATTTGTTGTTTATTTAAAATATTTTACGTTGTGTTACTGTTCGTCACTGGGCTACAGGGCCGGAGCTAGACTTTATTTAAAGTTAGGGCAGCAGAAAAGAGAAAAAGAGAAAAAAGTTGAAAAATTTAAAAAATACAAAAGTATTGGGTAGTAGAATAAATGAACGTGACCTGATTTATTTTATTTTAACCTATTTTTTTATTAATTAAGTGTGAAAGTAAGGATGGAATGGATGGAACTGCCAATTCCATAACGATCACTGGACAATCAGCTTGATTTCTAAACTCCCTTCTTGCGATAGCCCTTAGCTATACATTTTAAATATACATTGTGTAGAAAAATATAAACTATCATATTATTGTATATATTTTAAAGCACTTCTCATATATATTACTTACGGTCCAGTTTTAATGAAAAAATTATCCGGAAAATTATTAAATAGGTACTACAAATTAAAAATGATTTTCATGTTTAAATGAGTTGAAGTAAAAAGTAAAAGAATTAACGATGAAGATTACTGGATTGGTTCAGTTACGTTTGATCCGGAGTTATTCATATTGGCAGTGCAAAGCTTGTAAATTCTTTTTAATAATGCATTCAATATATATAAAAAATTGTAAACGCCATCGTGGTCCAGAAATGTTTGACTGCGAGATTGGGCCTTAACTTCAACAAATATCCGTTTCTCTACCTCTTCACTATTACTACTGAGAGGTGAAAAGTAAAGGAGGTGCATGCATCATTGGGTGCTGACACACATACAATATGTCACTGCAACTGCATTTTATATATATACCATTTTATATATATAGACAAGGAAATGAAAATATAAAAGTAATGGGACGAATGAATTTAGCATTCTTGATGGTGGTGCGGCTCGAGCTAATAATAGAGGCAAAGACTCCAATATCCCAGCTCCTAGAAATAGAAATACTGATGATAGTTCTAGACAGGCCGAGATATTTAAGTAGATTTTACGTAAATTTTAAATTGGACCGTACATATTTTGATTAATCTAATTAAGAATTGCTTTAAAATCCATAGTTTTATTACCAACACGCTCAACATCACAAGCAGGTTTAGATCTGTAGATATTTTAAACTCAAACCCAGCAGTTAGCGACTAGCGACGCCTATTTCACCTAAATTATCGAATTTTATCTATGTACTTTGTACTATGCATGTACTTGTACATGCTTTTTGTAATGAAATAAATGTTTATGTATAAAAATTGTTTAATTTTGTTTCATTACATAAGTAACTATAGTTATATAATAAGTTATTTTAAAGAAAAAAAGTTTGTTTTAATTACTAATATAATATTATTTAAACTATTAACTTTCACATTAGCCAATAAACATAATTACATTCTGTATGTAAAAAAAATACATGGTTTTGAACTTGTACCTTTTGAATATCGCGTTGCTTGCCTATTCTTATTTCCCAATTACTATAATACATATTTTAAGAATGCGCTCTACTATAAGTAACATTATTTTATACGACATTTTATATAAACAATACATTTATTAAAAAGAAAATAGCGTTACCAGCAGTATCTACTACTAAGAATTCCTTACTGGTATAGGAATTTTGATGCCGTTGATGAATTTTAATGACTAAATATATTTATTGATATAATCGATGCTCGTTATATGAAAAGTGATGACAAAAATACGAATCATTTATGTCCCTTGAAATTATAAAACAAAATAACATATGCGATATCCTACAGTAAGTCTATTGGGAAGGAAATTCTAGTATCGCTATACAGAAAGACCATTGGGGACCGGCGGAGTTTCCTTCTACGCAAGGTCTACAAATAAAGGATAGTTCACAGATGTAATATACATTTAAAAAAATAACTACAACTTGAACATATTACTACACATCGAACTTTCATAATAAACGCAGCAAATAAAGGTATCTTTTATATCGTTATAAATTTTGATATATATTTTCATATATAGAATTAATAAATATATGTAAATTATAAGTAAAATAAATAATGCTCAATATTAATATACTATTTAATGAATAGTCCGAAAGCTAGCCAGCGTGGGGTAGGTCTTGAGTCGCAGCAACTCCAGTTCCGTCTGCAGCAGCACGAGGCGCGTGTGGTTGCTCTGCACGTGGCGGACGAGATTACTGCGCGCTATTAGCGTCTCCATGCTGGACAAATTCAAGTCAAGCTATATGAAGCTTGATGAATATATATCTAGCAACATGCTTTCAAAAACTAAAAGGCGAGGGTTATTGATTTGTTTTCATGACTTATTTATATTTCTTATCCAAAGCGTTTTAATAACAAATTATAAAGATTATCTTTTAAATGACTTACTTAATTAAGTTATTTTAGAACTACCATCAAAAATAAAAGCTGTACTATTGTAGTTTTGTACCCATCGTTGTTAATTAAAATATAATATAGGATAAGTTAAAAAGAAGTTAGGCCATGGTGGCGCAGTGGTACAGCGTCTGACTGCAAACGCGATTGGTTATGTGTTTGATTCCCACTCTGAGGAATGTACAAATGTACACAGCGAGACGTTGAGTTACGCCACTTAACATGCAATGTCTCCATTTTGGACGTAAAGTGTAGTGTCATGACACTAGGTTATGCGGGACTATCCTTTTATGTGGGAAAAGTGTAAAGTTGATCAGTTAGGAGTACCTACATTGTAAACATTATTTAAGCACACAGACACAACACACATACAACATATGATGGAATTACTTTGTTTTATATTTAAGTTTTGTCTAGCCAAAGCAGGGAAATTAATATAATTTAGATATAACAATTTCTCCGAGCGGGAATCCTACCCACAACTAATACCAAAGATGGCCTCTAATAAGTAATATATTGAATAATTATCCAGTTATAATAACTGTAAATAATTTGTATTATTATTCGCACAATATAAAAATTATGTTGGATAGCTTTGTCCAAAAAATAATTACCGTTTCTTGAATATCCGCCGAATGCGAATAGGCTCGAGCGGGTCCTCGTTTAATTTCTTCTCAGAGACTTTCACATTCAGCGACAATATCAACTTTTCCAGCTGCTGCGCTCGTCCCTCTAATTCAATAATTTTCACCTATGGGACGAAACATATATGTAACTATATATTTAGATATTAGGTAAGATTGATTACGAAATATTTTAATGGACACAAAGGTGGTATTTTTAAAAACGTAGCAGGTTAATATTTACAATAAGAAATTAAGCTTTGTTTGAGTCACACAGGAATATCACCTGACTTGACTAATGTGACCATGACCAGTGATTTGAAAACGCTAACTAAAAACGCTGTCCCAAGAGGAGGTTGATTTTTTCTCAGCTTCACGCTCTTTCCCGCATATCAGGATAACCTAGCGTCGAGATACTCGATTCTCCACTTTCAACTCGAGTTAGAAACACTGCGTGCTGAGTGGTTGAACTCAAGGCCAAGCTATGTCCGGAGCGTAGAAATTAAAATAATTTAAATGTTATCATTTCTTCCAGTGGACATCGAAACACACACACATACACACTGAACCACTATGGCCACATTAGAGGATGATTTTGAGATATTGAAAAGGATTATAAGGGTTATATAACGGCTCAAGAAGAAAACATTCACATTTATAAAATTCAATTCCTATGTTTATGTAGAATGAAAAATAACGTATTTGCCTATGAATCAGGTAAGGGAAAACTTTTAACACAAAACTCTATGAATAATAATTTATGAATATAATTGTAATACATTAACATTATTGTTTTCCCACATCTTCATGTAATTACCTCCAATTCCTCAACCCTATGTATTTGCTCATTGAGTAACTTGTTGACTGATGTCTTAGAGGCTTCCATTTCCTTCTCCATCTTGACGTAGTCCTGCTCGTCGGTGTAACCGAGCTCCTTATTCTTTAGGTAGCTTTGTAGTTCTTTAGGTACCTAATTATAGTTTAATATTATTACGTACATTTGTTATAAACCAATTTTAAATACTTTTGCACATATATTTAGATTTTATTATACTGTATGTTCATACGACAGCCGCACTCAAAGTTGTCAATTAATCTTTAATGGTCGAGAACACACTACTAATAACTAATATGAAAATATTAAAATACATACACAAAATATTTCATCTTTAATGTCTTATAAATTAGTTACCTTTAGTCTTTTATACGAGTAGAGCTCTTGTTCCATATGACGTAGCTTCATCTTCATCTGGGCATGTTCCCATTCTTTCGACAATATACCTTTACGAAACTCTATTTGCTTTTTCATCATTTTTAATTTCCAATCTCCTACTTTCTATACAATAAAACAATATTGAGATTATTATTGTGGGTGTAGCTACCATCACTGTGTGTGGTTTAAAAAATTACATCACAATAACTATTAATTTAAAGTCAAATAATTTTATTCAAAATAATAAGTTACATGCTTCATATTTTCAACGTCAAAAAAAAACTACCGTTACATTGAAATTAATGCCTCAGACCTGAGGACCTTTTTTCAAATCAATTATTTACAGATTTATTAGTTACAATGATACGTTTAAAATAGACTGGGGTGAGCTTTTTATTCCCAAGGCGTGTTATGATTTATAAAATCGTTAATTATCTAAATACCGTAATCACAAAAACGTCTTTTGAGATCTTTTTGTTTAATAAATAATATAATATAATAGAAATATTTTAATTGCACACACAGACGATATTAAAAACTGTACACATGGATAATATAGATTAGTGCAGGGCGTACAAAGGTATTATTGCTAATAACAAACTAACAGATAATATCATAATCATACCAATATAACTTCATTGACTTTGTCAATCTCCTCACGTGGAATGAGAGTAGCATCCTCGTAGTCCTCCATGTGGCCGGTCGTCATGATTTCAACTTGGCCCGCTGGCAACACTAACTATAATTACATTAGTATAAAATAGCGACACATGACGGTCATTTGTCGGCCACCTTAAGAACAATGAATTTTAAGCAATAAGAACACGTTGGTTAAAATATTGCATTGTCATCGCACAGTTGTGCAGTTCGAAGCATATCAGCTTCAGGACGTCGCTAGCGCAGTGTACCTGGATAGAGTTGTTCCTGGCCGCGAGCTCGACTCGGCGGCGGAGCTGCGTCTGCAGGTCGGCGAGGCGCGCGAGGCGCAGGCGGCGCGCGGCGGAGGCGGAGCGCCACGCGCCCGCCGCGCCCTCCACGTACGACGTCTCTAGTGCCATCGCGCGCATCTGCCAAGAGAAGCGGAGGTGTTTTGTTTTAGCATCTAATGACATACCTACTAATGATTATTGACAAAATTATTTTGTTATTAATATTATGTATGGTTGGGACGGGGTAAGTTAAGGATGTTATGCTTGTGTGTTGGGTTTATTTATCGCTGTTCTAAGTAATACAGTCGTTATATACCATCGCCGACTAAGTTGCACGCCACACGCAAAAAAATCTCTATTTTATGTGTGTATATAGAAAATTTAAGAGAAAATCGATTAATTTCCTATTTTTTGGTAAACAAATCATAAAAATACTGAGAGCAAATTGTAAATAAAATTTAATAAAATATAACATTAACACTCACTCTGATCTCGTTTTCAGTTTTAGTGCGCCGCAGCTTACACATGGTGGCCCACAGCCCCTCGTCCATTACGGGTGGCATGTTGCTTATTTGATCCAAACTTTCAACGCTAGCGGAATAATATTTAATTATATTTATTATATGCATTGCTTTTTTTTTGCTTTCTACAGATGCCAACTACTTTAAAATTAGTTAACAAATGTTAAATTCTTTAGTTTTTGGGAATATTCCACTGAGCAAGAGAAGAAACTCTTTAACATTCCATAGATTCACCATGCCCCTCAGGTTATATAGAGGAGCTCTTAGCAGTTCTGCCATTGAACTGTATAAACTTACTAAATTGTCAAGAAGCACCCTTCAACTATTTATAAATATAAATATGAAAATTAGATTACCCTTTAAAATACTCAACACAGTCTACATGAAGGAGCACAGGACGAACTCCAGTGAGTATGGCATTCGCAAGATCGTAGAGCACGACTGGAATCATTGTAGCTTTCTGGCACCATTTAGGTCTTTTTCTGAATAATTAAATAAAGAGTTTTACGAGTTCTCGTACTATAACATATTATTTACAAATTAAATTGTTTTTTCACAACAAACTATTTAGAAAAAGGATAAAAATAAATAGTTTCGGTAAATTGTAAATAATATTGTAGTGTATTTCTTTATTAAAATAAAGTTCAAAAACTACTCTTTCAAACGTAAATTTACTTAATTACCTTTAAATTATTCGATATTTCCTTTGATTTAATATGTAATAAATATTAAATGGCATGTCTGAGTGTGACTTTTACAAGTATTTTTATTATTTGCTTGTACTTGACCAAGAGGACTCCCAATGTAGGAATCGAATCCACAATTATCGCGTTTACAGTTAGACACTCTCCTATTGTGTCACGAAATTAAACACTACAATTCCTCCCGAGTGTCGAACCCACAACCATCGCGGCACAATAAGAAGCTGTCCCACTGCGCCACAATCGCCGCTGCACAATCTCTTGTTAAATAAGCCTTTAGTCATATCTCTCTCTAGGCGCGAGTGTACGAAAATTTCCATCCTACTAATTAAATAACAATCTCTAAACTGCACTTACTTGAAAAACTTATAACATTGATCAACGATAATAGGCGATAAATCAGCAAAATGGTTCTTGAAGGTACGATCCAAATATTTATCTTTGGTGGCAAGATTGTCGAATGTCAATTGGCATTCTTCACTTTGTTCTTGTATCAGATTGAGCTCTTGTTGCAGAATGTCCAGTTCGTCTTCGAATTTTTTTATGTCATTTCTGTAATATTAGTAACAGGGTTAATAGGGATTATAACTATGAAGTCAGCTATGAATATGGATAGTATTAGAAGGTAAATTGGGGTTTTTGGATGTCTTACACGCGTATTTAAGGTTCAAAATAAATAAGTAAAAATTTTTTACATACTTCATTGGTTAATTATAGGTTATTCAGCGTACCCAAGAGGGCGAGGGCCTCAGATATAGGCCCGGTGTTTAATAATTTTAAAGAGGAATTGAATATAGATTTAAGTTGGAATCTTAATTGGGCTCCTCTAATAAGTAAGTTAACGTGGGGTTTGGATATTTCCACCTTCGTATCTATTTGTGTCCACATAGTCTACTGTTCTCCAGAACAGAGTGGCTATGAAAATATTAACAATAATTTATGACCGTACCTCATTTCCTCTAATTTCTCAGCCATTTCCACACGGTCTAAATTAGTCCCGCGTAGGCGCATCAGATTTAAGTTTTCTTGTCCAATAACTGAATCAACTTTTAATTTTGTTAGCCACATTTCTTTTACCTGAAATTTTTATGTGATGTTTTTATAAAAAAAAAGTATTGATTTTGTATTATTTAAAACAAAAGTCCTTAAATTCGCGTAACTGACTAAGGAGGAGTTAATTTAAGCAATCCAATAAATTTAATTAGTGCAGAGTTAAACAAACGTCAAAGGTTCATATTGTTATACATCATACATAACATGAAGTAGTACTTAATAACACTACCGCGGCACTGAGGTACTGTTTGTGCAATGTGCACGATGGTTGTGGGTTTGTCTCCACTATAAATATAATTATTTTATTTAAATCTCCGTACAAAGAGCTTTTATAACTTCTAAATTCGTAAGTAGCATGGAGAAATTGTTAATTAATTATATTCGATACTTTTACCTTATTATTAAATTTAACAATGCCCTCATTTAGTATTTGAGATAATTTAGCGTATTCTGCGTGAAGCATTTTTCTATACTTGTCTCGTTCTTCATTCCTAAACGCGACTTTAGCTTCATAATCAAAAACTAAACGCAGGTCATCTTCATTAAAATTTTCAGGCTCCTTTTCCAACTGTTGATAGAGATCTTATGAATAAAATAAATAATTTATGGAATCATTCTATAAGGCTGCTAAGGACTCTCTTTAATACAAATGCACTGGATAAAATCTAAAACTACCTCATTTGGAAGTTATTAAAACCTTATGCGAAATATATTAATAACAATCCCTATATTATATATTTTATGTTGTCAGCGCCAACTGCTCCACCTATCTCAAAAAGGCGTCATACATTACGGAAAGTGCCATTGAAGAGGACTATGTCCAATAGTGGTTAGAGAAGGGCTGGTGATGATGATGATATATTTTTATTATTTTTATATATTTTATACATATAACAAATAAAATGTAATATTTATACATATAAATTTCAACAGGTTATAAGAAATTCTGCACCTACAACTTATGCCGTATTCATCATGTTAATACTGTATACCTATTTGAGAAATCTAACTTAAGTAAACATTACTAGCTGGCCAGTAGCCAACACCAATATAATAATGTTCTATAATAACTACACACTTTGTAGACAAGTGAGACGCACCATACAAAGCGGTTTCGGTATAGGCTTCTTGATCTCCTCATGCCACAGCTTCTCCAGCACGCCGTCCATCATGAACATGAGCGCGCGCTCCTTGAAGTCGTCTTTCGGCTTCGGCTCCGGCGGGGGAATGATCACTTGACTTGGACTTATGTAGGGCTCTATCTTGCACTGCGAGTGGTTTTATTGATTATTATAACACGAATGCCTAGTGTCAAGACACTCCGTTCTCCACTTTTCGCCCGAATTCAGGACATTGTCTTACCAGAGTGACACAGTGAGACACTTGGGTGAAAAGATGAGAACGAAGGATATCTCTGACTACCCGGCTATGCGGAAAAATGTTACGAGAAGCTGTAAAATAAAACATTTATTGTACATTTTAAACAGATATAATACCTCCTCAGGTTCAACTTTGATTAGTTTTTGTGGTAGCTCTTCCTGTCGCCAGTCGGGATTTCGAATTTGTATAGTCAAATGGTGAAAGCTTCCACGTAAATCCGAGAGCTTGTTTAATTCTAAAGAGAATAGAAAAAAAATTAAAACAAAGCGAGATTTGAATCCACGCATTTTGGGGTTCATTGACTCACAATAGCTAATTAAATTATAATTTCTATTTGAGTCACGATTAAACTCTTTAAGATTATGGTAATTTTTTTGTTACGTATGTATGCAAATAAAATCATAAAATATCAGTAAAAATAAGTATACCTATATACATATGTTTAGAATTGTAGGTAAATATATACTACTCGAATAGCATCGTGACAGCGTCTGATTGTATACGCGATGGGTTTGAGTTCGATTGCCACTCGGTAACAAGATAAACCGCGGTGTTGAAACATTGCGTGTTGAGTGGCGGAACGATGATTCCGCAAAGTGGAGAAGGGAGTGTCTTGACACTAGGTTCTCTCTGTCTAAACTTCTATGCAAGAAAAAGCGTGATAATGTAGATAAAAAGAGTATTATAAATATTTTTTTGACATTATATACTCACCATCTATAATGAAACGAAAACGAGCGTTTCTCTCCTCTACTAGATTAACCTCGCGTTTCTTCTGAGTCATTAAGTCATCGAATTGTTTATTAAACCACAATCGCATATTTTGAACATTTAACTGAAATAGAAGGAAAACTTTTTAAGCATAGACTTGATACTTAGATACTGCTATATTTTTCTTATTTCTTAACTCAACACCCATTTTAGATTTTGTTGGATTGACTGCGCGTCAATCCAACAAAATCTAAAATGGGGTAAATTTAGTGAAATAAAGTACTTTTTGAGTAAATCAAAAAAATGTTTATAAACGACTTATAACAATATGATATATGTACAAGGAGGCAACCTAAGAAAAATAATTAATACAATTATTATGTACTTTAACAACGTGTTGCAGCCAATTCATCTGCAGGAAGCTGAACGCCATCGTCTGTGGTACCATGAAGGGCGGTATGTCGATGTAGCGGTGCGCGTTGGAGCCCGACAGCACGTAGGGCTCCCCCACCACCGACTCGTCTGGTATTAGCGCTTCCATCATTTGACTTTCCATACTTTTACGCGCTTCTTTTATTGAAATTACCGATTGTGGTGCCATTCTGCTTGAAATGGCTGACCTATTGGTGTTGAACTTTATTTTATTGATATAAATGGAAATAACTTATTATTGTAGTTAGCATCTCTATAGAGAGTTTTTTACTA
The DNA here is from genome assembly GCA_038994665.1 of Podotricha telesiphe. Taxonomy (NCBI): domain Eukaryota; kingdom Metazoa; phylum Arthropoda; class Insecta; order Lepidoptera; family Nymphalidae; genus Podotricha; species Podotricha telesiphe. Next base: position 382,080 of record JAOYRR010000026.1, on the reverse strand, counting down.
ATTTCTGCTACACACATCTGTGTTATCAATCAGAATAATCTTATTCTACGAATAATTGTTGGGCAAGAGTGAATAATATTTATTAATTACAATTTTTTTTACATTTTTAAAAAGTTATTTACACACTATTAGAACATGCAAAACATTTTTGGAAACATTTAACTTATAACATTTGAACGTAGCGGGATTCATACTCGGGCCGCCTCTTGGAAACCGTTTAAATAATTGTATAAGCGTATAAAGCTGAATTTGAAGTGGCTAAATGTGGAAAATATGGCTTAGCGGTCATTGCGGTGTCCAAGTGGAAGGTTCGAATAGGCGAGCTATTTTCAAATTTTAATATGCTTTCTGAAAATGATTTGACACTTGGTTGTCTGCGTACACCGCTATGAGGGACAAAGCGTGAAGCATATAAGAAATCAATCATTACTTTCTTCCTTTACCACACAGAATTTCGTTAAGATGAAAAAAAAAATACAACAATATATGAACATTACGGTATGAGATTTTCGTCTATACTGTTCTTTTCCGCGGGCTCCTCCCACGGCCGTAACACGTCCGCATCGTTCTCCATCTCCACGCCCCGAAGCGCCTCTATTTGTTGCAACTCCGGCCACTTTTCGCGTTGGGTTGGTAGCACTGCGTAATTCTCTACCTACAACATTCGTAAAAAACAATCTTCACTCTCCGTCCGTTCAGGATGTAAAAATATGTCGGCCTGTGTATATTCAGACAACCAAACAAAATATATTTTAAATAAAAATAAATTTGTAAATTAAAGCATTTGCCATTGCGGCATAAATGAGACACACGACCGTACACATAATATAACCATGGTCGGTTTTCCTTTTTGCTTGGCACTAGTCCCGGCCTAGCCAGGATCTGCCTTCCTACTCAATCTCCTCCACTTTGCACGATCTTTGACATCCTCAGTGGTTAGTCCATTGGCTCTCACATATTGCTTCACGACATCCAGCCATCGCTTCCTTGGGTGTCCGGGTGTCTTGCTCCAGGAACAGATATGTCAAGGCATATTCTTCCGACATAGTTCTCAGGTCGGCGCGCAACGTGACCATACCATCTCAGGCGAGGCTCCTGGAGCTTGTCCGCTACCGCTACGTCACGGACTCTAAGCCGACATCGACGTAATGAATGTGTTACGCATGCGGTCAGCCCGCGTTAAGACACACATTCACCTCATCATGCTCATTTCCATGACGTGAACCTAAGCGTGTCTAGACAGTACTGGCCAGCATTCGCTGCCGTATAAGAGAACCGGTCGGATTATACTCTTGTATATTAGTCCCTTGAGCTTGGGTGGTATTCTGCGGTCGCAGACCACTCCTGAGACCTCACTCCAGACTCGTGCAGAATAGATCCAAGGTACCTGAACTTTTTTGACTGAACGGCTGATTCAAGACCTATATGGATAGTGCCAGAGTCCGGGCTCCTTGGTGAGTATCTTACTTTATTTTTTTTTGCATGAGAATATGGAGTGCCATGGATAAAATACAATATAACCGTTTTTGGACATGGAGCATTCTGTTTTAAAGATAATTTATAATATAATTGATATTTTACAGGTTCACCTGTGTATGTACACTACTTAAAAGACGCGTTTAGTAATACATATTGAAATATATTCATTTTATAACTATATATATATAACTATATAAGAATACCTGATAATGACTAAATATAGCGAATAACTTGACTCTCGGGGCGAGCATGGTGTCCCAGCACTGCTCCTTTATCCACGCCATCACTTTCCCTTGAGCTCGGATACGGGCTTCGGTTTCAAGGCGGATTTTTTCACGCTCTTTCTCCGCCTGTTATAAAAAAATCGTATAATCTTACTTTGGTGTTAGTACGTTTTTGGCGTTACGCAAATGTTACTCAGTTGCGATATAAAACACTGAACGTGATGGTTACCAGTTGGAATTTCATTCAGAGAAATATAATATGATCATAAATGGCTAATATTACGTAAGCCAATGTCAATGTGTTGTATTGAAATCAAAAATAAAAATATTTTTATTCATGTGTATATACGTTGTAATGCACTTTCGTCAGTACTGTCAGTCCTACCGAACGCTAACAAGGGCTCGGAAGGCAGTTCTGCTGAGAAGAGAATTTAATATCAGTGTTACAAAGTCTATGATTAGCCTCCCGAGTAAACATCAAAAGCACTTAATTCCACATTAACATCATTTTATCAGGAAATTATACATTTCCTCAATCTTACTTACGACTTAATGTGTTAATGTGTTAAGTGATAATAATAACCATAAAATGGTTAAAAAATATAGATTTGCTTATTATCCTGGCATCACGTTCATACTATAATAATATATGATTGGTATCAGATTGGAGCACGTGTATAAAACATTAAGCAAGCATAACAGCTAAAATTGAGTAAAATAGCGTTGCAAGATTAACTTATAAAGATAACTATAACTTATAAATAATAACTAAACAAACTAAATAACTAAACGATAACTTATAAATAACATATACATAAATATACTGAAACTATTAAAAGCGGTTTAAAGAATCACCTGTTTTATCCTCTCCTTTTTGTGCTCAATATGCAAATTGAATTCGGACAGCGAGAGCTGGTGCAGTGGACGTTCAGAAAGGTTCTCCTCTAGCAACTCTACTACTCGGGACTGTATCGATTCGAAAGACCGTACTACTTCCTCTCGTTGTTTTTTGTAATCCATCGCTTCTTCTTTTACTTTCTTGTCTTCTAGCAGATCTAAATAGTTCTCTTAACAAACAAGGAAAAACTAAGTGTGAATTATTTTAGTTGAAATAAGTATAGACGCAATAAAGGACTAGTCAGATTGGTGGTCGTCTAAGGTTTAGCGTGTTTCGTCTTCAATTTTGTGATTTGGCTGTAATACTATATGATCCATATTCCACACTAGATGAATAACCAGTAAAGTATATGTGAATATAATATAATGATAAAAGTGTGAAATAAAAATAATATTGACTTCATTTTTATTCATATCCTTTTGTAAGTGAATGCTTACCTCAATAGCCATTTTCCTAGCCTACCGGATACTTACCTGACTTTTTGGCATTTTTACCATTACAGCACGACTTTTACATATAAACCGCAAAAACTTACACAAATCAAATAATATTTGTGTGTGAACGGATTGAGAGAACGCAAATGGCCGATCATACCAATAGACGAGTTAGACGGCTAGCGCCCCACCGCTCCCGCTTTTCTACATCAATTATAACAAAAAACTCACTGTCATTTTCACTAATAATGCTAATAGTGTTAGTGGCTTTCTCGAACAGGTTCAAATCCGGCGCCATAAGTTTTAAGTCCCGACGTTCCTTCAGTTTGCGTAAGTAATGTACTGCAAGTGTTTTATTGTTGGCGAGAGATACTAAGAAGAAATTTTCAGCATCGATGACTGCTTGTTTTACTCCACTCTCGTATCGGTGGGTAATAACAAGTTGGAAATCTGGAATTGATAAACATCTATAGAATAGAAAAGAAATCTATAATATTTTATTTTATTGAGACCATCATGATTCATGGGCGTGGTGCAATAGGTCAGCGTCAGACTGTAAACAGGCGGTTGTGGTCTCGATCCCACTGCCCTAAATGATTATATTTAAATTATTTAAATTTGCCCGCTCTGGTATAACTATTACAAAAAGCTTTGCATAAAAATATGTTATGCAAAGCTTTTTGTATTAATATTATCAATAAAAATTCTTTACCATATTTCTCAGGATCGGTCGGTTCCCGCAATATAACAGTACCGTCCGCACCGAACGTGAGTAAAGCACCGGTGTTCATAAAAGCTACGAAATGTTTTAGATGGTGCCCTGTTTCTATCACAGGCCCCATTTTTACGGACACTGTTACACCTTTCTGTTGATAAAAAGTTAGCACGTTAAATTATTATATCCCATGTTTAAAATATATTGAATATTTTTATAAAATACATCTTAAATGTACCTACTATTTAATGTAAAATACCGATTTCATTTAAAATTTTACCTCTCCAGAAAGTTTCAGCACGTGCATTTGAGAAGTAAGATGGGGCACAGCGAGTGCCGTACCACGAGTCTTTAATGGTACCAACAGGGCATACGGACCGGCCATTTTGCCAGCAAATTTATTATCTTTCCCCGTCTCCGCGTTGATGCAAATTATACGTTCACCTTTATAGAACATTTAGTTACTATAAATATTTAATGATAAAATAACAAGTTCGTACTTGTACCAGTCTACGTAGGACATATATTCTATATATAATATATTTTATTTTCTAATTAAGCTAACATTATTATATTTTTCACCTTCACGCTTTTCCAATGTCTCAATGTCTAAGAAATAACAAAATGTCGCCTGAGAAAAAAATGATCATGCATGCATGCAACTATTAAGTTGCATGCATGCATGCAAGCGCATTAGCGCATTTGATGTCGACATATAAAAATTCAAGATACGGAACAGCTGATAAAGAAACATGATAGTCTAGCTAAACTTTTAGAAAATTGGAAACGCTCCTGTAATAAAAAATGTTCAACATGATAAGCATTTTCCATCGTCATATAACAATTGAAGATCTGGAAAATTTGACAAATAACCATGATAGACCAGCTAAACTATAAGAAATAAGTAAATGCCTTATTAGTAAAAATTGTTCAGTATGGTTAGCAAATAAAAAAAAAAATTGAAATAAAAATTATTAAACTTTGCGGCCATCGTGGCTCAATGGGAAGCGCCTGATAGTAAACACGATGGTTGTAGATTAGATTCCTACTTCAGATAATAATGTATACAAAGATGGGCGTTAAGCAAAAGAGAAGTTTCGGCATTCAATATGCAACGTCTTGAATTGGGGTGAAATGCTGAGACCGACCCAGTGACACTCACTGGGTCCTTTTTGCCGAAAGTAAAAAATGTGAAATGCCGAAAGAAGAAATTTACATGGATGAACATAGGCTAATACTTGATTCTCATGTTTTTAGGAATTTCATCGTTTTAAGAAAGGCCGCCGAAACTACGAAACAGTTATAGTTCAGCGGGTCGGCAGCGGCTAGTTTAAAATATTTTCATTTCTCCGCGTAAAAAAGCGTAAAGCTGCAAATAGAAATCATATATTTACATACAGTTGCTTTTACATACTCACCCATAGCATATTTATCAGAGAACAACACCAGACTGAAAACTCTGACAGAATCACCTACTTGCATCAGAAAGCAATCTGCCAGACCACGTCCCAGTTCTGTATATCTCACTAAAGATAGTGCGTAATTTTTTGTGAGCTACAAAAGGAAATTGAATAGAATGTTAAATTTAAATTTTTTTACCGCTTTTACTAACATTTTATTAAAGCCACAAGAACAGGAACTTCCCCTTAACACCAAGATATTGCCAATTATCACATTCTTAGTATAAGTTTAACATTAAAATAATTATCAGTCCTAATGTCGACTTATTAAATTGATCCTAATTACATTGTAAATTGGTTCACAAATTCAGACCTTTTAATATAAACAAAAAATGACATTTTATAAGTTGCAAGCTGTCGAGCTGAGAGGTTAGAACTGTGAAATGGAACGCAACGCCACGTTTATTTTATCAGATAAAGGAAACATTTCTAAATAGTATATCGATAACCTCGCGATTTGAACCTATAATATATAACGTTCGCCGTAGCGTTTCAACTACGCTACCACGGGATCATAAATAAAACATTAACTCACAATATACCTTTAATATAAAAATATGACCAGCTGACATAGCGGCCGCAACCAACTCTCTGCCCGTCGGAGAGAACACTACACGAGACACAATTTGGTGTGTTAGACACATGCTGCCCACTTTTTGTAAACCATCTTGTAAATTAAACGTGTACAATGCTATGCCATAGTTTTGGCCCACTTCTCCGAATATTACCAGTAGTGAATCCACTGGACTTGCTTCGAAGGAAACGTCGTCTCCATTTACATATTTTACTAGTACCTAATATAAATGACTTATTAATTTTTAATTTTATTATAAGTATGTATATTTTAACAATTATTCCTCAGCTTCACGCAAACAGGGTAAATGAAAATAATTTAAATATATTCATCCCTGCAAAAACATATCCACTGCGCCACGACAGCCTCAAAAATTTTATATATAGACATGTGTAATATTTAATATATGAAACGATGTATGTACAATGTACATAAACAACACCATTGTGGTGCAAATGGTATAAATGAACATGAGGGTTGTGAGCTTGAATTTCACTCGGGCGAAATTATTTTTATAGGAAAAAATCTTTCACAATCTAAATAGAAAACCTATATTTTGTCTATTTAGATAGGGTATGAGTGTCTCCAGATTCACGCGGTAAGTCTGCTCTCAGGGTAGTCAGAGAGAACCTAGTGTCAAGACACTCAGTTCTCCACTTTCCACCTGGATCTGAGACACCGCGTGTTAAGTAGCGCAGTCTTGTCATCAGAGTGGAGAAATTAAAATTTCGTAAAGGAGAGATCGGAGTGAATTATCACTACATAATTTCTCATTGGCATTGGCACTACAGATATTAAAATTATGTGAATCATAAAATTATTAGATACAACATACATGCTTTTCATACACTTACCAGATTTGCAGATATCGCTTCATAAATACATAAAACGCCTACGTTATTAATCGTTGCAATATATTTGTAATCTGGAGCTATTAGTTGAATTCTCTTGATATTCCTGAGAGAATATACATCCACTCATTATTTTAACCAATAAAATGTTCAATACTTTTATATTTCACCATTTTGACTTTTGAGCCATCGTAGCGCAGGACAGTATATGAGCGCAGCGTCTGATAGTAATCGCGATTGGTAGTGGGCTCAATTCCCACTCGGGGGAATGATTGTATTAAAACTAGTCTTATGACGCTCCGTTTTTGAAATATTGTTTTTAAAATAAATATGTCAACGCGTTCAGTAGTGGAACTCTACGTTCTCCAGAGCGGTGAGATAAAACAAATTTCAATATAATTATTCCCCTGAATGAGAATCGAACACATTAACAGTTGCAATTACAGTCAGACGCTGTCGCACTGCGCCAAGATGGCCTCATATTAGAGATATTTAAGTACAGCCCTACGAGTGAGATTTCAACCCAAAAGCATTGTATTAAGTAGGACTCTACCTATACCACGAAAGCGTTCAAGTTTTTTAAATATTGTTTGCTTAAAAAAATCAGTATTATATTTAAAAATTAAATTAACCTTTGCTTAAACGTAAATAATTTGACTTCAATCTTGTCTTCAGATTCACCTACTATTTTATAGATAAAACCTTTGCTCGTCCACATGACTGCTACATCCGACGTAGAATTGGAAACAAGACGGTGGACTACATCATCTGGTGTGTACTTCCATACAACCTGCCACTTTTGTTCAGTCTTCTTTAGTGACTAGTAAAGGAATAAAAATATTATATATATGAATACTTAAAAAGCCATTTTTTTCAGCTTTCCCGCATAGCAGGGTAGTAAGAGAGAACCTAAAGTCAAGACACTCCGCCCCAATTTGAGACGTTGAGTGGTCGACATAAACGCCGCTCTTTGTATTAAACACCAGAGCGGAGAGATGAAAGTAATTAAATTATGATCATTCCATGGAGTAGGAATCGAACCCACAAACAATTGCGATTACAATCTGCCGCTGTACCTCTGCACCTTGATTGTCTTCGAATCAAATCATACGGACCCATTTACTTGAGAAATCCTTTAGAATACCAATGCAGTAACTTTTAAATTTTAAGAGAAATTGATATCTATTAAAATCTTCAATTCTTTACATACCTAATTAATCGTAATTAATAAAACCTACACAGTACATACCCTTAAACACTTATCTGGACCGTAGATCAGTAAACCATTACCAAAAGAACACATATGTGGTATCTGTGTACCTTTAAGATTATCAGACCAGTCTAGGTTAGTTACCATTCCTATACCATCAGAGAGTAGCTGAAATTGAAACACTTTCCTTTCAGTTTCTTAATAATAGACGTGTGACGTGTTAGGAGAGCTTCAAATAAATCTATATTATAGATTTTTTATATGGCCACTACGTACACCAGTTGGGCAGTTATGAAGTATCTGCAGCGACGGTTGTCGGTTATTCTTGGTCGCTTCTGCTTCGTTATACAAATGGAGGCATTTAGTTCAGCTACTCTAAATGCAACATCTCTATATGATTATGATATGATTTAATATTTTAATAAAAGCACTTCTTCATTTTTGTTAATGACTCTAGGCCCTATCTGGATAGTTTATTATGGAGACCTGGTGACGTGGGTAATACGGGATTTAGTACCTATCACAGGCAACCCAGAACATGATATTGTTGTAATGACTTAATAGACAGACCCACTAGTTTTTGTTTCGTGCTATCCTTGTGGTTGGAACTAAAAATATTTATTTATATAATATCGCGTGTCTTTCAAAACGCTGTAGATGTTATAAGTAAAAAAAAAACAGTATTAAAAAATATTTAATAATACTTACACTATACAAGTTAGCTTTTTCATCAACAGCATACAACTGTCCCTCGTTGCTCCAACAGGTCGCTACGAGCTTAGAGTCCGACACCTCCCAACCCTTGGCTTCTTCCTTCGTACGTTTCATGATGAAGCAGCGTTTGTAGCACTGCGCCACTTCCCACACGGTGAGACCCTCGCCCCAACATTGGCATATCATCATGTGAGTACGGCTGGCCCTGTTCCGAATTACGTTGAAAATATTTAAGCTTCATGATTGATTCAGTAAAGAAAATAATAATTGTAGAAAATATATTCAAAATATATATTTTTAAATATAAATATGTTAATTCTTACATATAAATTTGCGTCCGACGCACTACACCAGTGGGAACGGATATGAGCCGCTGGTGCGTGCGCCAGCTCCATACAGATATATGGTAATTGGGAAAACCGCTAAAACCCGCTACTAGATCAGATTCCATTATACACAGACCCTTGTAGCGATTTACTTCAGAATCTGTGTAAAAAAAGAAAATTAAAGAAAATTAATATAATATATGTAGATAAAAATATTTAATAGATATTCTCAAATGCTACTTACCTGTTAATTTAGCTAAAATAGTAAAGATAGGATAATTCACAATGAATATCCGAGGGTTCCTCCTTTTTTCTGTAAACGCAAACACATTTGATCGGTGGCCTGAAAATTTGAAAAGTACGGGAATTACCTTTAATGTAATATTATAATAAATTCATTCTGTGACAAGCACATTCAAATACCTATTAATCATAATTTCGTGCAATTTTTAGTCATTCGTGTGATATATCGGACCTTATACAATGTTGTGGGTTCAGATAATATTCGCACAATTAAAATGTGTCATTATCTTTGTCACTCAACACGATATACTTAGACGCTTTTCTAGTAAAATGTTATGGTCTAGATAAAGGACTTCCAACAGTTTATTTTTTATCCTATTATCAACATTCTTCCTAAGAAGTTTGCCGTCCCGTTAATGTTCAATGTTTGTGTTTAGTCCTTTATGTAATTTTTGAAGTCAATATATTAGATATAACAAATTCAAATCATAAGCTAATTCCTTAGTTAATTATTATTCATTACTAACCTTTAATGTCGTTTATAAATCTATTGTATTTTTGTTTTATAAGTGAAGATCACTGTATTGTTACTGGATCTTTTTTTAACATGCAATCGGTCATAGTGTAAATTTATCTCTTTTTTACCGATTCATCGTCTCCGTTTGTTCTCTGAACAATTTGACATTGGTTTTTGAAATTTTGAAATTTTGGTATGAGAAATATGCTCTACGAATATATAGACTTACCAGCGATAGTATCGACACCATCACCTATGTCTTCGCGGTTAGCAGCGTACACCAACTCAGTGTTGGTTTTAAAATTGAAAAATATTATATAAATATCGTGAGCCACAGCACATACATCCTTGCCGACAAAAGTGAGGTTACCCAGATTTTGTGGAATAGCCCACCTGTAATAGTAAAATACGTAGGTTAAGTAGAGACAGGAACTCTGAAAGTTGAGGCAAGCCTTAATACACATTTTAAAGGTGCCTACGCTTGCACTCCTCTCTCTGCAACGTGATTGGCAAGGCACTCATGGTGAATCCATGGAATGCGAATGAATTTCTTCTTATTAAACATAGTTTTTATTATATTTTAAATACAATGGTATAAAAAAGATATTTTATAGCTTGGTATACTAATTTTCCCTCACCCTGAGACCCTCAGTGAAGAGTCATTTTCGATTTCCCTTAATGAAGTAAAAGTGTTTATGCATAGATTGCTGGTCTAATATTACGATACGAATTAAATAAATATTTAACTTAAATAATATATTACAATCGAACGCGAGTATTGTGAGCTTTTAAGTATTTTCAAAAATTCTGTTGTTACATTCGTACACTTAGAATAAGAAATATTTCAAATCGCATAAAATTTTTAAATCCTGTTACTTTAATAAGAAAGTTATAAACTTACCATCACATAATAATATATAACTTAACGCTTATTGTTAATATTATTTTACCTGACTTTAGGATTATATCCTTCAGATTGCTCCATTTGGACATTATTTACAGAAACTCCTTCAGGCATAATTATATTAAATGAATGGAAGTTTCAAATTAAACAAAAACATTCATTTACTATCACTTGTACGATACGAAGCCTTAATAAATTATTCGTTGCTAAGTAACTCAATCAACTTTTTTATAAATTTATCTTTAAATTCTATTTAGTTAATTTTATATTAATGTAATATTTTTTTCAATGCATATTTTACTTTAACTTGTACAGTGAATATTATAATATAAACCAGAATTAATAGTTCAACTATCATTTATAAATAAATAATGTATTTGAGGCCGTCGTGGTGCAGTGAGCCAGCGTCTGACACTAAACACGATGGCACGATTTCCCCTCAGGGGAATCATTTTATGTATTTTTTTTCCTTTTTTTGCTATGGTAAGATAAAGCGCGGCGTTGAGTTCCGCCACTGAGCTTTCAATGTGTCGATTGCGGGGAAAAATGGAGACAAAGTGGCTGGACCCAAAATTTTCTCTTTGCCTACGCGTGAATTTGCCTAGTTTCGCGTGAATTTTTTTTCATTTGATAATTGACATGTTTAAATATACAATACATTTTACGAAATAGTCGAATTCATTTTAATAATGTAAAGTACACAATGATATAGTTTTATTTACAATTTATCTGGTTTTTTAAAAATTATAATACTTTTAACAGCATAATTGCTTATCATTATTTTTTTATTACTTGCAACTTGTAATGAAGTATATAATATTATAATTTTTTGACAGTTAATCATGATTTTAGTTATAATTGTGTTAGGCTTAGGTAAAATGGAACGTAATAGGCGAGATCTATAGATCTGTCAAAACTAAGCAATGGCAGTGATTGCAAATAAAATGATAAGAAATATTTATTAGAAATGTTAACAGTGTACGAAGTGTTTATAATTATATTTTCATATATAAAATGTGAGATTTATCAGTAAACAAAATAATTCAGAATGTATGGCTGTTCCTGTGAAATTCTCATGTTTATTGTATGATGGATGACACATAAAGGGTTTATTATTGTGTTGTGTTTTATAGGAATTTCACCGGACCGCTGAATCCGGTAGCAGAGAGATGGAACTCCTCGTCGATAGATTTCGCCGAGATAACTATGGACAGGAACTTTGCGCTGTTGCTAGTGTCCCTAATATCATCTATACTATGGGTAGTTTATATAACGTACTACAACAGCCGTGTCCTCGGCTATATACTAACAAGACTCATTAACAAATTTTATTTCCAAGATGAAAATTTTAAAATTGGTAAGTAGAACATAAAATGTTTACAGTAACATCACTGTGAATTTTAAAGAGAGGCTTAAAACTAAAAACTTAATATATCACAATAAGTCTGACAATGATTCAAAAAACATTGAAGTTACATTATATATACAGATATTGATAATTAAGAATGACAATTTGTATATTTCAAAAATGTGCAATGTCTTTACTATAACATATTTAATCATCATTGTAGCCTTGTATTTATGTATGAGTAGATGGGTACAATGTGTTTAGTTTATTAATGCTTTGAGAGTTTTTATATATAGATAATTATCATTAAATATAAAATGTTGTTAGTACTATTGTATATTAATAGTATAATAAAAAAAACTATTTATGACTATTGTGACATGGTTGCAGCATATCATACATTGTATTTAAAATATAAATATGTACAGTTTGATTACTTAGGTTGAGCAGCAAAAAATTGTGATTGAAACATGCTTAGATGAGATTAGACAACAATTTGTACATTAATATTATCTATCTTCTCTATTTAAATATTATTTATCTTCTCTATTTATGTTTATTTTTTTATAATGTAATTAAGATTTGTGATTTAATTTTCTCTAAAATATTTAGTAAATAGTATTCTCTCTAGCTAAACAATTGTTCATAAAAATAATCTTTGAGTAACAAAAATTTAAATAGTATCTCTACAGAGATGCTAACAACAAAAATAAGTTGTAATCAGCATATAAAAATATCAACATAGCCCAATGTAAAATGTGATTTCTTCAAAGTTTGTAACATTTTAAAAATGTTTGAATAAAATAATATTTTAGACACTTAAGTGGATAATGGCGTGCCTCTGTGATGGATCTGTGGTAATCAACAATTTTAATGTTATGCTGAAATAAAAATAACACATATACAAAAAATAAATGATCTAAATAAAAATTTAAAAAACTTGTAAACACTGAAGAAATTTAAATGATTATTATTTCTCCAATATAATTAGATTGCCAAAGATAGCTGTGCCAATTAACATGAATATCTTTTAAAAAAATATTTATAGTAAACAACTGTCATAACACTAGTATCTCTCTGTCTGCGTTTCTGTATACTGACCATCATGGTCACTAAATATGAAAAAACCACATATGTATAAAATTCACTGCTCAAATATCTTGACTTATTTAATTATGTAGACTAAATATGGGCTATGTGCAAAGATGAAAGAATTCTACATTTTTCTGGAACTTCAATCGTCATCAAAGTATAGATTAAAATTACAAATTAAAAATGAAGGTTTTATAAATATTTTGTTTAATGATTGTTTCTTTTCAGGGTCATTTACACTTAATGCTCTCTCAGGAAAAATAATGTTTCGTGACATTGTTTACATTAATTATGATTACACACTTCGAATTCAAGATGGCTATCTGATATTCAGATGGTGGCGTTCATATGTACCTAAAGATGTTGCTGAAGGTAATGGAAATTTATTATTTTAAGTATAAATTTGCGCTTGCCATTGAATTTTTATAATCAATTGTCAATGATTATTCTTTCTGTAATGAATTGTCAATATTTTCTTTTCTAGATTTATCACATTCAGATACTCGTCTGTCCATAATGTTAAATGGATTTGAACTACATTTCTACAATCGATGCGATCTGTATGCTGAACTCGAAAAATTTTTTAGTCTTGATCCTGTAATCAAGCATCAACACGATGACGACGACTCTGCCGACCGCGACAAAGCAATGAATGATGCGAACGAAAAACGACGAAGAGCACAAGACACTGTCAGATCGGAGGCAGCTATGGCACGAACTTGGCGCGACCTTATACCCGTTATAAAAATCGATATATGCACTGGTCGTGTAGTGTTTGGTAATCGACTAGTGCCCACAACTTTGTCTATCAGTGTTGAGGAAGCTCACTTAATGTACAGTACTAAACCTCCCGCGTCCAGCTTGGATCATCTCATGCATTTTGTTAAGGCAAAGGCTGAGAATTGTAAAGTAATGCTAGCTCCTAGCCCAAATTATACAGCCATGGTTGATGAGCCTCCAAGGTACATGGGTGAAGGTTTCGTCATCATGAGCTCGAACTACATCGAAGTTTACTTTTATATGGATGAACCAGGTCTAGTGCCAGAGCAACCTGTTTTACTGCAACTGGCCAATGGCGACGTAGTAGAATCTGCTCCGCCAATATGGGGCGTGGATATTAAATGTGGCAAGGGAACAGATTTCAGTTATGGGCCGTGGGCGGATCGACAGAGAGACCATCTATTCAGATTCTTTTTTCCACCCAATTATAAAAACTTAGAAGTCACACCACAGCCAAAACCAGGAGATCGAAGACAGATGCAATCTTTTGATATACGTTTATCAACCTTAAATGAAGCTACAATAGACATTCTATTTACGAAAGTTAAAGAAACGAACGCTGTTCACATTAATATCGGTGCGGGTTCATATCTGGAAGTAACATTGCCGTGGATTGTGCTCCAGGATGGATGTACAACTAAAATAACTGGTCAGTTGCTGCATTTGGAAGCAACCACAAGTCTTCAATATCGAAGCTTAGCAGAGAGCGAGACACTAGAATACACAGTGAAATGTCACTATCCATTGGTATGGAACCATCACCAGTGCTGGCAGTTGTCTCTGACGGGGTGTAAGGCAACGGCACACTTTGTGTATACTCATATAGACTTTTTCCAAGATCTCACAAACGATTGGTCCAGTAAAGCGCGTCCAGACATCCTTCACTTTGTACCATATACGTGGAAAATATCGTTACTATTAAAAGAGTGTGAAGTCGTAACACTCAGCAGTCAATATAACTGGATAGATTGTAGCTCAACTAATCAAGAAAACAATCACGTCGCATTTTGCGGTGACTTGCTAGACGTGTCCTTTGATTTGCCTTTCATTGATTTTTTACCGGATGTCATACCTCTAAAAATTTGGGTACAAGGTGAAGCTGTGGATATGAGTTTGTATTTACCAGAAGTTAATACATCAAGATTGCTCCTTTTATCCATCGACAAAAATATGAAGCTTATTCCTTGCAGACTAAAGTCATCAAAATGGCGAAGGAAATGCGTGAAAACCCAAGGTTGGGTGGATTGTTGGTCTGTCCCTATAGTTGCGCTAAGTGTGAGGTATAATTATCATCCTATACCGCCACTGGGACCAGAACCGCAAGCAGACATTACTACACCTGAAAAAGAAGAAATTTTACTGTCTCCAATGAGAATACCAAGAATGAGGAAACAACCACAAATAAACTGGTCTCTGGATGGCAATAATTTTGATCGAACGACTCTTGCGCCAGATAAAGTAAGTGTTGAACTTGAAGTGGGTCCTTCTATTCTGCTCGCATACGGAACTATAATAACAAGTTTCATGAATTTATTAGAAAATATATTTGGGGAAGATCAGTCATTTACGGATATGCAAAAGAGTCCTAACGTTGAGACGTACTACTGGTCAAGTGAGGTCAATCCCACTAAATTAAACGATCGAAGTAGCATAAACCAACATACTGAACTTTCTATGGATGACAACAGTGATTCAAGTAAAGGGCCGTTCGATCCACGTCGGTGCCGGCCTTTAGATGTTAATGTGTCCATCATTATTCACGACATTCAGGCACACTTGGTAAAAAATTGCAGTGAAAACGAGCCTCCATGCCCTGTCGTACTCATTGAAAGGTTTGGTTTTGAAATGGACAAAAGCTTTAGAGAAACCAAATTACAACTTCTATTAAGCCCCTCCATTTTAGTATCTTCAAACAGCCCTTCACGATCAAATTCTAATGGCGTCAATAATTCAAGCACTCTTCAACAAGGTCACTTGATGCTTTCTTCATTTCAACTAAGGGGCAATGGTTTCTTCAGCGATACTAATAGATCAGTTGAAGAAGAAACTATTGAGTATGCCTGGATGATGGAACTTCAGTTGGGACAATTGACAGGTCGATTAACCTTGCCTCAGTTATATCAAATCATATCATCGTTAGAAACATTTTTACTTCTCATATGTGACAACGAAAACGAATTAACACCACCAAATACTGCCAAACAATGTCATCACGGACTAAACAATGTTTTGTGTCCAGAAACAGATCTCACTCTTAAATACCGATGCCCCACGCCTAATGAAATCAAATATCGAATGATTCGTGTGGCAATCGATCTCATCGATTTATACATTGCGGACACGAATACGACTCTACAGTCGTGGATATCTCCAATTAGGTTATCTTTTTGTAATTTACATGGTTCTGGGTTCGGAACCGGAATCACTGGACTATTACCAAATATAAAACTCGCTCTCTATACACAAACTAACATGCAAGCAAACACACATCACCATTCTAGTGGAAGTAATGGTAGTCAAAACAAAGTGCCCGAAAACGAAAATTGGGTCGGCGTGGGTTCAATGTCATTGGGCCCGCTGCTTATAGAAGCAGCCTCATCAATACCACAAAGCCCTCGAAATTTGCATCTCGTACAGCAGAAGTTTCTAAAGCTGCATGATGAAAAGCTTAAAAGATTATGGTTTCTCTGGCCAAATGAAGGCAAAAGTACACAATGTGGTTGTACGGGTGGTTGCGCTTTCTTTGGTTCAAATCGAAATGGAGCAAACTTTTTAAAACCAAGTACCTCAGATTTGCACGAGGGCATTAATATAGCTATATTCCACATCATAGAAACGTCTTCTGGTGAATATGGTTACGGTCAAAGCTTACTTCACTCTGGACAGTTGGTATTCCATACGCCACCATATAATAGTCTGAATGTTTGCCTGCAACCAACAAATGTATCTACTTTGATACCTTCGCCTTTACCACAAAATCTTAGTAAATCTCCACAAAGCGTCGAACGGCGGAGTCTGACAAGAAGATTTTCTTATACTAGCATGAGCAAAGGAAGCAATAATGTGTTGGTGTCGAGCACTAAAAGTGATGTCCCCTACGCCCGTCTAGTAGATTCATCTGCTCCGCTCGCTAGTTCAAAAATTGACAGTGACTCCAAACTTAATAAGACCATCTTAAATATACCCCAAATGGAGAGCAGCGTATCTGATTCTAAACTAGCTCTCAGTTGTGGAATTAAAGATAATACAAATGTTATCGTTAGGAAACCGGTGCCACCAGAGGGCGACCAGTTCGTCGCACCGAAAGTTCCGCCTAGGAGTGTCGCCGTCTCAGATTCCCATTACTCATTGAATTCTCAACCGCATGCAGAAGAAGTTGTTATACATGAAGTCCAACGCACAATATCTATAACTAGTGAAAACCATTCGGAGGCATTCTTTTCAGCAGACGAAGATATGTTTCCAAGTCGCTCATCAAGTTTGAAGCATTCCTTTGGAAGTCGGCGCAGTAATCCGAAAGAACAACAGTCTTACACAGTTGGCGATAGTGGTAACGAGAAATGGCATCATATGATGCCCAGATCAGAAATGGTAGATGGACCTGATACGATAAGCAATCTCAGTGCGGGTGTTCAGCCAGATTCTGAAAGTGGTTCAGTGTCGTCTAACTCCTTCATATCCGCTATTTCTTCTCAGGAAGACATGACTCTTGTAAATCTACATATGCAGACCAATAAACCTATAGTAGATTCTCCACTACTGATGTCCAGTTATATCAACAATTTACCACAATATAGATGCTATAATTGGAACACTTGCTCTTTGCCGACTGGCAGTGACGTCTTCACGTTGCCTCTGTTTAAGAGAGCCGACGACGGGTCTTTAGTATATGTTGGACAAAAATATCTACCAAGTTTCGAGTCTACCGGTAAGGTGCACACATTAAAATTAATTTCCAAAAAAGATGGACATTCTAGTCAAAATCAACACGGCCCGTACACTAATCTCACGCCACATTTCAATTCACAAGTCAAAGCGCACCCGTATCCACAAGCGTGGTGGGATTTGCAGCAGAATGTACAAGACAATCAAGAGAACACTACAGACAAAAGCTCGACGTCGACAGTTACAACAACAAGTGACACTAAAAACGGATTGTTTGTCAAGTTGCGTGGTGAAATCGACGTCATGCTAACGCCACTTGTTTTAGAAAGTACTCAAAAATTTGTCGAATCCCTTACTCCAGTATTAGCGAATATTCACCCTATAACGGTTATTAACCATTTACGATTGCTATGCATCTCATCGGTCGAATCTTCCAATATATTAAAACAGAAGCAGTATGTACTAAATTGGCTGCCTCAGATGCAAGCTCGTAACGAGTCTAGTGTTATAATTGAAAAAGATGAAAAATGCAAGCTTGCTACAATACCACAATCCAATGTGTATGAAGAGACAATTTGTGACCAACTTCAGGCGACAGTCACTGTGCCTAAAGTAAACATAGTATTTATTCAGTCATCTGTTGTCGAAGACATGATATCGTTTTCCGCTCTTGATAACATTCAAGATCTAACTTGTGTATCGTTGTTTGGAGTGTCCGTGGAGAGTATTGTGGCAAAATATACCAGTTCGAGGAAAACTCTGGAATCAGTACAACTATACTACCGGCCGACTCTTCGGACTCTGGGCAGTAAAAAGTCGTTTGGAATTATGAAGGGACCTAGAGCGTTGATATCTGCTCAGTCTTCTGGGTCTGGAAGAAAACGGGGACCGGAGAAAGGCGAACCGGTTTACATAGAGACGTCACAACAACAATGCGAAGACACTACAATCGTCTTAAATATTGGTAAGTGAAGAATATTTGAACTCAACTTGGTATTTGATTATTTTTATATAATTTTTTCGTATTTATAGTAATAATATAAATATGACCATGTTGAATGTATGCTGTATACACATTGGTTTATTTCACACATTGGTTTATACATATTCAAACTATGCGTATGTATAATATTTTTACTGTTTTATCACAATTTACATCGGTGTGGTGGACAAAAAACATAAAGAGTTAGGTTTTAAGTTATAAAACTACTGTAAGTAATACAGTAATTGTAACTAACAAATTAAATTTAATGCTATTACAGGTAAAGTTCATGGGCAGTTGAGAAGGATACGTAACGAGTCTTCGCAACTAAAGGACGCTACGATAACTGGTATACCTTGTCAGCATTCAAAGGTCTCTTTCAAATTCATTAGAACTGATGTCTGTCCTAAAGGATGTGAAACTGTGGTAAAATAATTTCGCTAATATTTTACATGAAAGTGCAAGCTTGCTTCTTAGAGTATTTTAATTATAATTTATTTTATTAGGGCTGTCAAAACGGATCAGCAGACGGACAGAAAGAGAACTCCATTGGATACATTATGTTTGAATGTGGTGTTGAAGGTGTATCCATAAAAGTGTCAAAACACTCTCAATCACACAAGCAGAAGGAAGATAAAAAATCAATACGCACCGACAGCGAAAGTTGTAGAGAGTCAGTGAAGTCTGCTGAAGATTTGAAACCGGATAAAGAAAAAACTAAAGGTATACGAACATCAGGTATTGAAGAACTGTTCAGAAAGAGAGAGTCTAGTTCAAAGCCAAGTACGCCTAACTTAGGCAACGCTCAGCCTCCTCCCGTACCGCCGGAGGCCTCCACTCCTGGACCAGAGGAGCCGACCAACGACAGCTCGGCGGCGGTTGTGCCCGTGAAGGACAGCGGGAACACCTCGTCTTGCTCTGTCGACTTGAAAGTCGTTTGGTTCAACTTCGCCGCGCCCCCTCGGACGCCTATCACTAAGAAAATTGATTATACCAGGTACATTATAAATGTAATGTAGTCATTATCTGAATATAAATTTACATTTTTATATTGGCTTGTATAATTAATATATAAGCATCGAAGAATTGTTAGTCGCTTAGATATTAATTATGGGATCTAAATCTCTAATAGGAGTGTTTGTATTTAAAATATAATTATTAGATATGTTTACACAAAAATCTGAAAGTGTAGGTGGACTATTGTATGACTGACCGCTTGTGTGGCTGTCCGCCAGACTGGACTGGAACCTGCTGAGCACGGCGTCGCCCGCCATCAACGCGTGGATGAACCCTTGCAACCGCCTGGGCATTCGCGTGGTGGCGCTGTACCGCGCGCGCGCGCGTCGCCTCGCCGCCACCGCCGCCAGCCTCATGGCCTCCGCCCTGGACCGCGCGCCCAACCACACGTTACCTAAGGTTTCTTTATAACAGCTTTCATTACTTTAATACTTTACTTTAAATACTACATTCTGATACAGATGCATAGTGCCTGGTACTTATACGATGTTTAGTAATCTTTCAATATTGATGCAAAAATTTATGACATATAAGTATGTCTATTTGTCTTAGTGTAGTATTTTATTCTGCCCAATAAATAATATCTGTAAAATGGATAAAACTGAAATGTCCAAACACCACACATTTACCCTACACAAAAACATGACTATAAAAGTAATATTTAAAAACAAGCATTTAATATGATACTTAAAATGAAATATACTAGTTACAACATTTTTAAATAAATTTTATAATTTTCTTTAAACTTGTGTAAATATGAACATCTTCACCTGGATACAAGCCCTCACAAGCCCTCACTTAGTCCTATCCTGAGCCAACATCCCGTTGCCCGACAGAGCCGCTACGGCCGCCACACGCCGATGGCGAGGCAGCTGCGCGAGGAGCCGTCGCTGCAGCTGTGCGCGGTGCTGCTGCGCTACGCGCTGCAGGCGGACGCGGCCGCCGTGCAGGCCGACCTCGCCGAGAGACACCTGCCCTCACTCTCCACGCTGAGACAGGTGGCTCATATAACTGCACTTTAATAAAAAGCAGCTTGACGCCTTTTCCCACTCGGAGGATTATTATATTCAAAATATTTTCATTTCTCCGCTCTGCTATCCAAGACAAAGCCTGGCGTTGGGTTCCGTCACTCAACACGCAATGTCTCGATTTCAGACAGAAAGTGCGGAACGGAGTTTGTTGGCAATAGCTTCGCTCTCAGTACCTTGCTATGCGGAAAAAAAACGTGAAACTGCTTATTAATTATGTTTTTTTAAGCAAAACGCAAAATAAAATCAAGTTTATCATCAGCTTGTTATAAATCAAAAACACACATTATACCAAATGTTCACTGTTTTGTTTCTAGGGCGTAATCGTGCTCACTCGACAATGGAAGAACATCCTGTATACACCGTTACTACTGGAGCATAACTACAAGAGTAAAGTTATGAAACCCCTTAACGTCACCTTCGCGTTGCCTGAACTACTAGAGGTATGGAATGCGTATATTTTGTAGATGGTGACTCATGGAATCATTGCCCAATAGCCTACAAGTAATTTTAAAATAACATACTTACTTTTTTAATATTTAAATTT
Organism: Podotricha telesiphe; assembly: GCA_038994665.1. Lineage (NCBI taxonomy): Eukaryota > Metazoa > Arthropoda > Insecta > Lepidoptera > Nymphalidae > Podotricha > Podotricha telesiphe. Next base: position 360,852 of record JAOYRR010000026.1, on the reverse strand, counting down.
AATATGTATTTAAAAAAAAAATTAATCACTAATATTTGTGCTTATAAGGCCCAACGTGGCGCAGTGGGACAGCAATTTATTGGGGTTCCGTTGTTCCTCGGAGGAATGATTATATCTAAATTGAAAAAGACATATTTAGAAAACGTATAAAAATTTGAACGCAGCCATGCGTTCTATATCTGGCTACGTTGAAATTCTTATACACTTATTACAACTTATATTTGTTGTTAGCATATCTGTAGAGAGATTTATGCAAAATTCTGCTACCCAAAGATTATCCTACGAATAATCGTTTGGCAAGAGAGAATGCTATTAATTAAATATATAATGTTTTTAACATTTTTTAAAGTGTTATTCGAACACTAAGGAAATTGAAAAAGACATATTAAAAAAAACGTATAAAAAACGTCTACCCTGGTATAGGAAAAAAACGTGAAACAGTAAATAAAATGCAATCGTTTTTTTTAAAACACGTTGACAATGGTGTATTGTTGTCTTTTTTATTAGATATGCCATTTTTTTTAATCAGGACTCTGTGGAGGGCTGGCAGGAATATCAGTTTGACAATGAAGGTTTAGATGAGAACTGCCTCCTATTGAATATGGATGTGGACAAGTTAGACAACCAAATTCCTAGTAAGTGTCAATTTACTATAGCCACATTATAAGATAACTAGCGGCCCCCTCGCGGCTTCGCCCGCGTAATCTATAGCTATTTCGTAAAGCAATGAAATTTCTGGAAAATCTAAAAATATTGACCCTCAAGTATCTCTATATGAAATTTCATCAAAAGCGGTTCACCGGTTTGGCCGTAATGAGGTCACAGACATACAGACAATTACTTTCCCATTTATAATATTAGTGTGGATTATGTTGGGTAACATTTTTTTGAGTATTGTGATTGTTAAGAATGGATTATAGAATTAGTAGAATTATTTTAAATTCAAAACACATAACTTTTGATTATATTTTAATAACTTTGGGTTATTATTGAATTGTAATTATAAATATGCAATGTAAATCTGTATTAGAATCAGTTTTTAGTATTTTTAAAGTCATTTTTTGTTAAAAAGCAAACACATTTTCAATTTTATTTATTGTAAGTTCAATTTTATGTAAGTGGCAAGCGTAGCAAAATTATGAAATCGATTATATGACATCGAATCGATGATATTACAAAGAAAGTGTGGGTTCAAATCCCATATAAAATTATAATACAAATGTTCTTTCATTCTTTTGATTTTCTTGTTGAAATATAATTCTTTTCAACGTATAATAATCATTAAAGAAAAAAATAATCAAACATAATTGATTACCAACCTGGTATAATTATTTACAAAGCGAGCTTGGCGACGGCGACGTCGCGGCCGCACTCGCACCCGTCCACGCCGCCGTCCGGTGCGTACACTCGCCCGACCCCGCCACGCCGATATCACCCTTATAACGCTTAAAATAATTCTTGTTTTTGTTTGCACCTTTGTGTTTTATATCTGAGCTAGTCTTGTTGCAGCTTTATTGTGAACTTTTTAATGTCTGAATGTCTTGTGATAAGAGTGTTGATGAGTAAAAGCAACGTGTATTTGTTACTTGTCTACATGAAATATATGGTAGTATGTGTAATGATATTTTACTAATTTCATGTATTCGTAATGCATTGTGGGCTTTTTACACGTATTGTACAAATATTTTTTTGTCTAATTTCGCACTGTTCCGCCAGAGATTCACGTTCCACGTTTTTCGTAAAAAATATATATTTTCGCAATAAGCGTTGCACCCTTTTTTAAACTTCAGGTATACATATAATGTTTTTTATTTTATAAAGACTCGGGAAACAAACATCATAACATACAATTATAACAAATGTATAACATGGGCTAATTGAATTTTTACTTATACACAAAACATTGAGTAAATAATATAAAGCTATTCTTGGCATAATTCATTTTCCGAATAGGAATCACACATATTAAAATATTTATTTGAACTAAGTGTGTCTTGGGGTATTTTTGCTTTGGTTGTGATGTGTTTAACTAATTTAATCTATCATAGTTTATTCAGGATTAAAGTTAGTTTCCGCTCTGAATAATAAACCTACAAGTAATTGTTGTCACAATTGGAGAAACGAGAAAAGACATAAAAAGTGTAATTTAAGATAATAAAAATAAAATTAAGAGAATCTTTTTTAAAGAATTCCAAAATATTCATTTTACAATTACACATATAACATTTTGATTGCATGATTTTTGTACATAAATGACATAAACATTTTTTAAAATAATTTAAAATAAAATCTATAATTTGTGCGATTTTTATACGTTTCAATTGGAACCATTTTTACCGGATCAATCGCATTTGTTTTAGTATTACATTATGTCTATTATAAAGTATATAAAAAATATTTTTTAGGAATCTTATTAATAATTGAATGCAGTGGGATTCGAACACACGCATCTTGGAAACCGTCCAAAATGTTTTTTTCATTAGAAAGTACATTTTAGAACCCGACGAATTTCATAAGTTTCGAAACCTACATTTTTCTTCATTATTTTACTTCAGTAGTTCATAGTGTCAGGTACAAAATATTGGTAACGTTGGCTTTTTGAAAATGTATATTCGAATACAAAAATATACGCGATTAATCCGATTTAAATACTTTGAAACTAATTTTTGGTTATTTATCTTTGTGCACATTTTTTTTTTTATTATTTGGCACGTCCACTTTTATGTTTCGCGTACATAGTCTTACATTTTATTATTTTTGTTGCAGCTTTAAGCTTTATGCCGCATAGCTTAGTCAGAGAGAACCTAGTGTCGAGACACACTGTTCTCCACTTTCCGTTCGAAATTTAGACATTGTGGGTTGTGTTAGGTACTAGAGCGGAGAAATGGAATTAATTTAAAAATATTTTTTTTTCCCCGAGTGGGTATCGAATCCACAACCAATTGCGCTTACAGTTACACGCTTGCACACTGTGCCTCGACGGTCTCTTAATTAATAATGTGCTGAGCTTTAAACCGCACCAAGTGATATGTAATGAAGAATTATGTGCAACTTTTAATTTGTTTCGGGATTTTTGATATGAACTTATTGTTCGTTATTTTTAAGTGATTGTTACGTTTTTTTATTATCATTTTACATTATATTAGTTATTTGAATGTTTGGCTGAATTTATATATTTATAGAAAAGCCTGTGCTTATTACAAGAACCAGTGTCATATAAATAAGTTATACTGTTATTATTTATCAATACATTCGCATATAAACATACGTACCTACATACATACATACATACTCGTACATACATACATACATATATAGATAAAATTATTTATAACACAAAAAAAAACATTATAGGAACAGTGAGATTGCTACAACCAAAGATGACCTTATCACTATTAGTGATCTCTAACAGATAACATTTAAAAACACGGGAACACCTTGGACAAAAAATGATAATATATAAAAATAAATAAATTTTACATTATGCATAATATATATCATGTAAAATACAAATTTACAAAAGGATAAATATAAGAAATAATCAATATACGCTATATGCATTATATATACATTCATATGATATGTACATATATAGGTATCATATTTATATATAAACATATACTTTTCTTACATACATATATATATTATTTGACTCATTAATATGTTTGTTTGCATTGTTTAGTTTAATCTCTAATATATATACAAATACAAAGCGCGAGCTCCTCTCTCTACCTAACTAACATTTAATAAAGGAATTATGTAAGGAATGACAAAGGGACAAGGCGTCTCGCCTAATGACCACTACCGCAACTCGACGTTAAAACGGGAATCCGACTAGCGTTCCTAAATCCTCTCCTACTAACGACTTGACACCTTAGATACCGCCACAGACTATTCATTACCTATTTACATATACATTCGTATGACATGTACATATATAGATAATATTTATATATAATATGCAGTGCGAGCGGCGCAAAGCAGTCGCGCGAGTCTAGTATTCCCGTCGCTGCCCTTCTCTACTAGAAAGACTCCTTTCCAGGACGACGCTATTGCAAGTGAGTTGCTTTTTTATTTAGAGACTTCTTTTATTCGTGATGGTTTGCATTTTGCACTCAATTTATTTAAAGAGTTATGTGTTGGGTTTCCTCTCATAATTAGTTACATTTAGCCTAAATGTACTAAAGTGATCATATTAATGATTTGTATTTAAATTATTTTTTATTTCTCCGCTCTGATATTTCTGACCTCAGAAAAAGCGTAGCGGTGTGTCACGCAATGTCTCGATTTTGGGCGGATAGTGGAGCATGGAGATACTTGACACTAAGTTTTATCTGACAACCCTGCTATGCAGGAAAAATCGTGAAGATGTCTCTCCTCATATTATTTGAAATATTAATATTATCCCGTGAGAAGTTTTTTTATAAACTTTAAAATCTGCTTGACTTTTATTCTTATAAGTAATAACTTAGTTCCTGGACATTAATATTGAAAAATATTTTTTTTTGCGTTAAACAAGTCAGTATGTAAGAGTAGCAATTTAACGATAATTTACTAGAAACTAGACAGTGGTCCAATTGTCTTGATTTTTACATCTCACTAATTTTATATAACTTTGTAAACTGATTGAATTTTCTTCTAAATCTTAACAATGTAAACGTTATTGCCAACAATATTCTGAATTCAAATTAATCATAATTTCAAATAAATAATAGGCTTTAATGACTTTCTTAATTATATCTACATATAGTAATGTGTTTCATAATCTATGACACGTATTTTTTGATTCGCTGATAGATTACGGTACTCTAAAAGAGGACCTGCCGACAGTGGGCTCGAACCCATCGCTGTACTCGCAAGGCAGCCACGACAACGTCCCCAACGACCGCGCCCGCGAGGACTTGTACCAGTGGATGGCGAAACAAGAGCCCATTAAAGTCGTGAGTTTGTTTTCGTTTGTTTGTTAATTTATTGTGTAAAAGAAAATAAAGTATTTGTCGTATTTTAAAGAAGTTTGGATAGTGATTAGGATAGTCTTATACTATATGTCATATGAAACTTTAAATTTATTCTGTTACGCATTTAATTCATAGTTTTAGATTATTTACACATTCATTTTCTCTCATCTTTTTGAAATTCATAATCTGTCTTTTTAGCACGAAGGAATTGTGCTTAAAGATAAAGATGTCGGTAATTTAATGAAATACTCGCAGGAAGCAAAACAGAAGACGCCGATAATCCCCGCCGGGGCGATGAACCCGCGCGCGGTGGCGTCGCTGCCCGCCTGCAGCCTGTACCCGCTGCAGGGCTCGCTCATGCTGCTGGACGCGCACCTCGTGTTCCAGCCCTTCCTGGCCGCGCTGGGCGTGTCGCCGCACCAGGTGGCCCACGGTGTGTGCATGTCCTATATCGTTCACACGTATCGAGTCACTTTCAACTATTTATTATGTCTTTAATTCTATTTATATCTAAAACATGTGTGACATTTTTATTAAAAAAAGTAACTTTATTTCTAGGAGAATCAAAAGGCAAAGGTGTGGGAGCTGAGGCTGGATCCGGTCTAGAATCACTTGGGTCTAAACTTTCCCTACTAGCGTGGGTCGACATGTTCCGTATAGACATCGTGGTGGGAGAGCTGGCCAGAGACCGGAGACACCAGACCAAGAGTAAGGGTGAGGGTTTTACCATTATTGTTTTTTTTTCTATTCTCATTACTTACACTAGATTTATAGAGGTTGGCTTATAAATATGGTCGACTTATAGATATTATAGCCTCTAATATAGATATAGTCATTATGTATTGCTTAACTTACTCCAGTGTGTCACGTTTTAAGTCACTTAAATAGCTTATGTAAATTAAAAGTCTACGTTAATAACTCTTATATATAAATTAAAGCTACGGGTTATTATTATTCTTAAAATGACTAGGACTAATGCGGATTTCTTTATAGGTACCTTTTACTGATAAGACTAGTTTACATATAAATCATCCTTACAATGTAACTGAGAGTGCGGAGGAAGGAATGTTCTGGCACTAGGTTCTCTCTGCCTACTCTCTTATACACGTATGCGGGAGATAGATTAAAGTGACCTTAGTATACATTTTTGTAACTTTTGATTTTACTAAAACAAACCTTAAATAGCCTATATTAATATTATACTAATTATATGAACCCATAACGCCTAAACTTAAGGTTAAAGTAAATGGCTAAAGTAGTTTGCATTTCAGTCTCGGTAATTTTACTTATGTTATATATTAAAGTGGAAACGGTCTTAGCGTCCAAAAATAGCTAAAGTATTTATTGAACCTTCGTAACTTATTTGAGGCAACCCACCCAACGTGGACGTCCCGTCAGAGACGCCCGCGTTCCTCTGCGAGAAGGTGTCCATCGACGTGGACCTGAAGAAGGTGGCCGACATGGCCGTCGACGATCTCATACAGAGGCAGAATGTGCTCTACATATCCAGAGGACAGCTCAAGAAGCATATTAGTACTATGCTCAATTTTAATATCAGCATACGGTTTATATCGCAACAGGTAATATATTTCAAGTTGCAATTTTTTTAATATATCGTATATCCATCCATCCATCTGACTATAAAAGCGATGGTTGTGGGTTCGATTCTTGCTCGGGGAAATTATTATATTTTTATTTATTTAAAATAAAAGAAATGTTTTGAAGTTAGCAAACGGTAGCATGACGTTTTGAAATTTTTTTCATAGCCGTGCTTTTTCCTTGACCAAAGGGTGACAAGGAAAGCGCGGCTATGAATTCTCCCACTTAACGCGCAATATCTCAGATTCGAGCGTAAAGTATAGAAAGGAGTATGTTGACACTAGGGTGTCTCTGACTACGCCTTTATGAGGTTCGAACCCATGACCTTGGATATTAAATCCTTGTGAACTGAGCGCTATTGAATAAATAGTACGCTTGAAACTGTTTTTGCCCTGAGATATGCCATATATGATTTTAAAGCTTAAGTATGTATAGCATGTTTATATCAATTACATTCAGATATAATTATTGAATCTATTTATCCATATATTGATTATTTAAGAAAATTGTTTGCATTAGTATTAGTACGTCCTTGAGTACTGTGAGTACGTTTGACTAGTATTAGTACGTCAGAGTACCTCATATTTAAAAACTTTCATCAGTTTAATTTTATAATAATAAGTAATCGATAGTTTTGGATATTTGAATATTAAAAATATATTGTTATGTAACCAGGTGAACATGCCGCTTCTACGTCTCTTGCACCAAATCAGCAACATGTACCAGAATGTGAAGGACACCCAGTGCGAGCTGCGCACCCAGACCAGCTCCTCGCGCAGACATAATAAACATCCTTCGGGTATTAAACATATCATAAAATTACCCGTCCGCGTTTTCATTTGAATTACAAACTTTGCTTAAATTAATTAATTAAGTGGTTGTAACTGTTTTATTTTTGAACTGATTGAAATGAAATAAACACTAAATGTTAAGGAAAGCTTACCACAAAAATAGTGAAAACTGAATTTAAATGAGATAAGCTGTTTCTGGGGTTAGCGTGGACAAACGCACAGACAAACAGACAAAAAATTAAAAATCATTGTTTGGTATCAAATATATGAAAAAATAAATACTATTAGGGGAATTTATCAATATAATTGAACCCAAAAACCGTATACTATGTGTTAATATGTTTTAGTTTTGAAAAAGTTATATTGTTGTATATTTAAGAATATATGGAGAAATGTTAGCTTAGTACGCTAAGAGGATTAATTTTATGATATATGATAAATAACGTGAGGTACGTTAGCTACGTAGTCAGCTTGACTATAAAAAAATCTTGTTAACTTATGCTCCAATATTAATAAAAAAATAAGCTAGACAATACAATGAACACTAGGAAAGTAATTAAAATATGATAGAAATTAAATAATTCGAATAAACGCATATTCGTTTGTGTGTAGTGTCGGAGTTCCGGTCGGCGGTGGTGAGCATGTCGTCGCTGGACCGTGACAGCCAGTACGCGGCGCTGGCGGCGTTGGAGCCCCCGTGGGCGGCGCCCGAGCCTCCGCCCGCGCCCCGCCCGCGCCCGCAGTCCTTCGCGCAGAAGCTCCGCTCCACAGGGAAGACCGTCAAGGGAAAACTTGGTAAACACCTCTGGTTACATCTTTTCATAGGCAGAGGACCACTGTCCGTCCCAATTCGAGACAGAAAATTATTTACTAATGTATATAATTACTATGAGACCTTAATACGTGGTGCAGTGGTATAGTGCAGTGACTGTAAACGCTAATGGATTTTGGTACAATTCCCACTCGGGGGAATGATTGGATTAAAATTGTGTATGTGTCGAATTTGGGAATTAATTACTTTGTCCATAAATATAAGGAAAATAAATTTACATGTGTGGTCATCAAATTCGGTTATTGGTAATACTAGAAAAATATAGTATTATACTAGCGATATCATGTAACTAGCAATCAGTGGCTCATACGATAACGTAAATTTATATAAGACGTGTAATACAAGATGTTATATTTCACAATTGATGATTTTAATTAATTAATTTTTAACAATTTTATAGCGTGAGCTAAATTTTATTTCTTACAATAATTAATAGACATATAATATATTAAAACGACAAAAGCAGCAACAATTATTTGTGTAGTATAAGTGAACCATGACCGTTACTGGCAGGTTACAGTTCCCTCAACGAAGGCGCCCACACGCCGATGTTCAGCAGTAGCGCGCCGCCGCCCGCCCCCGCCCCCGCCCCCGCGCCGCCTCCCGCCGCCGCCCCCTCGGCGGGAGCTTTGGCGCCGCGCTGCTGGCGCACTGTGTACCTCTTGCTAGATCTGTATGCGAATATGCCTGATGCTGATACTATTACGCATAGGTATGTTAACTTGACTAGAGAAAACAAGGTCTTTATTGTTTTATTATCTCGATAGAGGCGATGTTTATAATCCTCTCTGTCTGTCTGTCGGTGATTTTATATAGAGATACTGCAGGATCTCGGAATGCACAAAGGTCACTTTTCCCCCCATTTTTTAGCTATTCCAGGAATTTCATTGTTTTACGAAATCGCCGCCGAAAATACGAAACAGCTATAGTTCACAAGGCGTTTATAGTTCCCAAGGTTCGTGAGCGGGTCAGTTTTAAATATAATTTTACTCAAGGACTACGTACGACAAATAATATTGACACAAATCACGATCAAAAATGCTCGTAAGAAGAATATATTGTTTTTTGGAAAAAAAAAAGTTTGGAAGTAATATGGTATATTGTATGGTATATCTATCTATCTATCTAATCTAATCTATCAAATATGGTATGTCAATCGCGCACATTCAACACAAATAACGTCAAATTGGGCATTGAATCTTAATAGAACATATACAGACACTCCGTTCTCCACGCCCCGTCCGAACTCTAGACATGGACTTATTGGGTGACTTGAGGTCCGTGAAATCGCTATGTATTGTTTATCAGAGCAGAGAAATGATAATAATTAAATTATGACGAAGGAACCTACATGCCAAAGTTGAACTTTCAGTGTTAAAGGCCAATGAATGTGAGTGGTATGTTTGTGCATAGGTACAATAGCGCCCGAAAGTACTAAGTCGTAATATTTCATGTAAAAAAAATAGTAAAATTGATTAAATAAATGAGAGAGCTCTTCTTAACCTAAACACGATGTATTATCTTAATAATTTTGTATTACTATTTAGTTATAAAAAATTAAATAAAACAAATTTAATAATATAAGATTGACAAAAATTTAATTAAGGGTAAAATAAAGTTTTGTTTGCGACTGTACTTAAGACAAATGAACGGCGTAGTCTCAGTGCGGGAAGTGAGTGTCGGCTGACAAACCAATAGCGTACAAGCACTGACAGCCGGCTCGTTCCCGGTCGCACCCCTTCGTATCACCAATTTCGTCTACAAATCGTGTTTTGCGCAGTTATAGTTTTAGCGATACGACATCTGTCAGTGACGCAAGTTTATATATTTAGTTTGGTGTAATGAAGTAGTGGTACCAACCGACAGGTTCTCGGTGTCGACGGAGCTGCCGGAGGCGTACCGCGGGCGCGCGCGTCCGAGCTCGCGCGAGCAGAACGCAAGCAACTCGTCGTCGAGCGCCACCGGCATGGGCATCGTCGTCGTGGGCGGCGCGAGGTGTGTTGGTCTTCGGATTTTAGTTTGTTGTCGCATGGGTGTCGTATGCATATTTTATTCATGAAAAATAAATTGCATTTTGTATTTAAAAATTATATATGATCATACTAGGAGTATCTTTGCATAATTTCAGTGAAATTAGGTACCATAGCCTTTTCTTTATATATTAATGTAATATAAGATTGTCATAAATTATTGTCATGTCGACGAATAAACCATTAATTATTTATTTTAAATTGCGTCACAACAATAATATAAATTTAAATTGGTTTTGATTTCATTCGTTTCTTAACATTTTAATAAATTAAAAAAATACGACACTTATTGCGTAACATGATTTAAAATGAAACACTCCTCCAAAAAGAATGTGAACCCGCAGGATCCATCGCACGCGCCTGCTGGCGTCGCTGTCGGGCTTGAAGCTGGAGGCGGAGATCACATCGTTGCAGGCGTCGCTGTCGGCGTCGCGCGCGCGGCAGTGGGCGCTCAGCGGCAACCTCGGCCGCACCGCCATCGTGCTGCTGGAGGGCGCCGCCGTCGGGCCCAGCCACCAGTCAGTACTGATTTCAGATACCCTACTCCGTTTTCCAACTTCTTTAATGGAGACGTTGCTTGCTAAGGCTCTTAGGTACCAGAGTGCAAGTGTTTTTTTTTAAATATAATCATTCCGCCGAATGGGAATCGATGCCACTACCAATCGACACATTGCGGCACGATGACCTCGCACATAAAATGTATTCGTCAATTTGACTGGAAGTATACACTGACCGTGGTGCGGCAGGACGGTGGTGCGCGTGAGTGTGGGCAAGTCGCAGGCGCTGTACTCGTGGGAGCTGGGCCGCGCGGGCGCCACGGCGCTGGCGGCGGTGGGGCCCGTGCGCGTGGACCTGCCGCAGCACCCCGTGGCGCTGCACGGCGTCATGACGCGCTCCAGCCGGCAGCTGTCGTCCACCTTGCAGGTGCCTTGCTAGATTATGTTTTATTTGTACGTCACTTACTGGTAGCAGCCGAATGCATATTTGTAACATAAGTGCACGTGCGCAGGAGCTAGGCGTGACGCGCACGTCGTCGCGGCTGTCGCGCGGCGGAGGGCTGTGCGCGGCGGAGGAGGAGGAGGAGGGCAGCCCCCCTCCCGCGCCGCGCCCGCCGCCCGCTGCCCCCCCGCACACCGACCCGCTGCTGCAGCCGCTGCAGCTGCAGTTCTCTATCATGCTGCAGGTATGCATGCTAAATACTACTCTGTCTACTCTGCTTACAATTTTATCTTTAATAGTTGTACAACATACAAGTAACCTTTTGTATGTATAAAAATTCTATATAAAAATCCAACAACAAGAAAATTTGTATGACACGTCTAGACGCTCTAACCCACTAAGCTATACTAATCGAATCAAATCATATCATTTTATTCAAAATAAGAAGTTATATGCGTTTTGTTATTTTTTTGACCGCAAACAAATTACTACCGGACACAGGTTCATGTGTATATGTGTCTGTGTGTGGCAGAGCCTCAGCATAACAGCCGCGCTGCTGCCGTCGCTGCAGGCGCAGTATAAGATGGAGCAGGTGCAGAGCACCGGCGTGACTGCGGCGCGCGCCAAGTTCACCGTGGACCTGCCGCAGCACTCGCTCAGCTTTGTTACTAAATTGCAGGCGAGTGTTAATTTATTACGCCGCTACTGTAAGTGCAATGGTCGTGTATTCTATTTCCGTTAAAGGGGAGATTTCATTGCCCCGCCCTCCCAGTATCGCCCTATCCAGTATCCATCGGTATGCGGAATATGCGTGGATGTAGCAATTAAACTTTAGTACGTATTCACAAATGCCTATTCTATGGTATAACAGGTAACTGAAGCCAACATCCCGGCGGCGGCGTCGGTGGCGCTGCCCGCCGTGAAGTGCCGCGCGCGGGTGCTGGACTGCGAGCCCCACGACCCCCACCGCGACCCCCACAACGACTCCGACCCTGATACTGCGAGAGGTAAGCTGGTTCAAAATAACAAAATTACATCTACAGTTGTGGGTTCATATCAGAACGTGAAACTGTGAATACCATGTATGCGTAGAGATAAAAGTTTAATAACACATACTTACAGATTATGTAAATCTTTGGACCCGGTTTACGAAAATATGCTAATGGATTGAAATTGTGAAAATATAAAATAGCCATCGTGGCGCAGCGGAACAGTGACTGATTGTTATCGCGATTGGTTGTGGGTTTGATTCCGATTTCTTTCCTCCGCTCTGATGTACAGAACAAAACGTGGCGTTGAGGACCTCAATTTCACACGATGTCCTCGAATTCAGTTGGAAATTGGGAAGCGAAGTGCTTGCGCGGAAAAGCGTGAAGTTGTATATAATGACATACCCAGTTATTACAATATATCATCATAAACTTCAGACTATTTAAAAACTCACTATTACCTTCTTATAACAAAAACTAAGTTTTTGAGAAAATGACGCATTGCTAAGGCGACGCGTATTTTAAGCATGGAGAGATCTAGCTTGAAGTCAGTCTTATAATTTTATTTAAAATATGAAGTTCAAACAATTTACCACCGGTTCACTAAAGATAATATGTCAGGCCTAAAAAGACCAGACGAAAAATAATCGCAAGAAACTCAGCGGGCTCTATTTTTTTAACATGATGGGCATGATGGGCATGATGTGGCAATGGTATCATGTACAAAGTAACATTCGGTTGACAGCGGAGCCTGAGGGCGTGGTGCTTCGCGCGGGACGCTACCTGTCCGCGACGGCGGACATCGGCCTGTTCGAGCACACGCTCTCCACCGACCTGCTCAACCATCTCGTCTTCGTACAGAAAGTCTTTATGAAGGTTTGTATTGCAGATTGGCATTGGTTGGTGGTTAGTGGTCGTTTTGTTTGTGTTGTTCGTGTAATGAAATATGAAAATTATACAGACTGACTGACTGTAAACGCTGTTGGTTATGGGCTCAATTTCCACTCGGGGAAATTATTGTATTTAAATTATTTTCATTGCTTTGCTCTGATAAGATAAACGAAACACGAAAGTGGAGAACTCGAAAGAGAGAAATCTCTTGACTCTGAGTATATCTGACAACATGCCACGCGGGAAAAAGATATGATGTATATGAATACGATTATTTTTTAACGAAACTATCGTAACAAAACATTTTTTTTTTAAATTAGGAGGTAAATGAAGTTGTACAAAAGGTGTACGGTGGTGAAAAACCAGTGCCGCTGTGGAACGAAGAGGAAGCGTCCTCGTCTGCCTTCAGTAGAATACTGTTCTCCTTATTAATCAGAATTAAGGTTAGTTTTCATTATTGGTAATAAGAATATGATTTCTGAGCGTAATAGAAAGTGGGTGATAAGGCTTAAGTTGAATGTGCAGCGCATCCAGCTGACGGCCACCACGCCCAGCAACTGCGCGGTGCGGCTGGAGACGGGCGCCGTGGAGCTGGAGCTGTCCAACCGCGTGCAGAACGTGCCGCAGCCCGCCGAGCCGCACGGCCTGCGCCTCTTCGCGCGCGCGCAGGTGACGCTTGTCTACTTTCCATATTTCAGTGAATGTCACTACCTAATAAAAACCCAATCTATGTTTTCTGATAATGAAATCAAAATTTTTACACTTTTCAACATGTATATGAAATTTCATACATCTACATCTGTATAATTTTGCAAGTGTCCAAACTCTTTCATATTACACATAAAAAACAACAAAAATAAGTTGTAATAAGCATATAAGAATTTCAACGTAGCTGGATATAGACCACGAGAGCGCTTAGACAGTTTCCAAGAGGCGCTGGTTCGAATCCCACTGCGTTTGAACTTTTTTACGTTTTCTAAAAATGTAAATAACTCTTTAAAAAATGTTTATAGTATGAAGGTATTTAATATAATTATTTTTAAATTTTAAAGGTGGACGTAAAACTTAGCTTGGGACAACTAATAAAGAACGCGATGTTCGAAGAAGCTGAACCGGAGTTCCAACAGTATGCATTCTTTAAAACTAGAATATGTAAGTATTATCATTACAATAGGGGGGGTGTAAGTAAGAAAAATATTTTTAATATTTACTATTCATAATAAAATAAAGGCCAAAAACTTTTGAAAGATGCTAGATGATGCACTTTCCAGTTAATACCATTGAAAAAAAATGTTTTTACCAAGTGAGATTTAAAGCCACAACCATTGTGTGCAGTTTAACATTTCCTTACCTTCGATCAATATTTAAAACAATATTATAAATAACATACGAAGACATGCGTGAATAAAGATGGTATAATGGTGGTACGTTAAAAGCTTTTCGTCCAAATTTATACTCAAGCCACTTTCGGTAACAAATTTAATAAACCCTTTTTTTCATCGAAAATGTTAATATATGGTTAGAATATGCAATAATCAGGAAATGTAATGTAAATATGACTTTCATCCGCGTAATCTTCTTATGTTATTTTGTATTTATTTATTTATATATATATATATATATATAATATAAAATAAACATATTTCTGTCGTAAACTCCTCCACTTTGCACGATGCTATAACATCGCTAAATGAAGCATATTTGTGTAACCACCAGCGATGCGCAACGCGTTCCAAGACGAGATCGTATGTGAAGAGGACAAGGAGGTCGTCCTCATAACTCTGAAGCGGCCCCTCATCTTCATAATGCCGGTGGCGGTCGACAAGGCGATACTTGTGTGGCTCAACTATAAAAATGCATATGAATACTGGAATGAGAAGAGAATGAGCTTAAACAAGGAAGTGTTGACTGCTACACAACAAGTGTTTGAAAAGGTATATGAGTAGTTTATGTTAGTAGGTTACGGGTTCGATTGGCGGCAAGAGTACGGCAAACGCTAGTGACTTCATGACGCCCAATGTCTTGTGTCTCATTCACTCGTCAACTCGCATTTTCCGCTCGAAAAGCCTAGTCTGGACAAACTGTAAACTCCTCCCGTAACTTGTTATTGAGAAATATCAGCTATTAATTCATATCAATATTTTTTCTCGCTGACTATCTTGCTATGTGGGAAAAGTCGTAAAACTGCTTTTATTTTTTATGCCGTTTTAAGACAGAGAACCTGATCGGTAATTGTTTTTTTCAAGGTACAATTAACATCAAACATAACGACTCCACACTTGAGTACTTTGTTTCTACAACTGAATGTGGACGACATTGGCATATGCTTGCCCTTAAACCAGCCACCTATGGTGAGTATTTGCTTTTTTGTTTAGATAAAAACTATAATGAAAATACAAAATTTTTAATAAGAGGTATAATGTCTTTGCTTAATTTTTAATTATCAACAATAAAGCTAGAAATTAGGTATATTCGTTTTGATTAAAATTTCCTTTCTCATAAATAAAGAAAGTTGTGATTATAATAACTGTATCGCGCAGACGCGCTGGGGCGGCGGACGCTACGAGGCGGAGTCGCGCGGCGCGGTGGTGGTGACGCTGGAGAGTACCAGCATCTCGGCGTGCAGCTCGGGCGCGCTGGTTAGCAAGGGCCGCTTCGTGGGGCTGTGCCTGCGCTTCGCGGACGACTTCGAGGCCACGCTGGACGACTGGAAGCCCGCGCCCGGCGAGGCCTGCGTCAACGTGTGCTGCGTGTCCGAGGGCACCTACGAGGTGTGCAGCCGCACCACCGCCGCCAAGCGTCACGGTTTGTCTCTTCCTCCTCTCTTCGGTCTCCTCGTGCTTTTCACGTGCAAGTCAAGTGAGCAGGGGCAAAGCAGTATATATACATACTAATATTATAAACACGGCCATACCACCGAACCGATTCTTGTATTTACACTAGAAAATATTTTTTGTATAATGTTGGATAAACATAAGTGGGTCATCGTGACACATTGACACAGTAACAGATTGTAAACGAGAAACGGAACCAAATTCCTTTATCAGTGTTGGCTTCGATAGCCCGTAGAATAAAATACGTATTAAATTGTATTAAAGACGTATTTATTATTAGAATTGCAAGGCCGTCAACATCCCTGTAGCTCTTCTGGTGTTACACAAGGTCGTGAGAGGTGGTGATCACTTCCCATGACCGGAACGCTCGTTTGCCTTGTCTACAGAATAAAAAAAAGGCTGGAGTTTAAATTTAAAAGATGCGCAAGCGCGTTTTTTCGCTATGCGTCGTGACAGCTGGCGGCGAGTGCCCGTTGGCCTCTGCATTGCCCTTCGCCACTCCTCACGGCTCTCTCCTGCTTGTAGTGTTGAGATGACAACTCGACAATCTGTTAGTTATCTGATTAATATTACTTAGACGACTGATGATGATACGTCTGAATATTTTCACTTTTACTATTTTCCTACAGAAAATGCAAAATGGTTCCTGAACGTGTCGTGGCAGATGGAAGGAGTGGACATACACTTGGACGTGAATGTTGGCAAGCAGCTGTCTGCACTAGGACATACTTTGACTATGCTCACTGGTGAGTTTTAAAGTAATACTTAGATAAGTATGATATTGTATATATTCATTCTTCCTAATGAGTAATTTATAATTATGATAAATGTTATTTGATATAGTAAATAATTATATTTTAATATATATTTTTTGTTTTTTTTGTATTGTAATTTTGGAAGAACAGCTAATGGCTATTCAGAATATTTATTTTACTTACCATAATTATTGCTTTTTCAAAGGATTCGAAGAGGAAGACCCACTTAAAATGGATTACGAAAGCGATTTGGAAGATGAAGCCGACAATAGCAAGGGTTCTCAGGTATAGTACAAACGTGATATCCGATGTCGCCAGAATCTACATACACTTCACTTCTGTACTGTGTGTTGTTTACTCATAAAGCTCCTCCATGTATAAGGGACATGTTTGTGGTTTTAGTTCTAAGTATACCGACACACCAGTAAATACTATTTTAAGCAGTAAGCACTCCTTTGCAGTGCAAGCGGTTTAATTATAGAATGACTTGCCACTTTGATTAAATGTTCAAAGTCTTTAAAATGTATTAAATATATAGCTCGCTACATAACACGTTGCGCGATTCTAAATTTGTTGAGTAGACCGGCTGTTAGTGTTCATGTTTCGGCACCGTAATGCATGACAGGACGCACTGGTTGACGGATCTTGTCTTCAGACATTGCGGTATAGGCAACGAGACGAGAGAGACGAGTCGACGCAGCTTGCCAAACGCTGCCCAACCTAGCTGGATTCTCAATCAGTCTACTTTTCGCAGTTATTCCTACTGTGTTGAACAATTTGGAATTTGGAATTAGGAAAATATATTCACGAACAACTTCGAGAGGGGTGCCATCAATGTATATCGCACTCGGTATGACGTAATCACTCAAGTTAATACCAACACAAGTTGCCTGACTCCCAAGGTTATCTTGTCCTCCTCCTTTCTTCGGACTACAGATAAACCTAGAATATGCCAGTTGATATGACTTAGCCCTGCTTCTAGTTCGACAAGGTGTTCGTCCAGTCTCTTCGAGTGTCCATTATCCCAAACAAAAACGTCGTTTGTGGTAGCCTGTAGTAACCCTGAGATTCTTGGCACCCCCCGATACCTTGATTGCTACTGTGGTCGAGCCTAACCGGTCTGCCGAGAACCGGGGGTCCATTTATACTTGGCACACTCATGGGTTGTAAAAGCCCATACTCGCCGCGCTTGGCAGGCGTGTTGACAAGCGCAGTTTATAGTGATGATGTAGATTCACAGACACTCCACGATCATAAATTTATATATTCAGTTATTATAGTAACATTAGTGTGATGTGTTTATGTATTAGAATATAAATGTGTGTATATTTACAGCACCCACTATCTCATATTTCATCACATTTTTTCACAACTCGTAATCCAAAGGTAAGACCGCCTTTTGTGCTTTACATTTGTAATTATCGTTTTGTCGTTTTTGTTATTTATTTTCCTACTTTTGTTAATCTTTTTGTGGTGTACTTTGAAGTGTCAATAAACAAATAAATAATTATGTACATTATTTATATTGAACATGTTTATGCGGTTGTTTGTTGTGAACTATTTGATATTGTTATCGATTCAATTTTGTTGTTTTTATGTGTATATAATAGGAATTTGAATAACTATATACATATTTATTTGTTAATCTGTTGATGAGCAAATTACGAATAATGTAAAAAAATAAAATGATATTTCGATATGTCTATGTATCTTTAGCGATATTTGATCAATTCAATAATGATATAACAATACATTGACGTTGCGTGTTGATTTCCGCCACTGAACGTTAGAAAGTGGTAAATAGGGTGTTTGGATTAGAGATAGAAAGAAGGAATTGAAATTAAACATGAACACCCGCACAGGAGAGCATCGTGTTCCGGCGCAAGTACACGAGCGCGCTCCCGGCCTTCGTGCTGGACCCTGCGCTGGACGCGCGCCAGCGCTCCAAGCTCATCGAGCGCGAGATGACGGAGCAGGCCAAGGTCATCAGCGACCTGCGCGCGCTCGGCGCCTCGCACGCCACCGTGGAGCACGAGCTGCGCCGCCTCAGCGACCTCGAGGCACTCGCCTTCAAGGACTTCCGCAGGTACCTATCTAATCTGATCGCATCTGCCAATGTAACGAGATCTATGACCTCGATTTGTACCCACTTGGAGCGGTCAAATTTATTCAAGACATTGAACACGATTAAAAAAAGGAAAATATACAAACCACGTTCAAAGATTAACGTTAAAAACTTATACTAAGACCATGGTACAACATGTTTAACTTAATTTGGCGTTTCGGAATCAAATTAGTAAAAAATCAAAACAATTGATATCAGTCAATTATATAAAAAGTCATTCAAATAACCAATTTTTATTAAAATATATAAGTTCCTATTTTTAACCGAATTAATCGCGTATAATATTGGTATCCGAAAGTATTTTCGATAGAATTTTCGAATACCAATATTATACGCGATTAATCCGGTTAAAATAGTTTCATTTCATAATGTGTAATAATCGTGAACATCAGAGAACTTATTATATATAAGTTCCCCTTGTGCACTTGACCGACCCTGGCCGCCCGTATCAAATAGTGAGGACCACAAAAGGAAAAGTAAACAAAAATGGTAACAAAAATTTAATATGGTGTCTCTACAAAAAAAAACTATATTTACCATGTCTGAAATGAATAATGATCAAATAACAGTTTATTCTTTTAGTATAAAAATGAGTAAATCGTATGATTTACATATATATCCGTATCCGCAGGGACATGATCCAGAAACTGCGGCGCCAGAGCGTGCGCGCGTCCTCCATCACCAAGGGCAAGCTGGGGCTCGGCTCCAACCGCTCGCACTCCTTCGTGACGCCGCCCGCGCACCACGACCTCGACCAGTCAGTACTCCTCATTCAGTAGAGAACATTTAAAATTTTAAACATATTCAATACCTCAAGGAAGTGACCAACCCACGACTATCGCGGATACGAACGCTGTCTGCGTTTTGATCATCCCACATAAGTTTCTGGTATTGTTGCAACTTATTTCTTTTTAGCATCTCTGTTAAGAGATTTTCACAGTCACAGCGGTTGGACGGTTTCTAAGACGCGCGAGATCGAGCCCTGCTACGTTCAACTTTTTATATAACTGTTTCCAAAGAAAAAACAAACTTCTTTTTTTTTCATAAAAAATCTAAATTGTTAACAACTCAGCCATGTCTTCTTAAGGAAAGCAAAGTATAATACAATATAATAACAATCTAGTCCATTTAAACCTGTTTGAACAGATTTTCATTGCCCTTAGACAAATATTGTAAATATTCATCAATATTACCAGAGTTTCGGAACCGCTTGGTGGACTGGGTGGACTGAGCGGGCTAGGTGGTCTGGGCGGATTGGGTGGGCTGGGTGGTCTGGGTGGTCTGGGCATGTGCGTGGGCGAGGCGGGTGAGTCCGGCGAGACGCTGCTGCTGGCTGACGACGACACGCGCCTCGCCGACATCATAGAGGGCGCCTCGTGGAGCTCCGCCGATAGTGACCCGCTTGCTGGTATTTTATTTATATTATCAATATTATGATTCATATAATATAATGTTTTAATGATTATATAATATAATGAAACTGCGTTCTTTGCTTTCCACCCGAATTCGAAAAAAGCGTGTCCAATGGCGGAACTCAACGCTGTACTTTATCTTACATACCGGAGCGTAGAAATGAAAATATTTTAAATATAATCATTCCCACTAGTGAGAATCGAATCCATAATATATTAATAAGAATCGCCCGATGGTCTCAATTCAAAAGGTCTCGGCACTAGGTTCTCTCGGTCTGCCCTTCTTTGCTTTGTCCCAAAGCAAGAACCTAAAAAAAATGTATAATGATTTGACAGGTGTGGCAGGCGTGCCGGCGGGCGCGGGGCCGTCCCGCTCGTGCTCGCTGCGGGGCGCGCGCGGCGCGGAGTTGCGCGAGCGAGAGGTGCGCGAGGGCCGCGAGGGGCGCGCGCGCGTCACGTTCCAGGGCGGCGTGCAGCGGCAGAGCTCGCTGCCGGCGCCGTGGCCGCCGTCAATGCATGCGCATGATGGCGATGATGTCGAGAATGGGTGGGTGACTTGTTTTCTTTCTTTTTTCAGTAACACACTTTTCCTGTATAGCAAGTCAGGGAGAACCTAATGTCAAAACACTCCGTTCTCCATTTTCGTCCCGAAATCGAGACATTGCTTGTTGAATAACAGACCTCAACGCCGCGCGTGTTGTGTTGTCGTAGGTACCAGAGCAAAGAAATGAAAATATTTATTTATTCAAACATTTTTCCCCAAATACCTTTCCCCAAAGTGGAAATTGAATCTACAACCAATGGATTTTAACTTTTGCTGATTATTACATTATTTGTTAAATTATACATTTATTTCGACATAAGTCGTTTTTTTCTAACGTTTATGTAGTAATAAAGGTTTTTTAGATTTAATTCAGAGTTTAATTAGTTGATTTTAGGCTTATGTGTTATTTTAGTGTTATAATCGGAGTAATAATTATATCATGTAATTTTTATTTCTCTCTTTTACAAGAACTCCTCAGTCTCGCGATATCCTCATTACAAAAACGTTACTTACACAGGGCCCTACCAGAGGCGCCGGGGCCGAGTCCCACAGAGAGCAAGCAGAATAAGGCGAAGACGGCGGAACCGAACATCGACTTCGAGCTGGACGTGAAGGTGCACATCAACAGCGGCAAGTGCGTGCTGCACACCAAGGACGTCGCCGGGCACGAGGAGATGAAGATGTAT
This sequence comes from Podotricha telesiphe, assembly GCA_038994665.1. Taxonomy (NCBI): domain Eukaryota; kingdom Metazoa; phylum Arthropoda; class Insecta; order Lepidoptera; family Nymphalidae; genus Podotricha; species Podotricha telesiphe. The sequence goes on along the minus strand of JAOYRR010000026.1, from coordinate 339,467 downwards.
GTATTATCATTTACGATATATTATGTATATAATATCTCGTACCAATTACCAAGAGTACTCACTAGTACCAAGAGCTGATTCTTTAGAAAATAAGTAGTATATGCAAGAATTAAAGATTTTTGCGAGCTCTTCTTAATAGAACTGCCTTTCGAGCATGTGGTAGGATCCGGTAGGACTGACAATACTGACATTTTAAAAGTTTTATTCACATATTTAGAAAATTATCATGAAAATCATTTTTGGAAAACATATAAAATTTTTGCCTCACGCTTTATCCCTAGCAGGGTAGTCAGAAAGAACGAAGTGCTAAATACTACGGTCCCGTACACGTGTCGTGCTTGAAATTTGAAAAGTTTTATACGCTTTCCAAAAATGTTTGACAGTGACATTTTAAGGCGAATTTGAAAGTGCTTGTGTTAACATAACGTTGCTCGTGCTCAGCGGCAGCAGCAGCAAGTCGCGCGTGGGGCGCTCGGCGTCGGGCGGGCTGGACGCTCGGCGCGCGCGCCTGCCGCCGCCGCCCGACGCCACCGTCTTCCAGGTGCCCGGCCTGCAGCTCAAGGTACCCAGCCACTCGCCCACTCGTGTCGCTACTGGTGTTGTTGACTCATCGCAGTAAACTTCTCATTGGAACCCGAATTACATATGTCATATGACTTTTTAAATATATTGTGTCATATTAATCATGATTTGTTGACTAAGTGATCAAATCGGTCAAATGATTTCTCATTATTATTTTTACTGAAGAAGCATATGAATAAATCTTTATCTATGTCACAAAAGTCGAACTCCAGAAAATGTGTGAAACAGAGTATTGTACTTTTTGTATTTTATTAAAAATACACTAAATATTTTAAAACTTCGTTTTTATGAATGATAATGTTAATACGAAAATTTCTTGAGAAGTTTACCAAAGATTTTTAAATAATTATTACTTTTATTTATGCATAGAATATCCGAAGAGCGACTTATTTTTATCTAGGCCAGTCTTCAAATATGTTTTATTAGCTGTTCCATATTCATACAATCAGGTACACTACGAATCTAAAACCCTACCAGAAGAATCAGCATCACCCCAAACTGTACCCAACATACCACTTAACCCCACTCGTAAGGTGGGCACCAAGAAAGCAGCTCTCTTCGCCTGGATCACGTTACAGAGTATACCTGAAGAGACCATCATCAGTCCACATATACTAGAGTTCCTGGAGCAAACTCTTGAACCGATACCTACGAAAGCGTCGTTTTCTGCGCCTACTACGGGTATGCTATTTTGACTTTTATTTCTTTGTCATTACACTCGGTTTTTCACGTTTCAATAGAAATCAAGACATTGAACACGGTGGAACTTAATGCTGCATTTTGTATTATCAGAGCAGGGAAATGAAAACAATTTAAATATAATCCAAAAAAAATAATAAAATTAAAAAAAACCGTAGAGTGGCGATCAAACCAACAACCAATCGCGTTTAAAGCCAAACGCTGCCCCATTTCAACATTTTTTTCAAGTTAATTCTAATGTGCGGAAGTAGCCACCGGAGAGTCTTGTCTCAAGTTAAAAACTTGAAGTAATTAATAAAAATAAATTTGTGTAAATTTAATAAAAGAATGTATAGTTAATGTGTATATTCCTATGTGTAATTTTCAATACTAAAAAAACTATTTGAAACATGTATTATTATAAAATAATCGCATCACTTAAGTATGCCTCAAACTAACGTAACAGATTCAGAAAGCGGATCGCGCAGTCGCAGCAGCGCGGGCGAGGGCGGCGACGGCGACGCGGCGGAGGGCGGCGCGGAGGGCGCGGAGGGCGGCGCGTCCTACGGCCAGTACGTGTACGCGTCGTTCCCCGTCGACGTCATCGTACACTTCCACACGCGCCCCTCGGCGTTCCGCTTTAGCTGCTTGCCGGCGTCCCGTGTGGAGTGCCTCTTACAGCTGCCCAGTTTGCAGATTGTGTTCAGCTCTAAGCGCGCTACGGATGAGTTAGTGGTCTTTTTAATATGTTTTTAATACATTTTTTACAATATGGCAAATTATTAACATTTTAACCGATTAAATTAATTTAATTTTGTAAATTAAATTAATTTAATTTTGTAAATTTTAGTTTGGTTAAAATAGTGTATAATAAGTGTGTATTACATTTTTACACTCCTACATATAAATGACAAAGAAAATGTTATCCGTCCAGAGAGATGGCAGAGCCGGCCATAGCCATGGGCGGGCTGAGCGTGACGGGGTGCCTGGCGGACTTCTCGGTGTACATCTTCCACCCCTACGGCGGCAAGAAGTCCAGCCTCAAGGAGGCGCAGTGGTCGCCCCTCGCCGACACCGAGAGGAAGGACTCGCTCTCCATTAATGTGGAATTCGTCAAATTCCATCTGTCTAGATTCAGAAAGCTCGATTTTCAAAGTGATCAGGATCATTCGAAAGCGACTGTCAGGTTTTCTAGTAGGTTTTGATTTGTTTTTTATTTATTATTCTGTTTCAAGCTTTTCTCGATGAACGTTGTAAAAAAATCACCAGCACAGTCATGTCGATAAAAAATTAAAAATATGTAATAGTTACAAAAATGTCATATCATAATGAATTAAATAAAAACCTAAAAAACAAATCGCAAAAGTGCAATCTTATACAAACAGCATTATATGAGTATTTTTGGTCACATAGCTATCGTGGACGTGGGCTCAGCGTGGTTCAAATACGACATGCGTCGCCTCAGCGAGATCCTCGCGTTCCCCAAGGCGTGGTACCGCCGCAGCATCGTGCGGCGCTTGTTCCTCGGTGACGTCAGCTTGCAGCACCAGCATCATCCTCAGCACCAGCATGCTCATAGGTGACAATATTTTAACTAATCATTCCACTGATTGCAGATTGAACCCACAACCACTGTGCCTACAATATGGCGCAGTGGCTAGAATATTTGAGAATTATTCTATTTGCATAATTATGTACTTTTTGTTGGATTATTGTACTTCACGCTTTTTTCTTTATAGCAGGGTATTTAGAGAGAACCTAGTGTCAGGACACGCTGTTTTCCATTTTCCACCCGAAATCGAGACATGTTGAGTGGTGGATATCAACCCCGTGCTTTGACTTTAATTTAATAAACGAGCGGAAAGTTAAAAATAATTTAAATATAATCATTCCTCCGTGTCGGAATCGCACCCACAACCAGACAGTCGCTGCCCACTGCACCACAATGGCTCAAATGTTGCGCCTCTTGTTGCATTGTCTTTATTTTTTCTTAATACCTATTGTGTAGTACTTGTTTTAATATCGACTTTTTTTTTGTTAAAGATATTTTACAAATAAACCCCTTGGTTTCTTACTACACTTGTATTTTGTTAAGTGTGCTACCATTTATGCTGGTTTTCAATAAAACGCAGCATTCTACTCCATTTTTGTATACACTTAATATATTTTAACACTTCCAAACTTTAGTTCAACTGTGGAAACAACGTGCCGTGTCTCCCGGTACTGCCGCAAAAAAAGAGAGAGAAAACGAAGACTGCTGAGCCACACAAGTGCAAAGGTAAACCATGGGCTGAATTTCGTGTAACGTTTATTTTTTAACGTTTATTTATTAAAGTGTAACTATTTGTAAGGAAAGGGATTTTTCATTATTGTAATTTTTTAATGTTCTTATTAGCAATAACTGAGGTGAAATGGTTACTACTGGGATTTTTAAACCCAACTGGGACTTTATTAAATGAACTTATCCATGGTCGCTGTGGTGTATTACAGAAAGCAAGGTGGGCGGCGCGGGCGCAGGGACCGGCGGCGCTGCGGCGGGCGGAGCGGCGTGGGAGACGCTGGTGCTGTTCGCCGTGAACTTCGAGCGCCTCAACGTGCACATGAACATGGGCAACGTGATGGGCAACGTGAGCTGGCAGTCGCGCTCGCTGGGCGCGTGGGGCCGCCTCAGCATCGGCAGCGCGCGCCGCCGCCAGGTGGCGGGCCGCGTGGCGCTGGGGGGCGCGGCGCTGGAGGCGCGCGGCGGCATCGTGGGCGGCGCCATCGCGCTGACGGGCGCGCGCCTGCACGCGCTGCTGCAGCAGGAGCCGCCCGCGCACGTGGCGGCGGCGCGCCTGTCCGCGCTGGAGCTGCGCCTCGACTACATGGGCGCCCCGGCGCTGCTCGCGCGCCTGAGCCGGCCCGACGCCGTGCTGCGCGATCGCTGGCACGCGGCCGGGCACGCCGCCGCGCCGCCGCGCGTGCTCGCGCACGGCACGCTCACGTGGCAGCAGCTGCAGATACTCATGAGCCGCAGCACCACGCCCGACCTGCTCAAGATGCAGCTCAAACTCGAGGAATTCTTCACGCACCAGTTCAAGTCGGGCAAGCGGGTGTTCTCCTCACTACACTCCACACATCACAACGGACAAGGGTACGCCCATCGAAGTAAAGACAAGAGAGATCGTGAGTATTGTATTTTTTTGTAAATGAACTATTTATTTACATGCATTTTTCGCACTAAAAAAAATAAACATTTTTATATTAATTAAATTAAACATACAATTAAAAGTCAATAGATATCCTCCAACTGAGCTACGATGGCGTCATAATAACTCATTTAAATAGTATTAGAGTTACTCCACCAACGCGCTGTCATTAACTTGCAGAAGCAGCACCTGTGACGTCTGGTGGTGGTGGTGGTGGTGGTGAGAGCGCGCCGCAAGTAGAGCTGCGTCACCACCGCCACTGGCAGCGAGTGCTGCAGCTGGTGGCGATCGCGCCGCCACATCTATACCAACAGAGTCATGGTAAACCCAAGAATAATGATATATACACATATAATTAAGTAAAAATAAATGAATAGTTTAAAATAATATTTAATATGAAAATAAATACAAAGTCCTATTTAAATAATACGAATTAATTAAAATAGGTAAAACCATAGAAAACCAAGAAAATATCACAAATCATATTTTCTTTCTGAAATATTACTAAGTAATTATGTTAATTTGATTACATGATTCGAATAAGAAATATAAAATTATCACATCTATACATAAAAAAAAATGTAACTGATCGCTGTCTGTACATGGAAGGTATATAAGAAAAAATATTATTGGGGACATTTATCAATGTAAACCCAAAATAATGATTTTTATCCTTTTTTCTGTTTGTCTGTGCGCTTGTGTGTTTTTACACGCTTGTGCGTTGGTGCACGCTAATCTGGGAAATGGCTTAACCGATTTAAATGCAGTTTTGACTATTGTATTTTGATAAACTTCCCTTAACGTTTAGTGATTATTTTATTTCAACCAGTTAATAAATAAAAAAATTACAACGATTTAAATTAAGTTTGTGATTTAAGTAGGAACACGGGCAGGTGAAAAAATGAAATAGTTATAGTAGTGTAGTTTACGTAGGAGAAGCTACGAGGCCGCCAGGGTTCATGGAAGACCCGTGGCCCTGGCCAGTGGCGGTGGAGGAGGAGCACCGTGAGTGTTTATTGGGTAAACGGACGGCCCATATCTGCCGTCCGAGTCCCCAATTGGGCGGGTATCCGTAAAGGATTTGCTCACGTAAAAAAAAAAAAAAAGGCTAAGCTACGAGTGGGTCGCTAGTTTATTAATAATGTTTTGACATGAATGATCCAACAACTGAAAATCATGCACACATAAATAATAGCCTCTCTCCAGAACCGGTGGCAGTTTTAAGTTGACGCGATGATGATAAATTTAAATAAAGAACACCTAATATGAGAGTTGCAAGTTTTTTTCAGCTCAAGTAACATCTTCAACGTCCTCAGGTGGCACCGTGCTAGGAGGTACTTTAGAGCTGCAAGGCTCCAACATCTCGCTGGCGTGCTTCCACGGGAACAGCTTGAAAGCCAAGTCCTGGGCGCTCTTCAGCTTGAAGGACCCTTGTATCAGCTTTGCTACTGAAGCGCAGCAGATTCAAAATGATGAAGGTTGTTAATTTACTTATATACTTTTTGGCTAAATATATGGTTAGGTTGGTTGTTTTTCACTTTTGATACCTTTAGCTGATTATGATATAATCCAAATATAGAATATTATTTCCTTAGCAAGTTATTAATTACTAATTCTATTTTACTTGACTAACCTGACTTTTTGGCATTTTTTTATTTAATCATGTTTTATTAGAATGATCTTATTGTAGTTGTAGAAATGCAATATTTGTAATTACAAATAATACAGCTAACATTATCATATAATTTTCATATTAAACCTACCACCTACAACAAACCTTTCCAATAATGAATTGGCACACCCAACTTCACAAAACTCAACTTAACCCAACAGGGCAAGCAGAGGTCCACGCAGTGCAAACGCTAACGGCCAGCCTCGGGGGCGCCGCGGCCGGCGGCGAGGGAACAGGCGGCGAGGGCGCGGGCGGGGCGGGCGGCGCGGGCGGCGCGGGGGCGGCGGCCGGCGCGGGCCACCAGTCGCTGGGCACGGTGTGCCGCATGACGCGCACGGTGCTGTTCCCGCCGCAGTTCAAGACGCTGCACGAGTGGTTCCACTTTGCATTCGCTGATAGTGAGATTGATGGTGAATGTTCATTTTTTTTCAGTTCAAACTAATATTTCTATATAAAATAAGGATAAAAGAGATTAATATAGTGTTTCTTATATACATTTAATCTTTTAAATGGAAATGTTTTAGATACCTACTCATAATGTTGCTAATTGCAAATTTTTGAATACTTCTCCACACAGCCATCGACCAGTTCCCTTCACTGGAGCGCGAGAACACCGGTACCACGGGTAGCACCAGCAGCGCGGGTAGCGCGGGCGCGGGCACAGCCGCGGGGGGTGCGGGTTCCGTTCCCGCGTCGGGCGCGATGAAGGCGACGGCGCAGCATACTAGAGAAGTGATCTTTGCACTGCCAGCTTTGCAAATGCATCTCAGGACGAGCCATTTGCAAAAATCACATCCGCCTACTGAGAATGGTAGGTTTATTTTTGAAAAAGTCGTCTCTTAGAAACCGTCCAAATTTCAATGTAGCCAGATGTAGAACGTATGGCTTAGCGGTTAGAGCGCTTGGAGAGTTTTCAAGAGGCTCAGGTTCAAATCTCGCTTCGTTCAAATTTTTATACGTTTTCTAAAAATGGTTTTTATATATATAACAACACTTAAGAAATGTTTAAATATCACATCGATGTTCTTCAAAATTGCCGATATTATATGTCCACGACATATTATTAGGGTTTCGTTAAACATCTACGGGGTATTGGATAATCAAATCAAAGAATGGTGAATACAATAGTCTTTTAAGTCAAAGAATATATCAATTCGAAATTTATGCGAAAAGTGAAACTTATGTTAGTTTCTTTTTTAAACATGAGCAAAACGTAATTTTATTCCAATATGGCCAGTCTTCACGAATTTTAACCGGACCGGCCTTATAAACTTCATAAATAATAATAAAAAACGATGGTCATGATTTTAACACATTTACATATAATATTAAAATAATGATGTATTTTTTTCAGATAAGAAGCCTATAGTAGAATGCAGCTTCATAACGGAGTTCGAAGACCATATCTTCGTGTCGGTGGACGCTGAGGCCTTTCTCTTCCTACACGATCTTATCTCGTCTTATATTAAAGAGAAGGACAGATTTGTAAGAGCAGAATTATATATATTTAGGCTTGTATTTACTCGGTTAGAGTTTCAAAAAAACATCGCAAAGGATATTTTATTTTGATTTATTACATTTTAAAGTCGGTCGTCGGTAGTTGAATCTCGATTATATAACAACTTTGTATTGAGATATTATATTTATTATATTTATATGAAATATAATGGACTAACAATTGTTACTTTTTATTTTCATATATATGAGAGACTTCTATATCGGTTTCGGTGACGGATAATTCATTTTCTCGGAGTGTTAGTAAATTTCGACAGCTGATTTATCAATTTTTTTTTGTTTGATAATACTTTCATCTTAGGTACTTTTTTAAAGAATCAGTTACTGACTGACGGCTCTCATTTAGACTGCTCATATCGGATATTATTCTAAACTTTTATATGAGATTCGGTTACGGTAGCATCCCGTGCTTTCAGATGCCGGGGCGCGCGGGAGGCGCGGACGCGGCCGGAGCGCCGAGTGCGCAGGACTACCGCGACTACCGCTGCCTCACCTGGCACCTCGAGCCCACCGTCAGGTACCACTCGCACATATATATTTTGTCGTCTTGAGTATGAATTGTGATAAGAATAGAATTAAGTTATAAATTAAAACAAAAATTAAAAAACTATATGTTAAGAATAGAATGTTCTAAATTGTTTATAATATTTATAAAACCGTTTCCATATCTCATCCACACAGACTGCTGTCGTGGGCCGGCAAGTCCATAGAGCCGTACGGCGTGGACTACATCCTGCAGAAGCTGGGCTTCAGCCACGCGCGCACCACCATCCCCAAGTGGCTGCAGCGCGGCACCCTCGACCCCGTCGACAAGCTGCTGGCGCTGGTGCTGCACCGGCTCGTCACCCTCGTGCCGCATAAAACCCCCAACCCCTAGACGGGCTTTCGGTGACCACAGACCTCCGAGTCGCGGGCCTCTTAGAAAGTCGAATGTGGGATATAAGTATTGAATATGAACTGTTAGCTCTTGTACTAACTTATATAAAAATCCCAAAAATTCCAACCACAGAATTCGTCTAGATAGTTATGCTCTAGGTGTCAAATAAATTTGTTATTATAATACTTATGATATAGCTAACTCATATGAACTGTCAGCTATGGTATTATGTCTCTCGAAATTAATTAATTAATTATATAAGGGAAAGGTATAAGAACATGTAACGAAAGACTAGCTTTTTTTTAATTATTTCAGAAACGACCTTGGTTTTTTTATGATGTCTATAGTATGTACTAAGTTTGGTTGCTATATATTTAATTAATTTGATTGTTTTTTTAAACGTTATTTAGATAACTTTAATGACAAGAATTCTAAATTTTTATATGAAACAAGTTTGTTTGAATATCATCTTTATTGACATCGACTAAGGTGTTATTTCACTTAGCTATAGAATTCAATGCAATCCACATATTATTCCACGACAATTGTTTTGTACCGAAACATTTAGCTTTTTATTGAAATGCTTGTTGTGATTCAAATATAATTAAGATATAACTGAGAAAGTAAATTCATATTGATATTTGAACGTGTGACCAATTTTGGTAGACATCTAGAATGTACGGAACGAAAAAATTAATTGTTACCATATCTGATATTACGAGGTGTTTGTTGGAATTATTTATTTCAATTATTAATAAGAATTTTTACAATTTTTATAATCTAGTGAATATAATCTATTAAATTTAAAAAAATACCACAATATATGTAATCACATAGAACTGTATAGTTTCTCTAGAAGAATTGTAGTAAAAGCTTCATAGCTGTTGCCGTAGACGAGCAATTTACTAATAATTATATAAAAGTCACAAATAATCTCAATTTGCTTAAATAAAAATTAAAACAATCTTTAATCAATTTAGGTAAATCCAATTTCAATTATTGTAAATTTAGATTATATTATTTAAATTTATAAATGTTTATTTTATTGAAGTACAAAATTTGTGAATTTTCCATTATATTTTACTGTAAGAGTATAGGTGCAGCGTGTTGTAAAATAAGCAATCGGAGTCTTTTATATATTGTAGTAATTATTTCATGGACTTTTTTTTTATTTTGAATTATTTGAGGAAGGTAAAAAATAAAAACAGTGAAATCTAGACATTGCTTGTAGACTTGCCGGACTCAACGCCGCGCGTTTTCTTAGCCACCAGATAGGTTTTCAATTTTTATTTTAATTAGGCATGTAGTTTCTGTAAATTTATTTATATCATATTTTTTATTCTACACCAAAAACATTTTTATTTATTCTCTCAAATATTAAAGACTCGGATTGGATATTTTTAGATATATAAAGTGTATAATTTTGTAGAAATGTTTTTCATTGTGATGATAATGACTGTTAGTTTAGTTTCGGTGTAGGTGCGTTTGGTTAGGCCTATTTAGCTTATTCCATATAGTAGGGCCACTTTGAAGGTATATAATGCGGGTGGTACAGTTTTACACAAGTAGTGGTTAGTCGGTTAACGATATGGAGAACGGAGTGTTTTCATACTCTGCCTACCAAAAAAAGAATGTACATTATGTGGTTATTTTTAATATTAAATTTCTTTTGGATATATAATTAACTAGAACAAAACTTAGTTTTTTTTTAATTTACATAAAACCACATGCATATTATTATAATTTATATATTCCAATTATAAATTAATATTTGTATTGTAAGTATCTTAAATGTTAAGTAACGAGAATGTTATGTAAAGTGACCAAAAATTTACAATTCTACGAATATTTCTTGTTGTGTACGTTTGATGGTAATTCGTGAATGGCAATTGTTATTTTTTTGTATGGGTTTTTATATTATTGAAATGAGTTTTTTTTATAATTTAATTGAATTATTTATATTTTTAATTATAATAATTAAGGTGTGGCGTAGGAAGCTAGCAGTTTAAGCTTCGTCTTTATATCGCTGTATGATATATATTTTATTACGGAATGTGATTTGTACATAATGAATGTGATATCAATAAATTTATTACTACATATATAAATTTTGCTTTTTTTTTCGCTTCACGCTTTTTGCCGCATAACAGTGAGAACATAGTGTCAAGACACTCCCGTTTTCCCGTTTTCCAGTTTCTGTACGAATACAAGATAATAAGTGTTGAGTGGTGGAACTCAACGCCGCGCTTTTACAAAACGCGAAAACAAATATAATTAAATTTTGATTTCAGATCTTTGGTATTCGGCATCTTTACACATCTTAAAATAAAACTATTTTAAACCGGATTAATCGCGTATATTATTGGTATTCGAAAATACATTTTAGAAACCCGACGTTTCGAACATTTTACAGTAGTCATTCTGCAAGAATTAAGGACAGTACGCGAGGCAACTAAGAAATCGTTGGCGGTACTTTGATATAATAATTCTTACAACAGACCTTAATGCCACCTTAGTCTAACTGTGACCACGGACTACTGTTTACAGTAACACTTTAGTGTTCGAAACGTCGGGTTTCTAAAATGTATTTTCGAATACCAATAATATACGCGATTAATCCGGTTAAAAATAGTTTCATTTCAAAATGTGTAAAAAATAAAAGAATATGTAATAGCTGCAAAATAATTTATTACAAGAGACGCAAACAACGATAATTGCAAATATAATAACAAATGTTGCAACAGCTAAAGGCTTTTTTCTTAAGTCTATATGCACAAAGTTGTAGCAATTAAAAAACAAAATATTTCTATAACTATTATCACAATTTAGCTTTTAACTCACATTAAATATGTGATGCATGTATCGATTTAATGTAAATTAAATGTTAATTTGCGTTTCTGAGTATGAATGTTCTTGTAAGAATATAAAATAAATATTTTATATTTTAATTCCCTATTATACAGAAAATGCCATACATTCTTGAAAATAGTCGCTTTTCCAAAGGCGTATTGTTACATCAAAAAGCCCGTAACACAAGCAGAGCTTCGCGGCCGTGAGTATAATTTACTTTATTTACATACAAAATATAGGTATGTGACACAGAAATATTTTAAATACATTAATCATATTTTTGATTAACTAAAATTATAAACTAATATTATATTAATTTAAACATGAAGACATTACAGAATAGTTAAAATAAAAAACACTTAACATAACTAAAATATATTCGACGTGAAACTGCTAAATGCCGTTTGAGAGACCTTTAATTTCGTTTTCATATATTATACAGGATTTCTGTACTAGTTTATATATTATTATAAGAAAACTAAAACAGTATGTTTTTTTTAAGTGCCACGTCACTACTTGGATCATTTTATGCACGATTAAAAATGTTAGGCTACAAATCCTATTATGGGATCCTAATATCTAGTCATTTTTTTTCATATTAAATTAAATTAAATTATTTCAAAGGTCTAAAAATGACATAACTTTTTGAATATATATAATATAATAATATTGACAAAGAAAAAACCCATATATATTATATTAAATATAATTTTTACAATTAGTTTTCTTAATTTCATTGTGTAATAACATTTCAGACACAATATGAAATCATTTAACTGTGTTAATTGATTATCTTCGACATATTGTCCGTTTTCTCCAAAAAGAACCCCATTTGTGCCTTCAGTCCATTATGTTATTTGAAATATTCATACAATCTTCTCAATATAATATAAAATAAAATAGCATTTCCAAGTATTGTTAGCAGAAGGCATTGTGCTCTTTACAATTTAACTATAGCTCTACAAAATGGCTGAAATTGGCAGAGTTACGGAAAAAACTACTAATCTAATTGTCTTTTGGTACATATTTTTACGTTGTATGTATAAAAAGTGGAAAAATTTATAAAATTGTATGTGTACATAAAATATGGGTAAAGCTTTGACTTTAATATACCAATAAATATTACAGCTTCACGCATTTTCTCACATAGCATAGTACACAGAGAGAACCTAGTGTCAAGACACTCCGTTCTGTATTTTAAGGCCGAATTTTAGGCACCTGTGCCTGTTACCCGTAGAGTGAGTTTATTCAAAGTCATGTGTCGGGCTTTGTTAGCTCCCTCGAGCGGGAATCGGACCCACAATATTATTTAATACATATGTGTATAAAAATAATTAAAATCCAACAAACAAAGTACGAGTAAATATAAAAAATAACACTACAGTACATTTAAAAATTTCTATTGTTAAAACTAAGCGAATAAAATTGTCTTAAGTTCAAGCTTAAACTCTTCTATCTATATTTTAATAAATATAACATAATATCATAATAATTAATAACAATATTTGCTTATAACTAAAGGAAATGTGATATTTTTTAGTTATTTAAATGTTTTTTAACAATCAGTCAGTCAAGAATAAAAATCAATGAATATGTTATTTTCACGGTTCATATAATAGTATTTTCGTGTTAACTAAAAGCAGCTCAATGCATTTTCTTACTACTAGGTGACAAAAACTAGCTAACTAGGTCGTTTAAATAATATTTAAAAATGCAAAACCATCCACCATCCTGGCGCAGTGGCGTATGTTCAATAGGGGGAATGATTATATTAAAAATATTTACACTTCTCTGGTCTGGTAACCAAGCTAAGTTCCGGTACTAAACACGCAATGTCTCGAATTCCAGCTGTAAGTGGAGAACGGAGTGACTCGAAACTGGGCTCCGTCTGACTACCCTGCAATGCGGGAAAGAGCGTGGAACTAAAAAATCGTACAATGTACTACTGTATATTGTGGCGGTAGTTCCATGTAAAAGAAAACTAAACATCTTTTAATACAATTATTTATAGTACTGCGTTGCGAAATTACTAAATAATATATAAAAAAATTACTAAATGAGACATAGGAACCTAGTCAAGACACACCATTTTTCACATTCAATCCCAATTCGGAACATTGGACAATGGCGGAACTCAAACCCCACATTGTCTCAAAAGAGCAGGGAATTGTAAATAATTCAAATATTCTCCCGGTTGATTGGTGTGACAGATGCAGTAATTTCATATCAGTAGCTCATATAAATACAATAGTCTGCTTACCATATGTTAAGTTACAGAAAAAAATTGCAAAGCCATGAAATAATATATATATAAAAAAAGATCGTTATAACAATCAAATCTAATAATTAAACTAATCTAGTTTAATTATTTGTGAATTTGTGTTGTTTAAAACAATCTACATCAAAGTATTAACTAAAAGTAAACAGTGACCACTTCACTCCAGTTTCAACCAATCCCGTGCATTCTCAACCACGTGACAAAAAATAACACTTTTATTACTTTAAAAGGGGACGTAGTAAGAAAAATCAAACGTACAATATTTTCGAATTATAAATTAATTTTGGTAAGACATTGGTAAGAAAAGCTAATAAAAGTTTAATTTATGATAATATTGTGGATAAGGCACACATACACAGGATGCTTGACTATAAATAACATATAAATTTAAAAAATATCAAGTGTGAAAAAGTGTCTTAATGTTTTACAAGAAAAGTGACACTGACATAAGCTTTTAGAATCAATCCAAATTCCAAATGCTGAGAAAAGACAGACTAGTTCATGGTGACATTTTGAGTGAAGTCATACTCTACTGTGGGTATGACAGTTTGAACGAACTTAAGGAATACTATGAGATATGAATGGACTCCCAGCTCTCCGCCACTCTCTGTCACAGTTTCTATTATCTTCTTCATTACTTCTGCGTGTCTGAAATTAAAAAAAAACATTGGATTTTTAAGAACAGCATATTTGTTTATAGTAAATACCCCTATATTGGGTTAAGTGACACGTGTGAGCCAACAATATGATGGGTGGGTAAATGGATTCGATGCTTTTGAAATTTCATTTAGTCAGTTAGTTTCATTTAGCTCCTCACCCAACAGCGGGACTGTCACCCGTACCGTGAATCCATGGAATGCTAAGGACGGACCCCTTCTTCTATAAAGACCTCAAGAAAAATCTGAAATCAAACATTAATACCATTTAGTATCTTTTAAGTTGGTATAATACTGTAACTAACCTGCAAGGGTGTACAGACGCCATGTTTGGTCCCGAGACATGGGGGTGAGCTTCCATAGTAACCGTCTTCTTTGCATGGTCCTGAGATACGTCTTCGTACATCGCGTCTACGCTTAGAAGGTGACGGTCCTGTCAACATTTTAAAATAAGCTGTTAAACGATCTTATATTGTTAAACTAGCGACCCACTGGCGGCTTCACCTGCGTTAACTTGCACGGCTATAACTAATTAAAGTTCCAACCAATTCAATAAAACAGTTATTTAATAGCAATTTTGTCAAACAAAATTTAAATTGTTGTAACTTTTTTATTTATAAACCGATTGAAATAAAATAAACACTAAAAGTCAATGGAAATATATTAAAATACTATAATAGTCAAAACTACATTAAAATCGTTTGCGCCGTTTCTAAGATTAGCGTGCATAAACGCACAGACAAACAGAAAATAAATTAAAAAACATTGTTTTAAGTTCTATTATATTGATAAATGCTCCCAATAATAATTTTCCTTCTATCTACAGACAGCGACCGGTCTATCAACTATCTAAATCAGTTACGTTTTTATTATATGTATAGATATTGTTATAATTAACTAAATAATGAAATTTGAGTGTTATGAATTATTTTTTTTATATTTTACTATGATAAAATTAAAGTTACCTCATCGTAACCAACGAGCCACAAGCGCGGTGTTTGATAATACTTGTCGTACGAAATGTGGAGGTCGTACGTTCTAGTCCTGACGATCTCGTCGCCGTCCTTCTGCCTCTTCTCCTTCGGCTTGGCCTCCTTGCGCGTGGTCAGCGCTGTCGACTGTTTAGTTAAGGCTATAGACAATTATTGTTAGGTATTTACGATATTAAAAAATATAAATATATGATAATTAGTTATATTTACAACAATACGCTATTTTGGAAAATGAAATTAAAAATAATTGAACCTTCGATGTACGCTTTAGTAGTGCGTTCTACCTCAAAACTTTGACTTATTACAAAAAATAATAACTTGCTGTGAGTGTACGAAGTGGACACATTCTTAGAAAAAGGTTTAGTAGAAGTTTAGGTTAGCGCAAAAATATTTATTAGTTCCAATGACTAGATTGTAATTTTATCAAATATTTTGTAACGTAGGATCTTATTATAAAAAAAAAGAAAAAAGACTTAGTATTATATAAATATTAGGTAGTTAGTTGCAATCGTAGGTATTCTATTATTCTGCGGGATTTCCTCGCAGGTTTTGGGGCCATCGCGGCGCAGTGTGAAAGCGTCTCACCCTATACGTGATGGTTGTGGGTTCGTGTCCCAATCGGGGGAAGGAACCACGAATCATTATTATATTTAAATTATTTAGCGAATCATGCTTTTATTATATTTTAGTTAAGCCTCTTAGCGCCTCTAAACACGCAATGTATCGGGTACGGATGGAAAGTGGTGATAGAATGCTGTGTAGGGAAAAGTGTGGAGCTTGCGGGTTTCCCTTTAAAGCCGTTAAAATCTGTCATATGATATATAATATTAGTATTATGTTCAAATGATACTATATTGTAAGTAAAATTATTTATTGAGCTTGGTAGTAAGACATTAAGTGTCACAATTATTTTATAGGTAGGTAAACAAATGATCAAATCATATATATAACAATTAGATAAGCAAATGCTAAACTACATGGGTGCACTTCATTATATTAATCTACACTGTTTAAAAAATGGATGTAAGTGTGGTACCAAATATTACTAAATAAAATATTACTATATTCTTTTTCTTCATAATCAACGTGATAAAAATGAAAAAGGTATCAAACATATAAAATATAATTGTGTGAAATACAATAAAATTCTAGTGTCATTAATAATTATTATCTAATCATACATTTCAAGTTATTCTAATCAAACATTTCAATGAAGTGTTATTGGAAAATAGCTCATTTTAAATGTACATACAATAATTAAGTAAATTTAACAAAAGTATTTAAAATTCAAAAACAGAACATTAATCAATATTTATTATATGTACATAAATGCTAACCAACTTACCGGATCCACTTCATCCAGCAGCCCTGACTCTTGAAACTGCTCCATATCCTCGGCTTCACCATCATCATCGACGTCATCGTCATCGTGGTCTCCGTCCCCATCACCATCACTATCACCGGTCTCTGCAGCTTCTAGTGTCATTTCACATACCTATAGAAACAAAATTTTAGGGCTTTTAATCTTTACGCAGAGATAACTCAACGGTAAGACAATCTTACCAGTCTGGAATAATGTATCGTTAGAATACAACATTTCTAGAGCAATTTGTCATTTATGATTTCATTTACGGAATAAGTCTTAATGGGTTAATTTTATTGCATTTACCTTTGCAACTGCTTTATAATAACTATTTTTTAAAAAATCGGCATCAGTCATGCTCACTAAAAGTTATTCAAGTTTTTAACCGGATTAATCGCGTATAATATTGGAATTCGAAAATATATTTTAGAACCCGACGTTTCGAACACTTTACAGTAGTCCGTGGTCAAAGGTAGACTCAAAGAACTTATTTTTTAAATTTTTTTTTATTCTACAGACAAGGCAAATGAGCGTTCGGGCCACCTGAAGGTAACTGATCATCGCCGCCCACGACTCCGTGTAACACCTGAGGAGCTACAGGGATGTTGCCGGCCTTTAAGGTGAAAATAGATGCGCTCATTGAAGGTAGCCATGTCGAATCGACCTGAAAACACTGCCGCTGGTAGGCCATTCCACGGTTAAGTGGCACGTGGAAGGAAGTTTCTACAAAACCTCACAGTAGTAGAGTGCCACGTATCGATTCGTTTGGAAAATTCAGCGGTAGGAATCAAGTCAAACAGTGCTCCAGAGCACTCCCCATTATAAATGCGGTAGAGAACGCACAAAGAAGAAACGTCTCTAACCTTTCATATATTGTTAGGTCCTTAACGATTCAAATGGTTCGTTGTTTGCTATTAAATGGATCAAGCTGATACTCGAGTGCACCAGCCCAGAGATGAGAACAGTACTCCATGTGAGACCAACAGAAGAAACAAGTGTTAGCAACCCACTTGCATAAATTTTCGGGAAGCCCATATGACAGTTTCGCAAGGAGCGGCCCGTGCCATTCGTAGATCAAAGACCTTCGCCATGTCCAAACTAACGTCGATCAACCGGTGATCCTCTAGATTAACCAGGAGCTGGTTGTTTATTATGCCCTCCATTACTGTGTAGAGCAGGGAGGTGACGGCAATAGGCCTGTAGTTAGATAGATCGAGGCCATCGCCTTTCTTCGGAATCGGGTGGATCAGAGGACTCTTCCGCTAATAAAGGACTACGCCGACTGAGTGCGGGTGTATGTCTATAAAGGTTACTATAAAGACTGTTTAGGGTCCAATTATCTCTAGAAAAGTTCTGCAGTTCCTCTTTCCTATACTTCCAGTTTCCGGCTTATGGCCTGCCCCAATGACTGGTCCATATTGATAAACTGAGTGGAAAGCTATCGTCACGAAGGCTCCGCCCTCTCCCCCATGGTGAGAGAGAAGACCCACCCAGAAGTCTTATTAGAAAATATTTACAATGACTGAATATATATTTTTTTTAAATTGTTTAGTAATTGAATAACTATTTTTATAATTTTATTTTAACATTACATATTTAAAACCTATATTTTTATAAATGTAATTAAAATACAAATTTAAAAAAATATTAAGAGTAGATAAGGGAACTTTGTTTGTGCAGATTTAATTAATGTTATTTCAACTGCAAATGCAAAATATTTTTTTTCCGCTTCTGTAGAAATTTCGACTGTTACAAATATATTGCCCACAGTACACTGTGTAAGCTGTTACAAACATATTGTCCACTGTACAAAAGAAATACTTGTCAAGGCCAGTTCACAATGTGAATAAACTAGTAATGTTCTTGTTATGTTTGATAACTTTTGCAGGCACTGTTGATAAGAGCATACCAAAATATTATTTAAAATAATGTGAGGTCTTGTTTCACTGTTCATACTTTAATACAGTCAATTATTTTTAAGTTTAATATTAATTAAATATTGAATGTTAATTAAATATGTTACACTAATTTAATATTTTACTTAGTTTAAATAATTGTTATAATATTTTAAGTTCAGTTTTTTTTGTCGTTCTGAGTATCTCATGCTTATAAGAGTATGCAAATTTTAGAAGATACTTTATGTTTTGTAGTGAAACCCAGTGCTAGTTGTTGTTTTAATATACTGGAAGGATAAAGATAATTTAAAAACCATTCTCCAAGATAGGATTGAACACCAACAATCACATGTAATGTCCAACACTGTCCCGCTGCACCTTAGTGGTGTGAAATCAATTAAATGATTGTCATATTATTGCTTTATTTTGTAATTTTAAGTACCTTTTCTTCAACAGTAGGTGAGCCAGGAGATTCATAGTGGTGTGTGTCCACCCAACCTCCATCCTCATCCTGTTCATCCTCAATCACTTTTTCATTATCTTCACAGTATTCAATCTAAAAGAAAACCAGTATATTAAAAACCACTAGCAATTCAAAACTAAAAGGATATATATTTAAACATTCTTCATTATGGACACAAATTTATTAACTATAAACATTTATTATCTGTTCATATTCTATCACCAAATATTTTTCATTTTTAAAAAAGAAGTAAGGAACAAAGGAAAGTTTAATTCTTCTAATCGGACTATCTTCAAGTAGATAAATTATATTTTATCTTAAATAAAACTTACTTGTTTGCAACGTCTGTAGCATGGCACATTTCTAGTGATAAGAAACTGTTTATCTGGTGGTAAGTAAGATCTAATTTTAGATTCTTCGCCCTTCGCCCATTGCCAGGTGGGACAGTGATGCACTAAGTGGTCACCAGCAGCAACAAACTCTTCCGGAGTTAAAACTCCAGTTTCATGAAACTTTGATTCCTAGACATTAAATTAAATTAATATATATAAAACATATAAATGATTAGTTAATTATCTTTAAAAGAACAAAGACATAATAAATCATAATAATTATGTCAACAAAACTGTTAAGCAAACATTTAAATGGATTGTTTACTTGTTATTGCTTTTGAACTCAAAATAAATATTATATAATTAAACTTGAAACAATGTTACTATTTATTTAGTTACTTTATACCTTGAGCACAGGAGTCAAGTATCCCGCAACACCGAGGGCGGTCCCTTTAACAGTATTTATAACACTTTGCATGTTTAAATATGTGGTGAAATAAAAAACTTTAACAGAAAGCTACTTTGCCGCAATTTATGTAATAATAACTATTTTACACAAAGCCGAACAAAGCACCTGAATCAAGATCTACCTTCAGGACAATGATATTTAAAATTATGTCAAAAGTTAATTCTTGAACTGTCAATTTGACAGAGCCAGGTTAGCGTAATATGTGAAAAGTACACTAAGGATAAAATTTATTCCAATTAAAGTATCATGTTACTATAGGCTAAAGAAGGTAACTAGGTAGTTTCTGTTTCACAAAATTAAATTATTGAAAATTGTGAAGTCAGATTATAAAAATGTAAGCATAATAATAAAATAGCCTCGTATTATCATTTCATTCAGTTCAGTATCTCATACAGTTTTGAAAATATATTTTAATCTAAATTTCAATTTCAACAATTTACCTGCGTGGTCAGTGGTCATTACAACAGTACGTGGTCACGGACCGTTTTTGCATTTAAACTTAATAGATAAAAATATTTTTACAGTCATGAATATTGTCAAATTACAAATGTCAAACTCAAATGTCTTTGTCGATATCTTTACTTGATTGACTTCAATTCTGCACAATAATTCGGCATTTCAAACAAAGTGCTTAAAGCGTCAAACAAGAATAGGTTTTGCGTTCTACAAACTGAAGAGCAGCTTTTAATTATTGTGCAGCAATGGATGATGTATTAGATGAAGTAGTATCCTCAGAGGATTTGCAAGTGAGTTACGTGAGGTCAGTCATCGTGACTCATTGTAATGCATTATTTTGTTGGTATATTGCGTTTTTCTTTTAGAAATTCGAGAAGATTTTCCATGAACAACTTCATCAAGGAAATGTAACACCTAAAGCGCAATTTGAATATGCATGGTGTCTAGTACGAAGCAAATACGCGACTGATATACGAAAGGTCAGTTTAATTTTTTTCTTTTAGTAATAACATATGTAACATATGTGGTAATAGATTCTATTATCTAAGTCATAAAAGAAATCATGGAAGTCATGTTCCACAAACTTTTAATATATTATTACGTTACTCATATAAGGTTATATATATATCGCATATAGCGTCGTCGTATATAGAATCGTATTTGGCTATATATATATCACTGCTCTGTAAGGATACTGTTGTAGAAGACTGTTTTTGTGATGTTGATGACAGATGATAATGTAAATAAAGATGTATAAAATATTACAGATTAGGTCTCAGACTTGTAACAGAGTATCACGTCCAAATTTATGACGATTACTGGCTCATTACAAAAAAAAAATTGAAATAATATGAATTCCTCATATGCCTTTCTCACTTATACTGATACATTTTGAGACGCTACATCTTACCATTATTTATTTTCAACCAACATTTTTACTATACCAATTAAGCCATTCTTTTAAAAAATGTTTACTGTTTGTTACATCTTTCCTAAAAAATTAAAGTATTATCTTAAAAAAAGTTAAGTACAAAATATACTGAATTTGGAAAATAATTGAAAAAATTGAAAGTCTTTTCAAAATACCTAAAGCTTATTGTGTAATTGTTATAGCATCATAGACTTTTATACATTCTGAAACATAACAATATTTTTGAGATGAAAACAGAAGGTGTACAAAATAAACTTTTAAAATAAACCTAATAATCCTTGTTTTTTTTTTTATATGCTCATGTAAAACTATGCCATTTGGTGTGTTTCTTGTTCTGCATATCTGGTCGACAATAACTTTGGTTAAATGTTTTTCTTGCTATGATGTTTTGTAGTAGAAGGCATAATTTTGACTGCTGAATGAATCAACTTTCAAAATATTTATATCAGTAAGTTTAGAGATTTGCATCTTTAAAAAATATCTAGCCAATAACAGTTGCTAATCTTTTGACTTCATAAAAATTGTCATGATTCTATTCATGCACTTTACCATACCCGACTTCTTTGCACTTTCTATTATATGTGTGTATAGTTTGCTCTGATCTGACACTATAACAGACAACACAGTCACCCTCACATTGTGTGTGACCCTTTATGAGAAATATATCCTAAATTAGATTTATATATTCAATATTATGTGCAGCATAAATTGGCGGCCATAACTAGGATGACATAGGATACAGTTGTAGGGTCATAACATAGGATACAGTGTTTTTGTTTTGCTGCCTAAATGTTGCTATAGAAATATGATATTTACTGAGTATTTAAAGTAGATCATGTTACATAAAATGGTGATGCACTCAATTTTGAAGTATTTAGTAATAATACGCTATTCTTCAAAAGCAGCGATATATATAATGTTATATTAACTCAAGGTTATTTATAACTATAATATTTTTTTGCAGTTGTGAATGGTACCAATTTTTGATTTTCAATTATTTCAATTGAATTTTTTATTGTAAAAAATATGTAATTTTTCGTAGACCAAATATATATTAAAAAATAATTAGTCTTATTTAATATAGTGTATGTGCATTTACAAAAAAAAATTTTTTTTTGTCTTTTTTAGTTTTTATTATAATTATTGTTTGCCATCTCTACATATTAACTGACTTTAATTTCAGGGTATCCTTCTTCTCAAAGAACTGTTCAATTCCCACGCAGACGGCAAAAGAGACTACCTATTCTATCTTGCAATTGGAAATGCTAGAATCAAAGAGTACAACAAGGCTCTGCATTATGTAAAAGCATTCCTAGAAATTGAACCTGCAAATCAACAAGTGTTGGCTTTAGAGGTAGGCTATTAATATTTAATGTACATATATATATATTTTTTATATATATAAAACTATTTAAGGTAGTTATAGTATATCTTGTTAAGTTAATGTATAATAATAAGCTAGTCAAAAGTTTTTAAAGAAACTCATAGAAATTAATGAATTACTTTGAGGCAAAAGTAGCAGTGGGACAGACTGTAGTAAACAAGATTGGTTATGGGTTTAATTCCCAATTGGAGAAATGATAATATTTAAATTATTTTCTTTCTCTGCTCTGGTGAGATTAAATGTGATTAAATGAGCTACAACTAAGATCTTGATACTAGGTTCTTTATGACTATGTGGCAAAAAGTGCAGTACTGAAAATAAAATTTTATGGTTAACCTTCCTGGTGGAGCAAGGATCAGGGTTTATGCTATAAATATCTTTGGATCTGGGACAACATGTGCAATTTTTGTAGGAAATTGGATACCCAAATGTGGCTCAAAATAACATTATAAGATTTTCCTACATTGATTAGATACATAGGTGAAGCTTGGAGAAGCACCTTTCTAATCACATAAGTAGTTACTTTGAACACAAAAATGAATTTAACATGTGAGATTAGATATGTCAATAAGTTGTGTTTGAAAGTGTTTATTTTTATTTAATTACCATGTATAAGACAATGAATGTGGTATAAAGCCAATCCTTTAATTTGTTAATATTCTTGTAATAATTGTGCAATATTTTTCGAACTCAACTTTAAAACATTCGGAAGCTTTTCCACTGTGTCATGGTGGCGATTACTAGATTTAACTTTAATTGCATGCTTCAACAATTGTTCCATTGTTTCCAGCGTCAAATAAACAAACGTATGGAGAAAGAGGGTCTCTTAGGTATGGCGGTGGCGGGCGGCGCGGTCCTCGCCATCGGAGGACTTGTAGGCCTCGGCATAGCTCTTGCAAGTAGCAAGAAATAGCATTTAGCTTTCTTGTAAGTAAAAAAAAGACATTTTAAGAAAACGTATAATATTTGAAAGCAGCGCCATTTCGAACCGCGCCCTAGGACACTATTCAAGCGCTCTAACCGCTAAGCCATCCGTTGCGTTCAATTTTTTATAAGTTTTCTAAAAATATGTTTTTCAATTCCTAAGTGTGGAAATAACACTTGAAAAACATGTAAAAAAAACATGTTAAATATGTTTTATTATTACAGAATGAACGCTGTAATAGGTGGTCATTATCTTCTGAAAAGGAAGAGGAGTGATACAGACAAGTAAACCGATGTTTCATATTAAGAACCACCTTAGAATATAATAATTATTATACAAAATTTAGATCCCTTAATGGAGGCTTATCAGCTTTAAATTTCAAAATTATTTATTTAACTAAAAAAAAATTATACCTTATTAATAAATTCTTTTTTTTTTCTTAAATAAGTCTTATTACTTGTATATTTTAATATTGTTTAAATGTTATAGAATATAATTTTTTTTTTAGAAAACGAGTATTTGAAATTGTCAATGAAATTTGTAAAAATCTCTCTACAGAGATCCTAACAATAAAAAATAAGGTGTAACAACACAAGAATTTATACGTGGCTGGTACATATTGCTTAGCGGTCAGAGCACTTGGACGGTTTCCAAGAGGAGGGTGTTTGAGCCCCACTAAGTTTTTTAAAAATGATTTTTTATCATAGAAATTGTTAAAAAAAAATTTTTGGCCCCTGTAATAAATAAAACCTTTTGTTTTCTAAAACCTATAAAAGCAATTTATTATATTAATAGTTTATTAATAAGGTTTTAATTACACCACAATGCATGCAAAGTACCTCCATATTGTGACTATAATTTTGATACTAGAAAATAATAACAAGCCAAAGGCTTAAGCTCTAGCATATATATTTAAATGCAATTTTCTTTGAACATAAGTTTCTCTTATCAAAAGCTTAGTTCTCTATTTTTTCAGCCGAGCTATATACGGTTTGTATACTGTATACATAATATATTTACATATTAAGACTAAGTGTTTGTCCAAAAAATCATTGAATGTATATTTGTGAGTTATTTTTTAGTGGAAAACACCTTTTATTATTATATTGTATTTAAAACACACACACACACGCGCGCGCTCATGCGCACGTATATATATATGTATATATATATACGTAAAAGTGCAAACGCGTAAATATTTATGTATTGTAAGTCTAAGATTAGTCTAGTGTTATTTCGCTGTGAGTAATTAATTTATTTGAAGTATTTTCTGTTTAAATAAAATATCTTAAATTTCAAAACAATTATTTTTATTATCTTGTTTATTATGATAGTGAAGCTGCATACATCTAGTATACTAAAGTACAATGGCAGAGGCGTGGCATTGATTTAAATTTAAAAAACTTAATTTTTAAGAGTATTAACATCCGAGAACTTTTTTTTTTCTAATATTTTTTTTCATCATGGCAACACACAACAACGCCGCAATAATGGTAGATAAATAAAAATTACACTTATCATTTAAATAATTTTCTCTTTAATAAACGACACTGAAAATATGTTTTGAGTACCAAACTAAAGTGCTTAATTTACAACAATATTGGAAGTCTATAGGAAAATAACAACCTGCTTTTGATGTTTTTTTTTTCTAAAACTACTAAGTACGCAATTTCAACATATTTTGTGCTCTCTATTAAAATATATTTCATGTCCGTCCATTCACTCACATATTATCTTTACTAAATATTCAAAATTTAAATAAATTTCACAGAACCAATCAAGTTTTGTCTACAAAACAATATAGTGACTATATTCTGAATCTTTTGTCATAATATTATTTAATGTTATTCATTTAATTTATTGCTAACACGACAAAAGATGCACAATAATGGATGTCCCGGGAATACAAAGGAAAGAGACTTACACGATTAATGAGGTATAGTCGGGTGACCAACATAAAGAAAAATTACTAATATGGAACTTTCAAAGTTCAAAAAGGTAACTAAAAATACTTTTTACACAAATATAGCATAGTGATCGACTTAAAGCCCTAATTATCATAATCTTCACTGGTATATAATATAAGTATCAACAACGTGGAGGCGGCGCCAGGAGTTGCGCGGGAACGTGTTCAGCTTATAACAACATTTTTATTTATTTCCAGAAATTTTAAATTACCTTTACATTCCTCTCACAAAATAGCCTCATTAATTTAATTTATTTCCACGTAACTCCCTCGTCGTCTCATATATGTATGTATTTAAATCGTGGTATGCAAAGTGTTTGAAAATATATATATTTCTTAATCACAATCTGGTAACTGACTATTGTAGAGCGTACAGTGCTTCAACTATGAAACTGCATCTATTCTAAATAAAGTCAATCTTCTATAACGTAATGAGAAAAATAAGCACACTTCTAAACAATCAAAACTTATGTACAGTCAAAAATAATTACTTACTATGGCAACACCGCAACTGTCAACAAGATTATTGTTTACGCAACCAAACGACGAAACCCGTCAAATCTCACTAACACGCTAAAAATAATCAATCAACCCGTAATCTTAAACTATAGTATTATGTAGATGTAGATGTAGTACGTTATTACAATAGTTTGTCGTAATTGCAAACTGACATCTGTCAAATTTGACATATTGAATGTAGTGCTGCAACACGACAAATAAAAAAATGTTCATATATAGGGTAAATAATCCAAAGTAGGGCAATGTACTTTCGGCGTCTTCCCATTTGTATATTTGCTATAACAACTCCATTACTAACAATAAATGTTTTTAAATATGATGTGATGTAACCGTCGGTCCCATCACCTTAAGTACAAAACCCTACACTTTTATTTCACATAAAAAAGTTAAAATTCTATTGCTCTATACTTATATTTAAATAAAGTGATTTCTAACATTGGGGAAGTAAATATTTGTGACTCGCTTATTCTTACCTTACAATATACTAAATAACTATAACATTGTACTCTAAAAAATATGTATAATTATCGAAGGCTAATAATGAGATTGTAATCACAGTATTCATTATTCCAGCAACGAGCCGTGCAGATGGCGGTCGGCCGCCACCCAGTATAGGTATATACACGTACGAAGGCAACATCAAGGTATACTTTATTTATTGCTTTTGTTTGTTTATTATGTACTTTACATATCACCACATGTTTATATACAAGTTGCAACGCGTCGCTTTGACCAATTTGAACTTGAATCGCTTAAACCCTTGAAAAATCAGTCTCAAGGCGGAGATGTCAACTTTAACGTTTAACTTCACATTTTAACAACGTTTCAAAATATTCGCGTCTTTTGTACGCACATCGATAAATATAAGTTTAAGCTCTGGTATGTTTGTTCGTATACAAAGATATCTTGTTTCTCCTAAATATAGGTGCATATTCTTTCAATATAAGGTAGTATTACTCTACGGTAGTGACAGTCTAATTCATCTCTAGTGAGTGCGCTCTATATAAAAATAAAACGGTAAGACTACGGGCGGCGTTCTCTGCCGCCGATGAGCGACGTTTCGCTTTATATTACCTACAATATACTCTATATAGTATATAAATGCAATCTGCAAAATGCATAAAACAACAGTTATTATATCTATAAATTGTATAAAATATTAAATAAAATCTATTGAAGTGAGGTAGATGGATGGAATTTCACAATTTGTGTGGATTTTTTATTACAACGTTGCCGTATTGGCCCGAATGTTGAGGTAGTTGGATGGAGTTACTATGCGAGTCCCGGCCGTTGGGGCTCGGGGGCTCGCATACGATAAAGTTACTACTCACTAGTTATTTACTACTAAACAATCTCACAAGTGACGAGTCGGTACAGCGAGTGTGGACGCGGGTCACACTACGAGGCGTCGTCCGAGGCGACACAATACTTAGTATACAATATCGGTTAATGGCACCACGATACACGGGTCAACAACAAATCGTTCAAATTGAATCAGCTAATGACGTAACTTAACACTCAAGCACCGTTTCATAAACCATCAACAAAACATTCTCTTAACAGTTTCACTTGCAACTAACTTACGCGGCGAGATTTATGTCATTTCATGAGGACGTCGTCTTGTGGTGCTCGTCCTCGGAGTAGTCGCCATCATCCTGTCCGCTGTGCTCCAGCTCTTGCTCGGAGTTTATCCTCCGGTCGTCGTCATTATACCCCTTGCTATAATAATCCTTGTTCATATCTTTGTCCATATCCTGCTTGTCGGTTTCCGCCTCGCTGATGCTGTCGTTCCTCTGCCTCTCCTTACCGAGGTCCAGGGGTTCGTCGGTGTCCCTCATGATATCCGGCTTGCCCATGTTCTCTGTGTACTGTCGTTGCATTTGTTTCAAGAAGCGTTGGTGTGCGAGGGTCGTGGGGGGTGGAGGCAGTGATCCCATTTGAGGTGAAGGCTCGTCATAGGTTTTCCTATCCATATGCATAGCATTCATTTGTGCAAGCTTTGCGGCGTTCATTCCTTAAAAGGGAAATATTGTTTAATATAAATGATGATTATTGCAACTATTTTAAATGCTAAGGAATTACATATTAAAGAAAAACGCTAGTCCAGTTCGTCCAGTTAGCAGATAAGGCATATCTAGATTTTCTTACCAAAAACATTCTCCCCGATATACTGAAGGTAGGTATCCAGTATTGCTGAACCTCCCCCGAAGCCCGGCGGGTAGTCTTCGTGTTTCATACCAGATAAGCCGTGTGGTAAATTCTCAACAGCTTTAGCTGTGACCGCTCGCACTGCCGGGACTTTTGTTATAGTGGTGTTTGTTAAGTTGTTTATATCTGGAATAGTTTTTAGAACATCGTTCAAGAATCCTTGGTATAATTTATAAGACATAAAAAGATTTTTTTAGATACACTATTTTCTTATTTATGTTCATATGTTTGTTCAAAAAATGTTTTAGTCATGTTCTTAAAGGCTTTATCATGAAACTGTACTTAATAATAATAAAAATAAATAAATACACTTACGTGGCGGAGAAACAGGCAGGGAATCCTGGTACTTCGACTGGCTGAGGTCATCATCGTTATCGCCACACAGAGAGCTGTTCTCAGACGCAGCGGATTTCGCATCCAGCTTTATATCAGAGCGACGCGGGCCGGTAGGAGACGCACGGGCGCGAAGCTGCTCAGGTGATACTTTTACACCAGCCTTGGCTAATAACCTGTAATTTAATTTGGATTATTTTTTTATAGTATTGTATATGTCACTCTCCAAAGGAATTAAATAAAAAATTGGTTTTGATAAAAGTTCAGAAGTTCTGAAAAGTGGCAGAATTTAACGCGGCACTTTGTCTTAGACACCAGAGAATGAAAACGATATTTTAAACGTAATCTAGAGGGCCTAGAATCTACATCTTCCTTAATTTTGTCAACCTTCCAAGACCAATAGATGGATGAAACAATATATATTAAGGTTCTATATAATATACTCACTGGCTAGCGAGTTCTGGGTCGAAGCGTGTGGGCATCTGCAGTACAGGCAAGTCCTTGGTAGATATGCCCCGGTGTTGGCGCGACATGTGTGAGTGTAACGAGTTCCGTGATTTGGCCACTGTTCCGCACAGTACGCACCTGTTGATAAATGATATCAAAATAATACTTTTAATTATGTAAAAAGGTACTTAAATCTATATGATTTTTGAAATTTAACGATTGTTTTCATTTTGCTCGTTTATTTTAGAAGCAAAAAATATATATATGCAAATTTAGTACCACGTCGTAGCTTCTATGGGGTTGAGGTTAAATATTAAAATCCTTTCATAAATCATAAATCTTATCTTCAAATCAAATTCTTTTATAATCGTAATTCATAAATTTTATCTTGACATTTGTTATAATTTACGGAAATTGTTAAATGTTAAACTTTTCCTCAATTTTCAAGATAGGTTAAAATTAATTAAGATTTCTCACCGATATCCAGGACACACAGTATGCTTGTCTTCAAGATGCGTTCTCAGCGTATGCGCAGATCTGTATATTTTCCCACATTTCGGACAAGGCCTCGGATCAGTTGCTCTAACACGGAGTAGGTCTTGGGTTCGACGACAACCCCCTGTGATAGATATTATTAAATTAGATGTTGAAAAATTATAAATTTAACATTTTTATTTTAATATGATTCTTACCTCTTCACTTAATATTTAGTAATTTACATATTACGGAGCAATTATAGTTTATTCGTTACTGCTTATTAAAAATGCAAGATATCTACTTCGTAGTTTTATTGTTTATGTTTCATATAAGCAGACAATATTTTTTCGGGTAAAAATTAAATTATTACGTATATATCGTATCACTAATACAATCGCCACTAGAATCGTTTACTCACATTGAACATTTGGTTATTGAAATGACTAATTACATTTTGCGCTTACAAATATTTATAATATAAAGATTACGACATTGCCTCTCAGGCGTCAGGAACAATTTGAACTACACGCTAATTTTTACCAATATTCTTTTATTCGTTTCCAAGATCTATTTGCCTTCCTATCGCATATATTTTGGAGGCGTATGAAGGGCGACACAGGTGGTTGTGGCATGGGTGTACGCTAGCAGTCTTTAAACGAAGGCCTATTGTTGCATATACGTTAATGTTTCAAACATCTGTGTGCCCTATTACATTATTTATTGTATATATATATATATACTTTACATCAAAGGCAAAGAATTTGCAGAAATAAAGAGGTTTTGTAAAATATGAGTTCAGAAAATGAGGTGTTTTAGCCGTATTGAAAACTCAGCTAAATGAACTGGATTTAGGCTTAGTCCACATAATTAAGACTTATATAATATTGTTTTACGTAATGTAAAAATATATAGTTTAATATCATATTGTTTGGTGTATTTTCCTTATATTTTATTCATAAGAAAATATATGCGAATGGAACATGCACTTTTTCATACATTTACAATAAATCCTCGTATCTTCTACTATGACTAGATATGTTTTTGATTGTGCTCTCTGCCTACAGGGCTCTAAACGAATAAAAAATAATACCTATCAGTTGTGAACGTATATCTATTGCGTATAAAGGCATTCGATTCCATTAAAATCTATTTCGTATTGTCTTATCTATGGTCGAAAATATACACATACATAGAGCAGCTTGCGGCACAGAGGTATCAAATGTTTTCTAGGCACTTGGTAAACCTGACTCTACTAGACACTATGAACGGTTTTCTTAAAAGTTTATTTATTTAAACTAATGGGCCAAAACTAAATTGTATTGTTTCTAAATCTAATGCTTCATGATGCCTCTGTGCCACTTGCTGCTTACATCTATATAGAACAGTGGAGTCAAGATGTCTTGATCGTAACATAACAAAACGAAAGGTTTACAACAAATTGTGCGATCAAGTTGAGTCATACAAAAGAAAATGAACATTATAATATAATGTCAATCAGGACAGTAACTATAAAGGAAGACGAATAACTATTGACAGTACAAACACAAAGAGCTACATAGAAGTAATAGCAACAATGGAAGTTAGACTCATTCGGAAAGGAGAGAATGGTCGCACCGTTTAGTTGCACTTCGTAATCTATCAATGGCACCAATCATCACAAGTCATAATGCGCTTTACAAAACTAATGCTCGAGATACTCTGCAGCTGAGCCGCCCCCGGACTATTATATATTAGGAAAGATTTTTCTTACAATAAAATCTCTTTACTCATGTAAGTCTTCGCCTCGTTGGCGTCGCAGGCGACTCGCTGCAGTGTTCCCCAAGTTATACTTAAATAATATCAGTCTATACTACTACAAAAATAATTTTCAGTCGATTTACCCTACTGGTTTATATATCGTTTACGTATGAATATTACTGCTGAATATGATAAATGCATTGTGGAGATCATCGATTTCTAGGTTTCTCAGTAACATATAAAAGCCCCACTCGTAGTTCCGATTCACAGCCGTTTTAGCTAGTTTAGCCGAATGGCGAACGAGTTGCCTTCTTCGGCTTTTCAATTAAGGCCCTTCGCAGAGCGTTAGTTGGCCCATCCGCAACTCCATTTTAGAGTTTTCATTTTCTCCCACTGGCGGCGATGCTTTATCCGCATGTGGTTCCTAACCGAGTTGGGATGCGCAAAGTATCGCGCGCAGGTGGCGACGGGACAAACCGGACTGTCCCGCGGGTAGTGCGCCTCCAGATGTCTGCGAGCCAACGCCAGCGAGTCCAAGCTCATGAAGCACAACGGACACTGGAGTCGTTCGCTGAACACCATCTTCTTGGCCGATTCGTTTCCCTCCAGATACTTTAGCAACTCGCTCCCTCCATCCTTCCCCTCGACGAAATCGCCTGTCGCCGGCTTTGCCAACACGTCCCGCGCCGCGGCATCTGTAATGCCGACAGCACCAAATTACTCTACGTTATGAACGGTTGGCAAATCCGACGACCGGCGCTAACTATCCCTAACGACATTCACAATAAACGGTCTAAAAATATTACGATATATCAAATATAATATATTGGTAAAGAGTCCGACACGCGTTCCCTAAGGGTCCATTATCATTGGCACAATTACCGCGGGCACGCTCACCACCAGGCGTGGGGCGGCAGAGGTGTGGCGGGAGTGGTGGCGGCGAGGGGCGCTGGGGGCGGCTCGGCCACGCACCGTCTCTAAGAATTTTGTCGCTGGCGGATGCCGTGAGCCTGCAGCTGGTGGTTGATGAGGTAGTGCTTCGTTTTGCACTTCTTGCCGCAGTGCTGGCAAGGGAACCACTGGTCGCGGTCGGTCTGCGAGTGCACATTGAGCATATGCTGGCGCAGGTTGGAGGTGGAGGAGTAGACGCGGCCGCAGAGCGGACACTGCGGCCGGTAGCCCAGGGCCGCCCCGCCCGCGAGAGCCGCCCCTGTAACACAGAGGCGGCGGTTAGAACAAGCGAGTCGCTTAAGCGCTACTGTAGGTGTGTCGGTCGGGGTCGGGGGCGGGGTCGCGCCGGCTCCTCTGCTTGACGCCGTGTATGGAGTTCATGTGTATCTGCATGTACTGGCGCGTCTTGAATCGCTTGCCGCACACGGGGCAGGGATGCGACAGGTCGCGCGCGGCGTGCACGTTGAGGATGTGCTGCTTGAGGTTGCTATTGTTGCTGTAGAGCTTGCCGCACTCGGGGCAGGCGGGCCTAGCGGGCTCGCCGTTGGCCGAGCCGCCGGGGAGGCCGGGGAAGGCGCCTCCTGGGGCAGACGACTCGCTTTCAGTTCGTCCTAGTTGTCACTCGCACACAGTACTGGCCAACTCTGCGTATGGCTTTCGATACGATACGTTTCATATTCAACATGACTTCCATTGTCGCTATTACTATCGGGTTCTCGATTAAGGGGACATTTGTTTAATTGTTCAGTTTAATGACATATCGTTCGGTTACTTACTAGATATTTAATTGTTAGTGTTATTGAATACGTGCTTTGTGTACGTGACTCAGTAATGTACAATTAATTACACAATATGTTCGTCAACAATAAGCTGACAATCATTAACTTTATTTGTTACAAACGATTTGTTCTGGTCGTATCTAATTGCATTTATATCGATAGATGCGTAATTAACTATTTTTATTACCGAGTCACATGATGGGAATGTTAGTGCGGTAAGAGATGGTACTCACCGAAATTATCTGGTATTCCTGATGGTCCAGGCAGGCCGGGGAAGCCTGTAATTATAAAGTAAGTGTTAATTGATTTGACTTTATATTTTTAAATATTAAAGTCATATAGTCATAAAAAATAAGTAAGCTACCTGGCAAGTTGAGAAGTCCGGGGAAATTGTGCGGCAGTGCTCCGTTCGTATTTGCCATTGTGGCAGGGTCGTCGTAGTCCACGGGCTCTTGCTTGGCTCGGTTGTCACCCTCAGTGTCACTTCACTAGCGCCTGCGTCTGATGAAGATTCTTCGCCGTCACCTGACTGTTAATAAGGAAATTATAATATAATTAAAAAAATATGTAATGATATAACAATTAATTATGCATTTCCAATTTTAATAATATTGTTATGGTTATTCTTTTAAGCCTTACCAAGTTATTGGAGACTCCGGAGAGATGTGGATTTTGTGCATTTTCAAGAACCTGGCTGAAGAGAGCCAGCTCGTGGCCGTTTGTGCTCATCCTCTCCGGACTTGCGCCCTGCGCCGCTAGTAGCTGTTCCGTCCTACACCAGTTACGTAAATAACTAATAAGTGACAAAGTCAATAAAAGTTGTAACGAAAATATACCTAAATGCAATACAGGAATATAACTTATAGTGTATAATTATAATGTAAATATTAAGATATTTCTTAAACTCATTTTGTCATCGATTATTTATAGAAAATCAAATAAATAATAGACTATTCAATAAGATTTCTACCATAAGTACAATGGAATTAGTTCGTCAAGTTCATTTACCTATTGGCAAAATGGTATTTGGTGTTTTAAACCTGTTCTATTCGAGTTTACGTCATTCTGTGTGTGATTAACATTTTTTATGTTCGAGTTTCTAGTATTTAACACAGATCCTTATAGAAAGTTGTCAATTTTTCTGCGCCATTACCGATTAGTGAATCAGCGAGACAATTCGCGTGGACCATTATAGGAGTTGCCTTAATCCAGCGACGCGCTGATTTAATGGCACTATATGGCAATACCAATTTGAATTCTAATTTATATCTATAGATGGTCTTTTACAATTTTTGTACCGTTTTGATGACGCCATCTTATGCGAAAATAATTTATTATTGACATCATCCTAATTTAGAGATTTTTAGCTTTTTTACTTCGATACATCAATTATAATACAGATGTTAAGAAAAATAAATAATAAAAATCCTATTAAAATATATAATAGCTTAAAAAAAATTCAATAGTAGCAACCTGGTCTTCATCTGCGCTTGGTAGAGGTCTGAGGAGCGAGCGCGCTTGGGTGGTGGAGTGCAAGGTGCACCTTCATCGGGACGTCGGGCGCGTCGACCTTCGCGGGGCTGTGGCTCCCGGCCCTCGCGGGAGCCCCCACTGCCTGTCTCCGTCCATGATGACGCTGACTAAACGTTTTGTATGGAAATTTATTATCGAAATGAACATTTGGATGACCTCAGTATTAATAAATGTCTATTATAAATATCTCAACGTAATCTAAAGTTAAAATCGTATATGTCAAAATATGATTTAGCAAGCGTAATTTATTTGAAATTTAAAAATTTATATTTTTCCTACATTTGATATGTAGAAAAAGGATTTTTTTTTCTGAAATTTATGTATTTTTATTAGGTTCTTGCTTTACTTACCGGAGAAGCTTTCTGGTCGAGAGTAGGCAAAGGCGCTGGCGGAGGAACATCAGTTAACCCTCGGACTTGTAGAAGTTGAGCGGCTCTTAGGAACTCTTTTAGTTGCTCTTGTCCAATGTGGACTTCACCCTGATACATAAACCTGGAACATATTCGATAGTGTAAATTCCCTACATTGCTTAATATGTTGCATATCTCGGGGTGGGTAGAGGGAATCGAGTGATTCAGATTACTGCCCATTTCAGATACAATTGCGTGTCACATAGCGTGACTTAACTCCAATGTTCAATAGTGTAAGGAGACGGGTAAAACGAGTGCATTTTAGACATAAACATTACCCAGATTATCTTTAAAAAAAGGAACACGATTATTGTGACACTGCCCTCGCGCCGTGATGGCGTCGTATCGTTATATATTATGTTAATTAAGTGACAATATTTGGTTAAATAAATATTTTTTAGTGTTTCCGCCAAATAAAAATGTCATGTTTCTCGTTAAAGTCGCACTTATGTGAATTAGATGTAATTTTGAACTTTTACATGATCACTTTGTTAGAGGCTGTTTGTTTTTACAATTCTTACAAGAAGAAGACGGAAGTTGGTCATAAGTTAATTAGAGAGAATTTCTTTATTTGCCAGACTAGACTATATATATGGTCTTAATAGTAGGACATTCTTAATATACGTTTTATTTCAGGATTTTTTAGTTTTTCCCGCATAGCAGGGTAGCTAGAGAACCTAGTGTCAAGACACTCCGTTTTCCACTTTCCGTCCGAATCCGAGACATTGAGTGTTAAGTGACAAAATTGAACGTTTTGAAACGTTTTGAATTTGAACGAAATGAAAATAATTTAAATATAATTCCCCCGCGTGGGAATCGGAATCACAACCATCGCGTATGGTCAGGGCAATGCACCTTTCCATGATGGCCTCGACAATTGTTTTATTTTACTTTATATATAAATACCTTAACAAACTCTCCATATCCTTATCATGCACATCTCGAAGTATAACAATGTGGGATGTTGGCACGGGTTTGCTTTTAATAGTCTTCTGAAATATGGACTGCATGCTGATAGCACCACCTGGAGCAACATTTGGATAGTAGAGTATTTTAATATGACGTGAGTTAGTAGTTTGTTGTTGACATAAATTGTCTTTATTGTATGGTTTCCAGAATAGACAGCAAATAGTACATATTTGAAACTTTTGTACATATTTTGAAACACGGAATTTCAAACTAAATTTAACGAATATCTAACGGACATATAATACAAATGCAAGTGATCGCTTTTTTTGTACGTGAAATATAT
Organism: Podotricha telesiphe; assembly: GCA_038994665.1. Lineage (NCBI taxonomy): Eukaryota > Metazoa > Arthropoda > Insecta > Lepidoptera > Nymphalidae > Podotricha > Podotricha telesiphe. Next base: position 303,349 of record JAOYRR010000026.1, on the reverse strand, counting down.
ACGAGAAAATATATCATTGAAGGTATTTATCAATATAAAAGAACCCTAAACAGTGATTTTTTATTTTGTTTTTTGCTTGCCTGTTTATCTGTGCGTTTGTGCACGCTAATCTCAGAAACGGCTTAACCAAATTGAGTTCAGTGTTGGCTCTTATATTTTGATAAACTTCCTTTAAAAACGTTACAACCATTTAAATTATTAATTTAAGCAAAGTTTATAATTTAAGTTAAAAGCCGCAGTCGTGCAAAATAACTAAATAGTTAAATCGTAGTTTACGCAAGCGAAGAGCTTGAGGTGGGTCGCTAGTGTTAAATATAACTTCAAAATATAAGTACACTTTTCGTACAAGCAGTTCATGATTGCTACAAGGTATAATTTAAGTTATTACTTTTTTAAAGATCTATAAATTACCTTATGTGCTGTAAATGTTGCGCCAGCGCATGCCAACGTGACGTCCACGAAGTCCTCCTCGTCCCTCAGCCGGCGGAAGGGGACACCATCGCCAGTGGAAGTCATTCCGCAGCAGTACTGCTGTTCCCCGCGGCGCCTGCGTGCAGCCGAGCTGTTAGACGCCCGTGATAATATTGTTGCAAATTATTTATGGTTTCTACTAAGGGTACATGTTTTGTTTACGCAATTATTGCGTTTTTTTGTTGGTACGACCTGGTACCTTGTAAGTTCTGCCCTTTAGCTCATAATCTTTCTAAGGGAAGTTAAGTGAATGACACTGGTGAGTTATTAGTCGGTCATTTATTCAATTTAATTTGCGTTATTCGGGAAATGTGTGTATATGTGTTACATGATTTGTTGTTAAGTCAAAATTAACTTTAATTTTTTTAGTATAATTATTGTAAATGCAGGTTATTTATACAATATACAAAAATTGATTATTAAAATGTATCAGTTTACAAATTTTAAATGAATATTTTATCTTAAATATCTAACTATTATTTAAACATTAAGATGTTTTGTATTTGAAATAAAACGGTCTTCGAATGTAAAATAAGAATGATCCGAATTATTTTCAAAGAGATTACACTTCCAATAGTGAATGCCGAATTAAGTAAAATATGTGAAATATGTAAATTATCTTAAGAAACCTGTAAATTTATATAGAAACAGTATTGATATCCGTCGTCTTGAACCAAAAGATAGGTAAAATTCAGTTCAGACAGACGCGACTTGGGGAAGTTTTTTTTTAATTTATAAATAACCGAGATATTTATCTGTATCGTCTATAAAAAGTAAGATTTACGAGTAACACTTCGCACTTCTTACAACTTAATTAAATACGAAATTACGAACCCATAATAAAATCTATTGAATAGGCCCAGGCACATATTGTTTCAAGGATGTTGATTTTAATAAAATCGTGGCTTTAAGCTCTTTAAATTATGTTTTTTAATAATAAAATCTAACACAGTTGGTGCAATTTGTGTATCGTATCGTGCGGTTAGTGCCGTGCCGTGTTCGAATTGGGGTGCGAGAGGTTTCAGGCCCAGGGTTCGGAGTGCCCTTATGGTAAAGACTGTCTGACACATGTGTATTTCTAGGAATAACCTTTGTATGTATGTTCAATAAATTAAAAATATTATTGTCCACGTTATTTAGTTTGATATCACATGACAGGTTAAATAAATAAAGATTTGGGCTCTACTACAACCGTCTCATAAACATGTAACTATTGTGTTCCATTTTCGATCGATTTCTATTTATTTCTTATTAGTGTAAGTGTGTAAATAACATTTTTAATATAAAAAAAATTAAGTAAAAAGTCCAATATGTCTACAGGTTATATGTCACCTTCACACACCTTGGAAGAAATTCCAATGTACTTTGTTGACCTTTCAGTATAATTCGACAGCGCAAAATTTCTTGAAATAAAATCAATCCAAAGTTTAGAATTTGAAATGTCTTTGAATATAAATTATTTATAAAGTTGGAATTACTTATTGGGTACTTGCACCGATGTCCGGGCCGATAAAATATTGATTTATAGCACAGTATATACATTCGTGAAGGCATTACAAGAAATAGACTTGTATAATTATAATTTATGCTTCAGATTTACCACAGCTTTTTTTTTCACATTTTGGGTTCCTGGGACTAATGTGTATTTTGGGCCTAGTTGAAGAGCTACAACTAACAGACAATAACAGACTACGTTATAATTTAGGCACTTGGGGCATTAGGACTCGTTAGGTCGGGGCCCTGGGCATGGGCCCTGTGTAACAACTAACGTTAATGCAAATTATAAAATTTAAATCGTCTTGGCTGAGTTTGAATGTAATTGATGGTAGAGTTAAATATAATTCAAAAGAATGGTTAGCAAAGCTTAGTTAAGATTTTCCTACGGCATTGCCACCAACAAAAGTTGTAACAACCGTATGTAAATGTGTAAGGTAGTTAGCACAAAGCATAGCATATATAAAATATCTAGATTTCAGACACCTCTAGGTTTCACATTAGTGATATTGTAGATGATATTTAAGAATATAAATTCAAAATTATTTAAACTTCAGGAAACGTTGAACTTATTAAGAAATTACGCAGTTGTAAAAAAATCTTATAACATTTTGTAAATACCGACAATTGTTTGTAAAGGACCGCATTTTACCAGAATTGGCTACAGCCGTGTTACTTTTAGTTGGTACTCGTAGACGACTGGGAATTTCACGAAAACTGAGAAATGGGTATTATAGCAAATCCCTACTGTGATTTAATTATAACTAGATTGTTATTAATTAAGTTCGATAACACTTAGTGTGAATGCACGCGTTCGTCTGTCCCCCTACCCCCTGTGGCCGGCGATGCGACCGCACCACGCCTTACCATGGCGCGCCGCGTTGGAATACAAATGTATACCTTAAAATTTCAATCATCATATTAATTAAAGTTATTTTTGTTCTTCATATGGATTATCGTTTAGTGACAGAATAAATAAACCTTAGTGATAAATCACTACAATCTCTACTTTCAGCCCAAGACTCAGTACATTTTTTTGCGATACTATTTAAACAGATCGATTTTTTTATCATTGCAAATATTTCAATGAGTAGTATTTGAACTCATAGTCATCGCGTATTAACGTTTTGCGAGACATTTCGCCATTAGAGAGTCATACTACGACACTACACATTATATAAATGAAGCTTCTATATTATGTATGTATGGTTTTTACTAAATCACGGAAAAACTTTTTTTATTACAAATAAATATTTTGCAATGTTCAATAATGTATAATTTATATTGTATTTTGATTTTGATAATAGTTAATTCTATGACACAACGATTGACATTATTATTACATGTTTGTGGATAAGAAATTATCCTGACAGCAAGTTCTCTGCCTAATTTTTGCCTTTGTAATTTTTTTTTATTAATAAATCTAGAACAGAAAGTATAAATAAAGTAAATCCCATAACGGTTTCTTTTACCTACGTTTATTCTTATAATGATAATATTTTACTATTTATCTCCCTTTATCAATAAGATTCTATGGAGGTGACATTCGTAATATGAAAAATTATGAAATAACTTAATTATTTATATTTTAACATTTTGAAATGTTATTTATACACATCAAGATTTAAATGCAGCGGGATTCGAACCCGCGCCTCTTGTAAACCGAAACCATTCTAAAAAATTCTAAAAACCATTTTTAAATTCTTTATAACTTATACACGTGCTATAAGACTGTAATCGTGTTTTTAAATATGTAAGTATATTTTTTCAGCTTCACATATGTTCAGTACATAGCAGGTTAGGCTGAGAGAACTTAGTGGTATGACACTCCGTCCTCTACTAATAAAATAACCATTAAAAATTAAAAATTGTACTTAGAAGATATCTTAATATAAATAATATAAACGATGTTTGCAATCGCAATAGAAACTAAATGTGCCAATAGAATTTAATATTTTAGTACTAAGAGTAATCTCAAATCAGGTTTATTTTTCGAGTTAAAATCAATTTAAACTTAGGTATATATGTTTCGAGGTAAGTTTCAAAAAGTGGAGAATCTGAATTTTAATAGGAAAAGCGAGGAGATGTTTCTAGCTAGTTAAATAAACAATAATATGATAATTTACGATTTACACAAAATTCTATATAAATGAAAGTAATTTTACTTAGCAAGCGTTAAGTTTCACGCTTTACGTCTGTCGCACTCGCCGTCACCCCCTCAAACCCTTCATTGATTTAACTTGTTTACTATATCATGTACTTGTACTGCGTCTTTAAGAGACCGTTTATTTTACACGATATATTAAAATATTTATATATGAAATAGGTTTTTTAACTTTTTTATATTTCAATCATGTTTCAGATTTAATTTTAACGACTTCGAGTATCGTTTATCGAGTGTCGTTTTAAAGCCCCATTTTTATTAATCACCAATATCGTGATCACCTATTAGAGTAAGTAGGCAAATATAATTTTAATGTAAGCAAATAAATTAAAAATATAATAATAAAGTGATGATACAAAGTAAAATTGTATCGCTTTACCATATCACTATAAATTCAGCATACAAGTATAAAATCTAAAACAAATCTAAGTGTTGAAAAAGAAACGCTAAAGGAAATATATTTAAATAACGAGAAAAATATCGCACTTCGAAATAAAAGCGTCGTCATTAAAGCTAGCCTCCTCGTCCTGGGGGATCCTGGGATATTCCGTCTCCCGACCCCCGGCCGAGGGTGGGGGTGAATCAACGAACTCATGTACCGTAGTCCGTACGGCTACGCTTTCATATAGATCGTACTGCTTGTTGGTAAACAATTGCGTATGAGTACGAATACGCAACGAAAACTTTTCATTTCATTGTCAGTTTTAAAAACTTGTCGGACGGCTTGCTGTCGGAGCGCTTCCCATTGATGTGACTTTCGATTATCCGGAACGTGTATCAATGGGATGTTAATGAATTTGTACTTTTTTTTTAATAAGCACTTTGATATTGGTAGATGCGTAATACGATAGTTATATTATATCAATTTTAATGGCGGTTTTGAGATTTACTAAACGAATGTTATATCTTTTTCTTAATGCATTTGGAGCATCGTACGGCAGACTAGTTATAACTCATTTCATTCTCCACTATTTTAGAGATTTTCCGTGTGGCGAAGCTGAACGCCGCACTTATTTTAATTAGATTAAGGGACAAAGAGAAAATATTTCTAATACATATATTAACCCGCGTGGGAATCGGAAATGTCCATAGTAATAGCTACTGACACTTTACTTTCATGGTATTGATTATTTCAATGTTAATTATTTATTTCGCTTCGGATTATGAATGGTCCTTTCGGTAAATGGAAAACTACGAATAGGTACTTATAAGCAGCTGGTCGCCGATTTAAACATTTCATAAAGTTGATTTGGCAAATACTGAATGTGTAAAATATTTATGTAAAGTATGCAGCTGTTTTAGTATGTAAGTTTTTAAACGAATATCACTCAATTACTCTACACTTACGTACATTAGTTTAATTTTTCTACATATAATTTGCATTTTTCTTAAAGTTTAAGAATTTTTTCACAGAAAAACTTATTATTTAGAAATTATCTAAAAATACACACAAAATGGATGCTTAGCAAGATAAAGTGATTTTTGCCATTGCTTTTCTGTACGTATATTTAAACTGTTTTAATTTCAACATTAACTGTTTGTTGCAAACACAATGATCAATAAGATGGGCAGTTACTCACCGGTCTCGGTCGCCATGGCCGGCTGTTCGCAGGGCGGCACGGTGTCGGGGCGTGCGCGCGCGCTATACAGGTCTCCCGCGCATTCCACGCGACCCCCTAGCCCCGCCACTTTAGCGATTGTCACTTCTGCCGATTTTTATATTCTATGACCCTATTGGGCTTAAAGCTTTGGTTTTTTGTTTGCCTGCAATGAAAGCTTGTGTTAGGTTTCCGGGATTTTTGTTGTTTTTGTGCAATATTATTGCAATTAACTAATAATGGTGTAAATCGCGAGAGTGAAAAGCGGCGTGTATGAGATACGTTCTGAGGACTTTTTTTTTCTAATTTTGTTGAACAATAAAGAAACTTAATTTAAGTTAAGTTTAAGTTTGTGGAGGTTTGTATAAATTGATAAAATAGTTAGTTCATGGTTTTCAGTAAACTGCACATTATTATTTATTAATTAACATTAGTATAATTGATGTGATTTCAGAATATCTAGGATAAAAACTCACTATTTAAAAAAAATGTAAATGTTAAAATATACAATCCACTTTGAAAATAATTTAGTATAGAATTTTATCTATCACCAACGATCCTAAAAACAATACTTACAATCAAATCAAAATCTAACATAAGTGCACTCAATTGCATAACACAATACAATTTCAAACAGAAAATGCAGTTGCAGGTATTTATTCATAGTTTGGGCAATTTACAAGTAATTTAGGTAATCGCTCAATTTCGTAGTCAATTAATAAATAATTATGTCGTATTATAGTCGGTCGGTCATTTGCGCTCCGAAAAATCCAATCGCATATTATCCACGTGACGCAGGAAGTGAAAATTCAACACAAACACGCACACGTCTGAAACGGACACTTGAGCAAAAATTGAGCACGGGCAGTCGGCGATCGCGCGGGGTGTTAATTTAGGGCCGATGCAACGATCGATGGCGCGCCCTGCATCGCACAATAAGGGAGGAGCGGCCAGATAGAAATCAATACGATGTCCATCATCGCTTGCACCCTCCCCCGCCGTGCCGCCTGCGCCTTGCACCCGGGAAATGCATTTTCCGCGATACAGCCGCTTTTCACCCGACGCGCTTCCGCTCATACCAGCGGGGGGTAGCGTTCGAACGGTATTTAAAAATCGTACAATATATTTTACGTGACGTCCGGCAAAGAATGCACCTCGCTGTTTTTGTTTGTTGTGTGGGAACGGGAACGCGCGTGCTATCAGTGGCGCGTCACGCGGGCGACTGTCGCCCCGCCACTGGGCCGAGAATAAACAGCGGGGGAGTGGTGGTTTGCGGGGGGTGTCGAGGGTGGTGGCGGGGGGGAGTGTGCGGGGGCACGGGCGGGGGCGGGCGGGGCGGTGCAGCCTGCACGCCCACCGGCCGCCCGCACCGGTGGCCGGACATACGGCTGCTGCGGACCGCCGCGAATGCACTCAGTACCCGGTACTCAGTACCCGGTAGCTTCCACGCTTTGAGCTTTTGATGATAAGTTTTCATGCTGATGTTTAACTCTTTTAATTGACTTATTTGTTTGTATTGTTTATTAAATAATCTATTTGAACTCTCTAATTTTATTTCCTATTTCCGAATAGGTACAAGCTTCATATATTAGTAGATGAAGCTACATTTTCCGGTGTCAATAAATACAAAGTTCTTTTTTCTAATTTTTATACGTATAATTTATATCTACAGTCAAGTTAAATTTTTTATTACATTTTTTTTTTATAATATATAATAGTAAATCATTTTATATTTCTCAACAACATAATTAAAATCAATATATCTAAATTGTTAAGAAAATAAAATTTCCTATACTTGAAAGTCCTTAAAACCTTTAAGAATTATATATAGTCTTAAAGGCTTATTTTTTAAAATAACCGAGACTATTTGAAGAAAAATGTAAGCGTTATTTACTTATTACAATAAAGAAACAAACCACGAACTCAACACTTTAATTTTATTAATTAACTCCGCTTTTTATACATCACTCAATATGCTCTTTCAAAAAACATATCTCAAAACCAAAAATCTAAAACAATTAACTATTTCCTTAGTGCTCACTCCTCCAAGTCTCAACACAATAGCACAGTGGTTTCAAAAACAAAATAGAAATGATCTGTAAAGGCCGGCCAATAATTCGTCAAAGAGGGTCGTAAATCTCAGAGGGTGGGTCGGGGCTCGGGGTGGTGTTGCGTAACATCAGGAAGTGCGGATTAGGAATCAATAGTGGCCATAATGATAGTTGTAACGTAATAGATGGTACTGCGCCGTTTGCTGCGCGCCACGATGGGCTACGGTCTAGAGAGGGTGGAATATGCAATTTTTTTTATTTAGTAAATTTGTTGTTTTTTGTATTAAAATAGTTTTTTTCATATTGTTTTCATTTAATTTAGATTATTGTATTGTATATGTTCAGCTTAAGATACATAGTTTTGTGATCAAATTTTTTTCTTTACACAGTTTTATCGACTATCGCGTCTACAACGCGATAGTCGCGATTCCCAATTGATGGAGTTTTATTTGAATTATTATCACAAAACGCTCTAGGACCCGCCGCTCAATGTGTAATGTCGCTAATTTGGTTTTTGGTCCATTTGGAACATTTGGTCCTGTCAGCCTACCCTGCGGGTGCTGCGTGAAGCATTTATTGTGTGCTTTTAAGCTGGGACTACTGTACAGAGCCAGGAGTGTTCGGTTCAAGAAATGTAGTGTCTCTAAGACAGTTACTGGTAATAGTAGCCTTACGCTTTTTGCCGCATAGTAAAGAAGTCAGAGAGAACCTAGTGTCAAGACACTCCGTTCCCCATTTTCCCGCCGAAATCGAGTGCGGGGAGTGGCGGAACACAACGCCGCGTTATGTCTTAGGTACCAGAGAATATAATCGTTACTAGGAATATATTTGTTAATCTATGGTATAAGAATACTTTAACAAAAGGGATTAGGTACGTTATAACAAAGCTTTTATTGTAACTTTTGTTCTATACCTATTATATTCTTTTTATTTAGATGTATTATAAGACAGCTGTTTTACCAAAATAGGTAAAACTGCCTTTGATATTGCCTAAGTTATCAAATGTCAAATTCAAATGCGTTTAACCGCATGGCTTAGCGGTCAGAACGCTTGGACGGTTTCCAAGAGGTGCGGGTTCGAATCCCTCTGCGTTCAAATTTTTATATGCATTCTAAAAAAAATATGATTTTTAACATATTTTTATTGTATACCTGTATTATAAACATATGTTTATATCATATGTATTAAAAATATTTCCCTTTGTGAATATCAACCTACAACCACCGTGCAAAGTCGAAAAGGCGTCATATGTTAATTATAAGCGTAAATAAGTATTATCTAACTAACACAGTAAGCAAACTCACCCCCTAACGCCTCCAACACCCCCTAGCGCCCCCTGTCATTGCCCGCGGTCATCCGTCATCGTGTCGAGCTCTGCATCTAGTTTGTTTTGTACAAGAATGTTTCAAATCGTTGTACAGATATTATTGATTATTTTAACAAAAATTAGATTACAATTTAATTGTTATGTATACGTAAAGATAATAAAACTGTAGAGTGGCGAATTTTTTATGTAGAATATAAACAATACTTGTAGGGGTCATCAGACAAGTTCAAGAAGCCACAAATGAGTGTTTGATCTTTTTGTCGGTCTGTTTGTGTTAACCTTTAGCAATGACTAGTGTATAATACTAAAAATATAATATTAAATATACCTAAAATTATAGACATAGCTATGTAATGAATGAATTATTAATAATATTAAAAAAAATACCTAATTAACTTATATTTTTGGTCGCGAATATATTATTAGAAAAATGTACTGATCAATCACTACTTTGTAATACAACAAAAGATTGTAGAATAATTTTTTTGAAAGCAAGAATTTTAGCATAGCAGGATTCAAACCCGCGCCTCTTGGAGACTATTTAATGCATAAATTATATATCTTTAAATTAAGCGGCCGAAATTTACTTATACTAGATCTTAAATAATTTCATAGTCTAATCTATTTTTCTTTCTTAATATGTCCTTTCCGATTCTTCCTTCTTTAATGTTACAGCTTGTCTGTTTGTTTGTTATACATGTTTGCTGTACGATATGCAAAATGGCTTTTATAGCAAAAACATACTTTTTAGCACCTACTTAGTGTCAAGACACTCCTTTCTCATCATTTCATCCGAAATTGAGACATTGCATCTTGAGTGGCGGAACTTATCACCGCGCTTTGTCTTAGGTACCTGAGGGCACTAATAAATATATTTTAAATATAATCATTCCAACGAGTGGGAATTGAGCCCACGACCTAATAACAAGAAATGGAAATTTTTATTTGAGTCGTCATGTTATTTTGTCACTGATACAATAAGACAAAAACTTTAAGTTAGAATTAGGTTGCAGACTGCCTGTAGGTACTCTACCAATTATAATAACGAAGTGTTACATCATATTTTAACACTTTGAAAGTGGAAACTGTCTAAGCGCGCTGACCGCTAAGCCATGCGTTTTACACCCGGCTACGTCGAAATTCTTATACGCTTATTACAACTTATTTCTGTAGAGAGGATTTTTACAAATTTGTGCTACCCAAAGATTAATTATTCTACGAACAATCGTTTGGCAAGAGAGAATGCTATTTATGAAATATTTTAACATATTAAAAGTGATATTTACACGTATAAAAATACAAAATGTATACATTTTTTAACTTGAATGAATTTCGGATGTAGAACGTATGGCTTAGCGGTCAGAGCTCTTGACCGGTAAACAAGAGACGCTGTGTTAAAATTTTTATACGCTTTTTAAAAATGTGTTTCAAGAGTTACATCAATCTGGTTTTGAACATGCTACCATAAATTATTATGGATAAAAGATACCTCCTACAGCGCCATCAACATCATTTTTTCAAATTCGAAATCAAAATCTTCAAATCTTATAAAAATTTTTAAACTGAAATTGGTTTTCACTGCATCGATAAGTACTTGCAAATCTAAGTATTATCCCCATAATAAATCTACTGGGGACCCCCCCTGACCCCTCATTGCCCCCTTTCGTCGCTCACGGTCATCTGTCATGGTGCACCCTCCGCTTGAAATAGCTTTTGTGTAACCGTGAAGTAGATACCTGTTATATTTTTGTTTGGATTTGATTTTCTTTGTTTTGAATTGTATATAGTCTTATCTGTTTAGTTATTAAGAATTTATTATTCAATGCAAGTCAATGCAATGTGACGAGAAATGAAAACGCGTTCGATTCCTGCCTTATGCAAAATATTTGTACTTACTTGCTGAATAAAAATCATATACCTACATTATTATTATTACATTATTACCTTCTGGATACGTGGCACTCTACTACTGTGCAGTTTCGTAGGAACTTGCTTCCACGTGCCACTCAACTGTGGAATGGTCTACCAGCGGCAGTGTTTTCAGGTCAATTCGACCGAACGACCCGAACGCTTGTTTGCCTTGCCTACAGAATAAAAAATAAAAAAAGGAACTTACCTCTCTCTTATTTTTTCAAATTAGTTTTTTTTTGTTTTTTGTCACTGTAAACGTGGCCCTTACTTTATTGTAAAAAGCAATTATATATAAAATAAATGACTTATTATTAGTATATTCTTATGGCATAAGTAATCGTTAATTTTATATATCTAAAGATCTGCAATCGACTGAGATCAAGGCTACAAGTGTCGTGTGTAGTGTGGATGCCCGCAGCCTTATAGTTCTGGCTAGGAGCTTCTGATATCTTTGCTAGATAAGCAGTCCCCTAGGACTGATCGTAAATAGCAATTTTTAAAGTAATTTTTATAATTAATATTAATTATTACAAATAATTTATATGTTTACCTACTTATAGGCAATCATTAGATCATTTCAGTATTTTTATAATATTCTAGACCTTTGTCTTAACAGAACGGAAAATATTTTTATCACTTGCTTCACGCTGTTCCCGCAAAGCTGGGTAGGTTAGGTTTCTCTAAGTGGGTATCGAACCCACCACCAATTGCGTTCATAGTCATACGTCACAATAACATGACCTCAGTATGCCGATGTCGTGGTGTCTCAATTGGAGTGGAAAACGGTTTGAATTTCTTTTATTACTTTTAATAGCAACTTATAGAATATTTTGAAAATCTTTTCCAAAAAAGTATATAAAGAAAGTAATTATCAACTTAATCAAGTATGATTAAAAAAATTGAACACAATATCACCCCAGGGCGATCCGTCACGAGGCCGGTGCCGATGACAAAGCCCCCCTGTCATTAAACTTACGAGTGTTTTAAAAATCCTAACCACCCCTACGATTTTTTTTCCATATCTAATAGCCTTTTGCGTGAAGATATTGTAATTTACTCTATAAATTTTAATATAATTATATATCGGCAAAGTGGCATACTATACAGTAACAGCTTCATTCTTTTTCGCGCATAGAAGGGTAGTCAGAGAGAACTTAGTGTCAAGACACTCCGTTTTCCACTTAATGCCCGAAATCGAGCAATTGTGTGTCGAATGACGGAACTCAACGCAGCAGGCCTAGAGACATACTAGCCATACTAATATTATAAATGCGAAAGTAACTTTGTGTGTCTGTCTGTGACGTCATCACGGCCGAACCGATGGTGATGACATTTCATACAGAGATACTTGAGGATCTTGGGATAAACACTTACATTACACTTACTTTTTTCTCCATTTTTTTGATTTTTCAGGTATTTCTTTGTTTTAAGAAATGGCCGTCGAAAATACGAAACAGGTATGGTACACGCGGGCAACGCTGCAAGCGGGTCGCTAGTAATTATATAAATAAACAAATAGTGGACTTCATAATCGAAATAAATACTTTTCTGTTTCTATAGGAATTTATGGAAATCTTCTAATACTCCTCCTCTACACTTCTCAAGAAACATATTTGAAATTGCAGCTTTCTACGTAAAGAAGTCTCATCTGTGAGTTGTCTTTCAGTTGCATAGTAACTTGAGAATTTTATATATTGATATTTAGTTTTTATTCGCCGTCATGGTGCAGTTGAGGCGAGTTTCACTGTATGTGATCATAGTAACTTCAAATTCTACTGACAAGAATAATATAATCTTAACAAAGTAGGCTGATCTTCACAGTTTATAAGTTTGTTTGTAAAATGTTGACCGATAAAAAATTTATAAAAATGACTTCTGGTTTTTAATTATATTGTAATTTAGCGTAAAGCTAAAGAAGAATGTTTTTTAACAATTCTTATACACAATTGCATTACTTTAAAAAATATTTGTATTGGTAAAGCGTATGGATACATTGCTTGCCAAGTAAGAACATGTTAAGCCGCTGCTATTAAAATCTAGCAATGTAATATTTATTTATTTAGTCTATACTAGGGACTGTACAGATCCCAATATAACGAAATTAGTCACTAATCACTGTGATAATTATGAAACCACATCCAATTTTCGATAGCAGCGGGATTCAAAAAACTTTTTTGTCTAAGTTTTAAGGTCTTTACAACCCATGTAGAAACTATACGTTCTAAAACTTAAAGAACTGGCGCTGGAAGGTTCAAATTTAGATTATTTCCTTTCACTTCATGTTTTTATTAATTTATTTATCCTTAGTATGCAGATGATATTTTAAAAAGGTTATAAGGGATAATAATAAGTCTTATTTGTCAAAATATACGACCCAGGTCACCGCAACTTTGCCCTAATTAGACCCGGGACAATATTTCAATTTCGGTTGTATGAGACTTGAACTCTTCCCTTTTCGAGCTAATATGCCTTTTGTCGTTTTTAAAGTTCAACGCACTTAAGATATGAAAATTTTTTTTTAGAAAACGTATACAAATTTGAACTAGCGGGACCCGTACCCGCGCCACTTCGAAACCTTCCAAGTAACTAAACTTGGATTCGAACGGTAAAACAACTTGGACGGTTTTAAAGAGGTTCGAGTCCTGCAACGTTTAAATTATTTTTTTCTGAAAATGTAATGCATATCTAGCATTATAAAATAGCATTTTCCCTATTTTCTACTGATTGGTGTATACTACAATAGTAATATGACACTTTCTACTCTGCGGGTTGTGCTTATGGAACCTAAACTATCTCTTGATTGGAATATCTATTGATTTTAAGTCTTTTTCTAAATTAAACACAAGCCGCTTGGAAACCGTCTAAGCGCTCTAGTCAATTAAGCTTTACGGTCTTATCGAGCTCACAACTTATCTCTCTAGAGGCGATGGTATGAATCCAGTTACGTTCAAAATTGTATATAATTATAATATGTATGTTTCTCTAAAATATTTTTCATATCGTATTTGCAAGTATCGTATTTTAAAATTATTTGAATTTTTTTTCCGATATTATGCAATAATACTGTAATAACGCATATTATAATCAAATAATTGGGTTTCCCGATGACGTCGACTATTCCATACAGTGATACAAATTGTTGCTAAATGTTAAGTAAAAGAGAAAGGACTTGGTTACTTTAACATGAAATTACGCACGAAGGCACTCACTACGTGAATCACGATGAAATTTATGAAGGTGAGGCAAATACATTGTGAATCATCTCGTGAGAGCTCTGTTTTAAGATAATCTTAGCTATTATAGAAATATTTCTAAGGAATAATAATCCTATAATAATTAGCTACTCGCAATGGGCTTGATTAAATGCAACTACGTCTTTCTTTCTTTCTTTAAAATACTACAAAATATCTGTTAAATATTGCCTACTAACTTACAATAAAATATTTAATAAAAAAAACCAAAAAGTATATATTAGGCCATCGTGCCACAGTGGGGTAGCGTTTAATTTTAATATTAATTGCAATAGTAGTGAGTGCGATCCCTACTCGGGAGATTAAATTAAATTAATTTTCGTTTTCCAGCTTTAGTAAAACAAAGTGCGGGACTAATTCCGCCACTTGAAGTGTAATGGAATAGGAAAAGTGTGAAACTGAAACCATAAGGAAATAAATAGCTACATCGTGTACCTACTTTAATTTATCCTTGGAAATTGCAACGTCAGATGCACTCTACTAGCGGTATTATTCCATTGTTCTATAGATTTGATGAGTAAATAACGGCGGTGAGGGGTTGCGGTGGCGGGTGATTGCTCTCCCCGAATGTAGCTAATGTTAAAATAATTTATATTTTGTTCGTTTTATTCATATCATTTTAATGATCCTTTTTTTACGCAACTCCCATACCTATTGTAGTACGTAAATAACCTAGTATTTAGACACTCCATTCTCCACTTTACGATCCATTTTGATACATCGCGACTTTAGTGGCGAAGCCTAACCCCGCGTTTGAGTTTGACCAGGGAAATTATATAATTATACATAATAATTTCTCCCAGTAGAAATTACTGCAGCACAGACACTTCAATGTCAAATCACTCACATTAATTTTGTTATTTTTTAAACACCTGTTCTTGCCGAACCAACCAACCAACCAACCAAATATCATGTTGGTTCGATTTACAAACATTTACTTTACATTTATTATTTTATTGAAATAAAATTAAATCATAAAATACTCCGTTATTATATATCTACATATCGCGAAATAGCGCGCATTATTTCCATTTAACACCATATCTTCAATCACTAAAATATAAACGTCGCGCATAGCATGGTTAAGAACCTAGTGTAAAACACTTCGTTCCCCACTACACGCCCAAAATCGTGGTATTGCGTGTTGACTGCCAAAAGTTAACATCGCGCATCAGATTTCCCTAAGCGGGCTTTAAACCCATTACTTCCTATTTCGTATGATTCCATCATGGGGCAGCGTGACAGCGTCTGACTGCAAACGCGATTGTTTGTGGGTTCGATCCCCGTTTGGACGAATGATTACCTATATTTAAATTATTTTCATTTCCTCGCCCTCGTACAAGATAAAGCGCGAAGTTGAGTTCCGCCACTCAACACGCTATGTCTTAAATTCGGACGGAAATGTGGAGAATGGAGTGTCTTGACACTAGGTTCTCCCTGACTATGTCTTCTTTTCACTGCTTTTTTTCCTATATTGTAGATTTTACGTTTATATTGCGTTACGAATCCATTTTCGCCACAATTACATTTTCCCATAGGCTCTTTGTTTTTTACCGCAGCGCCGCGACGACGCGCCGTGCCGTGGCGTGGTGACCGCGTAAACAAAACAATTAATTGAGAATTGCAAGCAATATCAAACACAAAACAACACTATGAAATAATTTGGTCTCAATTTTTTTTGTTGCTTAAGTTTTGCGTTCCTTTTTATTTAATATTAAATTTTTATGTCTAATTATATATTTGTTTAAGGCCAGGCCATCCAGGTACAGGTTGTGGACTCTGGTCTGTTAATACAAGGCGCGGCGTTAAGTTAAGGCCCCCTTTCCTAAGATACCCAACCTAAGAGAACCAATTCCTAAGATTTGGACGGAAAGTAAAGGATAGATGGTCTTGCCACTAAGATTGTATCAGATTCGCGTTTGCAGTCAAATGCTGTCACCTAATATTAATAAATATTATACACTGCTGTAAATTTAAGCTTTGAATAACTTAAAACCAAACATACATACATACATGTATGAGCAAAAATTAGTATTTGAAAAGGGTAATATTAGCTTTCTATTATTTGAAAGCAATGAAGGGAGACGAACTGTGTGGCTGTCTGAATGTTTAGTGGCGGAATTTTGGCGAGGGTGACTAACATTGCTTAGAGTAGCGGGTTCCAATTAATTTTAGCTGAGCTTAATATTAAAATGTAAATATAACGGGGTCTGGTAAAAGTCATAGCATGTTTTATTTTTTGCTAGCCATCTAATATGTCCTAAATAATAAAAATGGCGAGTGAGTGAAAAAAGAGAGTTGTGTCACTGTCAAGTTCTGGCAATATTACACCGATTGAAGGTTTGTTAATGTAAAAGGAAAGGAGAAAAAGAACAGTTAGTTAATATTTTAGTAAAATTACTTGAGTATTTTGTTAACATTTTTTTAAAGTGTTATTCCCACACTAAGGAAATTGAAAAAGACATATTTAGAAAACGTATAAAAATTTGAACGCAGCGGGATTTGAACCCGCGCCTCTTGAAAAACCGTTCAAGCGCTCTGACCGCTAAGCCATGCGCTCTGAACGCATGGCTTAGCGGGTTCAAATCCCGCTGCGTTCAAATTTTTATACGTTTTCTAAATATGTCTTTTTAAAATTATAAGTAGTTATCGCTTAATGCCTACAATGAACCTATTAAAATGTTAGTAATAGCAGTGGCTATTACAATGCGTATTTTCCGTCTCCAAACAAACGTTTCCGATGCGCCGCACCCGGTCTATATATAGCGGGGTGGTAACTACCCCCGACCGTGATGGATCTCCAAATACATTGCCATTGATAATATTAGAGAATAGGCGAAAATATCTTATTTTTTATATTTAACTAAGTTTTGAGGTATGCGGTTTTATTTCCGCTCATGTTATCCACGTTAATATTGACTGACTGACTGAGTTAATTGATTATTAGTTTTATTTTATTACTGACTTTTTTTTTTATTTTAAAGAATTTACCACAATTTTAGGGATGACTAAGGAAATAAAGCGACACGTCACTTGTTTTATACCTTTCACCTATTTAAAGATATCCTCTCTTAGGTACCGACATCTAATGCCAACTAATCAGATCTGTTTTCTGGAATTTGAACTAACAACTACCGCGATAACCCAAGTTATTGTTTTAACTGCGCTACGATAATGACGATCCAATGTTATGTATAATTTATAATGCATTTGGACATTTACATTTTTTTTGAAAGTTTTTTTGACTTAAAGTTAATATTCTTTTTCAGTTTCATGATTCTTCCCGCATAGCACGATAGATAAAAAGTCAACACACTTCATTTACCACTATCGTTCAAGTTCTTAACCGAATTATACGAAGTCTCAAAGAATAATGCACAAATAATAATAGTATCGATATCTTTTCCATATCAATTTATAATTTTAAGAAAATTATAAAAATAAACTAGCTTGTAAATAGGCTCCTACTATTAATTTTGTCATAATATATCATCATCAATAAGTAGTTGTCCTGTTTAGAACGCAGTGTTGGTTATAATTAGGGCATCATTTAGTTTCGATCTGTTTTCTGTACTTTATATTATCTATTGTTACAATATACGCTCTGTTAGCGACCTATATAATAAATAAATAAATAAATCATTCCACCAAGTGCTAAATAAACCTGCAACCAATCGCGTTTAAAGCCCGACTTTGTCCCACTGTGCGATCATGATGATAACTAATATATATTTTTTTAATATTGAAGATTATTATATATATTATATTTGTATATTATTATCAGAAAACACACGTACGTTCAGTTTTCTGATGCGTCTCGCCCTCCCTTTAACAGGGTGGTCAATACCACCCCTTTTAGTCTGTGCGAAACTAAACACATCCCTATACGGAGCGTACCTACATATGAAGGTATCATTATATTAGTACGTAGGAAAACTTTAGCTTTGATAAAGGGTTTATCAAATTATGGGGAAGGAGGAGTGTGAAATGTTGCATATATATAGTATATGGGAAGAAAGATTGTAGAATGCCAATATTTTGCAAATATATCATAATTTATTACAAATACATAAAGTAATGAAAAACATATTGTTCACACACACTAGCATGTGTTCGACATAATATGATTTAGTATAAAGTGAGATACGCGTTGCTAAGGCAACCTTCTTCTGTAACATATATTTATTCGTAACATTTATTATAATAACCGATCTTGATCCGCGATAAGTATAGGTTGAATTTCTGCTGGGGAACATATCGTAATTTCTAAGTTTATTAAAGTAAGCGGTGTCATGTTCTCAAGCAGTGGACAGTCACTAAAATAGGCTGGAGAATAAGGTAGCGAAATGACTTATCTGGAGTTTTTTTTTCGATCTCCGCTTTCTGTCAGAGATGCATAAAGCAGCTTCAGGCTTTTTTCTGGGTAGTCAGAGAGAACCTGGTATCAAGGCATAAAGACAAGGTCAATATTAATTGTGACCATTGGCGATTTTTCTTAGTAAAAAAAACGTAAACTAAGATCATAAAACTGTAAATAAATATAAAAGATTTGTCCTTCATTCGCAATTTTACGGAGAAAGTATTTTGCGGCCGCACTTCCGGTCACCCCGTCCCCGTCTAAATATAGCGGCGGTGGTCAGCCCTCGCGTTGAGATAAAATTTGTACGCTTTAGCTACGGTTGGTTGCTACGCGTAGTTTTAGTGATTTTACTTCCGTTTTTTTCTTTTTGAACATATTGTATGGAAAGAAACCTCTGAATTCTCTACATACGTAGGTATAATATATAATTATAATACCGGAGTTTCTTGGTGAAACGTATAATTTTTTTGACCAAATAATCTAATTAATTTTGAAATTTCCTATATACAGTTGCCAAATACATAAATAGAGGCTACCGTGGTGCAATGTGACACATCGCCTTTACAGGCTGACTGTAAAGGCGACGGTTGTGGGTTTGATTACCACTCGGGAATTTATATTTAAATTATGTTCGTTTGTCCCCTCTGGGTACACCGGTACCCACGTGACGTGTCAATATCGAGCGGAAAATGGAAAACGGAGGTCTTGATACTAGGCCTAGACTACGGGAAAATGAGAAAAACTATACAAAATGTAAATATATGATTAGTTTGTAATTTCTAAACTTAAAGTATGTAAATTTTATAATATCTTGGTCTTTTTGATATTATTATAAAAATAGCAACCTATCATTGCACTACACGTAATGGATCTAAAACAGGCTATTAATAATTGGAGCACATAGTGATGTACTAGGTTTTATTTACTTTTCCCGGAAAATTTGGTTACAAGATATTATCATTTTCTTGCAACCGTAAGTTTGTGCAAGAAAATAAAAGTAAACGTGAGTCGCTGTGAATATTACCAAAAACAAATGCTGAAATGTTTGGTTGTATATGTATGTATTTGCGAATAAAACTTAGTGTGGTGTAATATATTTAGACGTTGAATGGGTTGCAATCTATATTTTTTTTGTAAAATTGTGAATACGACTGTCCTTGTTTAGGTCTTTACTATGAATAAAAATCTAGCCAAAATGCTTCGAGCTTTATAAAAAGAAACATTTCAATCCTTCTTTTAAAATGCATATTATTTATATTATAATATTTTATAGTGCACCGCACAGTTTATTGAGAAAATGCTGAAAAATACAAATAAAAAAAAAACTGAATAGAACCCGCATCTGTTGGAATCTTTACAAGTGTTCGAACCAGTTAAGCAATATGTTTTAATTGCTCTACGCCGATACTCCGATACGGATGTTACAAATTTTGTTGTTAGCATCATGGTGGAAAGATTTTTGTCAAGCTTAGCTACTAAAAAGATGCCATCGTGGTGAAGTAGGACAGCGTTTGATTGTAAATGCGATTTTTTGTGGGTTCGATTCCAACTCGGAGGAAAGATATTTTCATTTCTCCACTCCGGTACCTAAGAAAAATCGTGGCGCTGAGTTTCACCACTCAACACACAATGTGTCAATAACTGGAGGAAATTGGAGAACAAAGTGTCTTGACACTAGGTTATCCTTGATTAAAGAAACGTGAAACCGATAAATAATGAAAAATAATCACATTCCGCTCTATTTTATACCTAGTATATACAAGACACTAGCTGGTTTGACATACGTTGTCCTGTCTTAGCTATAAATAGTCAATTCAAACCTTAATAAGTAATAAAGCTTATTATTTTTTTTTCCGTTGGAGCCTTTTACAAAGTATTAAGAAACTTCGACAAAAAAAAGGAATGAAATCGACAAAATCGTTCTCAAGTTATGATGTCGTAGCCCAAAGAAATAGACGATCACTTTTTATAGTCAAATTTTATCTAATACGTTTAAAACTGCATCACATTAAACAAATACCAACTCTCATTCTTTTATTTTCGACTCTATTTCTTTTATTTTTTCAACCCCACAACAACATTGCCTGCACTATCGAAATATCGAGCGGTACATAGTTAATTCGGACTTTAATAAAACGAAATACAAATTGTAATTTAGTTCCACGCTTAAGGTAATTGCGAACAAGGTACGGGGTCACGCAGTGCGAGTAATTACACAATTTAAGGGCCAATGATGTAAAGCGTGGCGTGCGCTCTCTTCTAAACGATTTGGGTTCTTTAGAAATTCGAAAAGTCTATTACATTTTTATAAACTAGTTTCAATATTTGTGGTATTAAAGAAAATCAATGCTCGCCGGCGAAATGTCAACACCAATGCCAATGAGGTCTTTGTTGGTCCCAATTTTGACACAATGGCGTCAATATATTAATTTTATTTGTTACAACTGAAATTATCAAATGTACCTATTGATTTATAAATCGTTTTTAAAACAAATGCCTATCAATCTTAACACCTTTTTTTAAGGTTTTGCTTGTTATTAAAAGTATTCAATATTTTATTTTACGAACTAATGTCAAAATACTGAGCCCTTAGAAAATATAAACAAGTGTAGAGTCGCGTGACGTTAGCATTACGCGCCTCAGATTGCCCGACATGACTTCTATTCGCTTCCGCTAGTAAATTGCCCTGCGATTGCCTGCATGGAATATTTTCCATTTCACCCATTTAGTGAAGGTAACATCCTGTAAATAACATCTATTTACAGGATTTATACAGTCGCTTGTTAATTTTATATAAATTGGTTCCTCACAATGTATTACTTGTGATTATTATAGTTTTTTTTTATTCGTGTTAATAGTAGGTTCAATTCTACTTGAAAAGATTTTTTATATTATATTAATTACAAACGTTATTATTTTCTTTCAAAGGTAGCACTAAGCAGCTTTACACATTTGCCCGCATAGCGGGGTAGTCAGAAAGAACTTCAAGACAGAAGAAAAGTCAGAAGAAAAGTGGAGATCAGAGTGTCTTAAAGTTCTTGACATGAGTGGCGGAACTCAACGCTGCGATCTTATCAGTGAATGTGATTGCAATTTTTATATATAAAGCTGTCTATTTAAAATCTAAATTGATATACAAATCTATTAGTATGGTTTTATTAAAGAAATAATTATAATTATTTTCTGTTATATTAGCTTATTTTCATTTAGTTCATCATAAAAATTTGGTAGTTTTATTAAACATCATTTTGAAGTGATAATGGTCTAAAATACAGTTATATATTAATATATAATTATACATATATATATTCAAGCTTGTCTACGTTAATTTTTTATTGATTTATATATTATATTATTGCAGTTCAGTGTTTTTTTGTCTTTTTCCTTTTCCAATTTCCTAAGTTTGTGAATAACACTTTTAAAATGTGAAAATAAACAATTTCTCACTTGAAATTTGAACCCACGATTGAAATCAAGGAATACTTAGACCGAACTACACCATACAGGCATAACACACGAATGTGTAATAATAAAAACAATAAACAAACAAAACAAAATTACGAAGAATAAAGCATAACTAAGTAGTCATAAGTGTATTACGTAAAAAGTAGTTGATTTGATGGAGGGCCCAATTACTAACGGGTTGGATATCAAAGCGAGGGTCATCGGGAATTTGAGATAGTTCAAAACAGATCGTCGAATCGCTTTGTGTTTGTGCAACATTATATATCAGTAAAGTACAATTATTCTAGGTGTCCGGGATGAGGCTGATTAGTGACGGTCAGGTGGGTGCGGTCGATACCCACCCCCGGGGTAGTTACCCTGCAATAAACAGGGGGATGATAGCCTCAACTTAAGTATTGATTCGCGCGAAACGTGATTTGTACGCACTCTGGAGATACTATGACTTTAGAAGCTACTTCCGATACATTGCTGGTTATTTCCGTTTCGACGGACCGTCCTCGTACTTGCTAGTAAATGGTCAGTGAACAATACGATATTTTGTGTGTAAGTATGAAGATTTTTGTTTGTTCCTACTGAGCCGCGGTCAATAGGCCTCAGCCGCACCTTGTCTTCATAACGCTCGTCCGTCACGACATCTAGCGAGTTATCGTTGGTCTCCACTGTTTTATATACTAAGTGCTTGGTATGGGGGCGCTACCTTAATTGAGGTGATATTATTCAAATGCCGGCCGTTATTAGTGTTTTATTGAAGAACTGATTTATGTATTTCTAAGCTTTTCCATTTCCTTTACATTTATATTTTATTAATTTATTTATTTTGGGGAACATACAGCATTTTATACAAAAAAAATCACAAATTAAACACTTAAAACAAACGCCAATAAAGTTTTCACTAAAAATAAATACGAATAGTGAAATCAAAAAAGAAAAAGAGAGCCTTCTTTTTTGCACACAATGCCTCATGTAGACATGTTTTAGTTATTACAAAAAAAATTGTACATAAGCTTATATCTCAAATTATAAATATTATTTTTAAATATATAAATATAAATATTACACACACAGATTGTTAAGAACTTAGATTGTTAGTACAAAGATGTATTTAATTGTAAATAAAAGTGTTAGTTATTTTTCAATATTATCTTATTTATCTGTGAATTTATTTCATGTAATACAAGAGTAGCGTATTTGTGTTTCCTGTATAGCATCCAGCAAAATATTCAATGTACAGACACAATGTTTTTACTGTTTTATTCTAGTACATTATAGAAGATACAGATTAACACTTATCTTTGCTTCTAAATTGCCACTTTTAGACAGAAACAAGGCAGTGTTCAGTCATTCTTCTCAAAAAACAAGTTGCTTGTAAAAAGTACTCACCATAGAGAACATAGCATTTGGAGGCCATCGTGGGACAAACTCTAACTGCCAATTCTATTAGTTGTGGGTTCGATTCCACTCGGAGGAGTGATTATATTAAAATTATTTCTTTGGCTCTCGTGATAAGACAAAACGCGACGTTGGCTTCCGCCACTTAACATGCCATGTCTGTAGTTCGGACAGAAAGTGGGGACGAAGTCTCTCGACACTAGGTTCTCTCTGACTAGCCTGCTATGCGGGCAAAAGCGTGAAGCTCTGTGTTTGTGTGTAATTATTGCAATAGTTTTCGCTTACATCCTTTCCTTTAGCTATAGGTATATTGAAAATACAATGTTTGAATGAGAAGCTGAGTATGTACTGCTTATTGCTTGACTTTACTACCCTCGTATTGAAATAGGATTTTTATTATACAATTACGAAATTTTTGATATCATTTTTTTTATTAAAAAAGAAAATGGCAAACGAGCAGAAAAACCATCTGATGCTAAGTGTAACCGTCGCCTTTGGACATCTACAATAACAGACAAGTTGTGGAAGCGTTGTCGGCCTTGACGTTGAAGGTGTGTGTACACCCGATGCTTGAAAACCCCTAAACTGTAGCACTCAGGGAAAACATCAGACAGAAAGTCAATCCGCAATTTGAATATGAGTGGAAAATATGACCTTGAGGCACGCACGTTAGATGCAAATCATGCGCCTATGTGGTGCGGATGGTGCCTTTTCCTATGGCGAGATGTGCGATGGTAAAAAGAAGATGATTGCACCAAATCAAATAACTCCTTGGAGCATTCCCCATTGTATAGACGGAAGAATACCGACAGAAAACTAACGTCTCTCTGTATGCTTAAGAATTCTAACCCGTCTGTGAGTTTAGCATTATCGACAATTCGGACATTGTCAAAAAAATCATTCAATTTTAATTTCTCTTGGATTTTCCGAGTTAAGCAAAGTGTGAAACAAGTGGCTCTCTTTTCCACTTTCCGGCTTAAATTATACATGACATTAGTCCCTTGAATGAGAATCCAAGACGATCTATAGATTAGATAGTTAGGCGTCCTAATCAAATTCTAAGAAAAACAAAACTTTACAAAGTAACGGGAAAATACAATCTGAATCTTAATAATGATTATAATCAAATGACAAGAAAACACTCGCAAATAGAACATAGTCATAGCCAAGTCAATGTTTGAATTCATTAAAAGTATATCACAACCAGTTTTTTTGTTAAGTATGGAAATAAACCTCAAAATATAATTACATCGTTAATGTACCAGTCTCGCTAATGAGATGGCCGAAAATATATAAAGGCATGTATATATATTAGAATTAACTGTAATAATCATTTATTATGGGGACAGTCTAGTACGTTGGTAGTGGGTTCGATTTTTAGAAATATGTTCTTAATATTGTCTATATTTAAAAAATACATTTGTAAGGTACTCTTTTTAACTATGATGACGCTGAAAAAGATGTCATAGAATATAAAAGTTGTTAATTAAATAAAGGTAGAGTCAAGTTATTATAACAAAATGCCTGACTGTAAACGCAGCGTGTTGTGGGTCCGATCCGTACTCGAGGGCCCGATAATTATATTTAAATTATCTTAATTTCTCCACTCTGGCAAGAGAAAGAGGGGTGTCGAATGAAAAAGCGTGAAGCTGTAAAAAATAATATTACTAAAATACTATGATGAATTGATGTATAAGATTGTTGCAGGTTCCAATTCAGTAAACACTCAGTTCTCGACCTACCTGCGTATTTTTTACCCACCTTAAAAGGTAATTTTAATAAAATTTACCATAAGTGTGAAAGCGGCTTGTGGCTAATGTTTTAAATAAATATTTTGTTTGTGAAAGGCAGGCCGGCATCTGCTCGTCTATCTAGTTGGTGAAGAATGCGATCGTTGCTGTCCAAACATTTATGTGTTATGGAAATGTGCAAATATTATACATGTAACCAATTATAATCTACTTCTTTAGTGTTCTTTACTATAAAGTATTCTGTAGTAAGAAGACAAAGAAAACAAAGAAAGTAAGAAAAAAATCTGTATTATTTCTACAGAGGTTATCGCACATTTGCACAGCGGCTGACTGTAAATGCGATTGGTTGTGAGTTGGATTCCCTTTGAACGAAATGATTTGCTCAAGATATTTTCAATGCACCGCTGTTTTCTCAATGTTTCGATTTCGGGCGAAAAGTGGAGATAGTAGTGTCCCGATACTAGGTTCTCTTTGACTACCCTGCTATGCTGATAAAAGCGTGAAGCTGGTACAAAAATATAATTGTGCAAATTTTGCAAAATCAGAAGATACGCATGTATGTATATGTATGTGCGTATGTAAATAATTACTTCGTAATCGTAGCTGAGTAATTATATTTAAGTGTTAAGGCGATTCGTTTGATACAACTGTAAAAAGGTTACTAAAGGTATACAAATTATTCATTCTTTTTTAGAACGTTAGAGAACGTGGTGTCGTTATGATGCTGTTTTATAGTATTTTATATGAAAATCCATACGAAGTTAATCGATTATATAGCTTCTAATTTGTAACTTTAATTGTTCAGGTAAAAGTAAGTCCTATGACTTAGGCATTCTGCCAAAGTAAATTAGAGGCCATAGACGTCTGTCCGAACTCCACTCGAAGGAATGATTATATTTAAACTACTTCATTCCCCCGCTCTGACTAGACAAAACGCGGCGGCGAGTTCCGCTACCCAACATGCAATTCTTTGATTTCATGTGGGAAATTAAAAGCAGAGTGACACTAGTTTCTATTTGACCACTCTGTTATGCAAGAAAAAGTTAATCTGCATTTAAATTCATTAGAGAATAGTTGTTTTTAAATATGTTTAATTGAGTGATAACGATATTATCATAAGTAGTATACTCATTGGAACACATAACTTTAGCAAAGTCTATGTTGCTTTGTACAAAAATGTATTTCAAACACATGGTAGCGTGTGTAATATTCATTTTATTATTTTAATACGTGTCTAATCCATTATTACAAAAATATTTGCATATTGCATTTCTTCTCTATACAAGCTATTTCAAATTCAATCGTCCGCGTAATTTTTATATAAAAAGGGTCCAAAATTTTTGTATCGTGCATATGACGTCGTGGGTTCAAATTGTACTTGAGTAAATTATATCTAGAAAAAGACATGGCATGACCAATGCGCTGAGTTTTTTGCCGTACAGCACGCAATTTAAGCGAAATTTAAGAGAAAATTAGTTAACACAAAGATCAAGGGATATAGGCTAGGTTGTTTCCGGTTTGTTCCTGAAACTATTAAAAAAATGTTTTGTCTTAGGTACAAAAATTAAATCATTAAAAAAAACTAACACAATCATCTACAAAATAGTAACAACTGTATTGATATAAAAAAAATATATAAAAAATTTAAAAGCTCAAATTAAATATAGTAAGAGCTATTAAGTTATATATTAATAGGTTCTCTAATCGGTAGCGGTAACACAGGAGTAGTAGATACTGTTAGACTAGACTGGGGATTTAAATAATAGATTGAAGATTTGACGCAAGCTTAGAGCAGTCGGTTGAATGATTTAATTAAAAGCCCGGCGTTATGTTCCACCTAAAGCGCAACTTATCTATGCACAAAGTGGAAAATTTATAAGATTTCGATATTTTTTGATGCAATTGGCTCGTACCGTACTCTGTACCCATCAGTTTATTTGTATGTTTGTATGTTTATTCATTTCTTTTCAGACGTTCCTGATGAATATCACATTTATAATAACATTTTTTTAAAGTATGGATTCACACTTAGGAAATTGAAAAACATATATTTAGAATACGTATAAAAATTTGAATGCAGCGCGATTTGAACCCGCGCCTCTTGAACGGTTTTAAAGAGTGGGTTCAAATCCCGCTGTGTTAAATTTTTTATACGTTTTCTAAAGATATGTTTTTAACTTATTCCTGCCTATACCTACCGTAAAGTACAAAATATATTTGAATTTTTTTTCAGGTCCACGCTTTTTTCCGCATAGTAAGGAAGTCAGAGAGAACCTAGTGTCAAGACACTCCGTTCCCACTTTCCGCCCGAATTCGAGACATTACGTGACAACGCTGTGATTTGTCTGACAAGAGCGTAGACATTAATATAATTTAAATAGAATCTTTATGTGAGTGTGCAACGAACCCTCAACCAGTCGTATATGCAGACAGACACTGTTCCATTGCGCTACAATGGCCTCGACGGCCTGACTACATTTGAAGATGAATAAAACTATATCATAAATAATAATAGTTAGATCGTTCTCGAATAGATTGAGCGCGTTTCTTTTTTCTTCATATAGCACCGGAAACATTATGTTTTAATGAAGTTTAATTGGACATATATTTTTCATTTCATCGTACTACTTTATTGGTATTTCTGTCGCGTAACGGTAATCGATACCTATGCCTCTACTATGGTAATGTACTATACTTTCTACCGTTTTCCTATTAATCTTTTAATTTGTGAACTATAGGTTAGGTTAGTAATATAGTTTAATTAACTATATAAAAATAGCTTTAAGGTTTGACAGACAAATGCAAACCTTGCTTATTATCAAAAGTTTTTGTGACTACAAAGCATATATCAACAATTGTGTACGTTAGAGACTATAGTAAGGCTATAGCAAAAATAGTACCTCATGTGATCTACTGTCTCAACTAGTTTTATTCAGAATCCTGTTTCAATTTGCTAAGCTCAGTAGTTTATTGAAACTGTTTTTGGTACTATTAATTCCCAGTAAATGGAAAAAATTGATATTTTAAAAATTATTAATCGATTGTTCTTGCTCTTAAACATTTTAGGAAAATCGTATCAAAATTTGAACGCTACGAGATCGGAACCCGCGCCTCTTAGCAACTGTCCAACGGACGGCCTCTTGGACTTGGGTTTCCAAGGGGCGAATTCGAATCCCACTATATATATGTGTGAATAACACTTTGAAAGTGTTAAAAATATTCTTGCTGTTTGTTTGTGATTGAAATATGATAATAGTTACATGTGTTTGAAATATAAACTCTATTAAGACACAACTGGAACGTATCTTTCTTTAGATGAGACAGTCGTGAGTTTGTCTGCTCAAGCAAGAGACAAAGAAGAAGAAGAAAAAGGAATATTTGAATTGTAAATATTTTAAAATATAGTATCAGGCAAATAACTAACATTAACACATACTGATGTATATTGTCGAATATATATATATATATATATATATATATATATTTAAATATATATATATATATATATTGGACAATATACATCAGCGTGATAGCGTCTGACTGTACACGTGATGGTTTTTGGGGGGCATGCCCCCCAGGTGGGAATTGCACCTAAAACCATGTCAATATCATGATATATATTTAAATTATTATAATTTCTCGACTCTGGTGACAAAAAAAATGTACTGTTAGGTTCTGCCACTCTACACGCAATGTCTGGGGTTCAGGCAAAAAGTAGGGAATTGTTGGGATTGTCTTGACACTAGGTTCTCTCTGACGATTCTGCTATGCGGGAAAAAGGGTTAACCTGAAAAAAATCACATATACATGTGCTATATGATTCATATGGTACACTAAACATGAACACAAATAGAAATACTTATGCATTCACTCATACACACATTAGATCCAGATGGTGATTGACCCAAGCTTAACGACTAGACTAATATTCTAGTCGTAATTTAATATCTTATTATTATAAATAAAATGTATTTCATATTCAGATATTTAATAAAACCACTTTGTTTATCTTTTTTATGCTAAGTACGAAACTCACGAGATAAAGAACTCTATATATTATGTTATTTTATAATTAGATAAAACTTAATAACTTACAGTTGTTATTTATTTTATAACGCGTATCTTCATTTTGTATCGCTATAATGGCGCAGTTGTACAACTCTGACTGTAAACGTGATTGATTGTGGGTTCTTTTCCTTCTGTTGGCGACAATTATAACAAAGCGCGAAGTTGAGCTTCTGCACTTAATTTCTGCACTTAATTTCTGCGACGCAAAGTCACGATTTCGGGCAGAAAGTAGAGGACGGAGTGTCTTGACACTAGATTTTCTCGGACTACCGTGTGTATGTTTTTAATTTAGAATAAGCAAAAGAAAAAGAAAAGCAAAGAACAGTTAATGATTATTGTATGAGAAAAATAAAATTGATGACCTAGTAGGAAGTGTACAAGTTACATATATCGTTCGGCTTCTCTGGGTGCCTCTTTAATCATAAAGGTTGACCGCTATCTTCCTAAGCTATGCTCTGTCCAATGCTAGACGTAATAATCATTCCACGGATTTGATACTCCACCCCCTGATGTTACTAAACTAGGATTTTTCCTTTTTTTCCTAGTGTAGTGTAGTGAAAATCTTCATTGTGCTTCCCTATATACCTCTAAAAACCTGCAAAATTTCAGCGCTACACCCGGTAGTTTCAGCTGTGAGTTGTCTGTCAGTCACTCAGTCTGAGTTCTTTTATACGATCGACATTTTTAGCTACAAATTCTTGGATTTCATTTATTTTACCTCTCAAATGGAAGGAAAATGGTAAATTGTCAAGGTAAAAAGTGTGGCGTAAATTAAATAATACTGAGTATAACACACAATGCTTACGGTATGGAAGACAAACGCTGTGTTTAAGGTATTAAATTCTTAAGAATATTTCACAAAATATAAAAAAGAATCATATTTTACAAATAAATAAATAAAATCTTATTAAAATCTAAATAAGTATATACGACGGATTCCTAAAACGTTATATGATGAGCTCAAATTAATAGCGACCAGTACGACTGCGCAATAAAGTGGAATGGAATAAATTACTCGATCTCGTGTGATTGCGATATACTGAATCGTAAAAAGCTGAGTAGTTTAGTAATTAAATAATCTTGAAGATGACACCATGTTTTGCATTGTGTTGAACCGGATGTTGAATATATAGGTATAAATAAATTTTAATTATATAAGATTTTAAAGCTGTAGAGGTGAGGGGAGCTGTCTGTTCGGATACGGGATAGTCTGGGGTTCGGTTCGCCTATTGGGCATTATTTTTTCGTAATATTTTCCTTTTTACATTTTGTCTGATTAAGGTTTTTTATTGCAGCTTTACACTGGGGATCAAACCCACAACTAATTGCGTTAACAGTCAAACGCTATCTTCACTGCGCCACGAGGGTCTTTTATAAACTATGTGAATTTCATATAAAGGGTTCCTAAATCAAATTTCTAAAGAAAAAATATAAGATATTATTGAGTAAATTAATTTGTTTACTTAATTTCATTTAATTTTTATTGAAAGTAAAAAAAATATCGATTGAAAGTATAATAATTATAATTTAAGGAAAGATGAACTTCCTACAGCATCTCGATTAATCTTTACTGTCGATTTGACGCCCAGTAGCGCCCTTACTGAAGTGCTACTATGCGCTACGTTGAATAAAAAAATGAAGAGTGTTTCATTCTACATATATTAAAGAGACACTGCATACTGGATAATATTTTTGTATAAACTACAAGAATAAGTTAGTTTTTAAGCCACACAAATAAATGTCAATTGTGTTATATGAAACCATAATTAAATATGGAGTCTGTTTAGAACACTCTATTATCTAACAAATAAGTGAAAAGTTTGGTAATACGTTAGTATAACAAAATTCTACGCTATTTACCTAATATAATAATATCTTCATGCTTTCTCCAGCATAGCAGAGTAGTCAGAGAGAACTTATTGTCATGACGCTCCGATCTCCACTTTCCGTCCGGATTCGACACGCTGCGAACTCCACGCCAAGCTTTGTAGCCTTTGTTGTGGAAATCGAATCCACAACCTATAGCGTTTATAGTCAGACGCTGCCTTACTACGCTACGACGGCCCCTTCGATGCTGTAATTATAAAAAAACAAACGTATATTATAATTTTATAATATTTTTTTTTGAATTTGTTTACATTGTAATATACATAATTTTTATTAAAATTATATTTATTAAAATAATACGATTTTATACATAAATAGTATAGTTCTATTGAAATGACATTTCGCTATCATAAAGTGAATCTCGGCAATAGTTTAGTAGGGCTGGCACGCTACCCTCAGGGGGAAGGGTACATGATATATAGCATCATTAGTCTCTGAGACAGTGACTAAAAGCCTCCGATCTGATGGTGGTCGATGGTGGAGTAATCGTGTATATTTAATTTTTTCAATTAACCTAACTTCGCTTATATTTAAATTAAGCTACTTAATTTATTATAAAAGTGAAAACTTTAGCCGCTATTGTGTGTATACCTGTGGTATACTATGGGACTGTACACTTGATGAATGTGGGTATGATTCCTTTTCGAGAATTTTTTTACTTCCTCCAGTTGGGTAAGACAACCTATACATTTTTTCTAAAATGGATGAAAAGCGTTGGTCGGAGTATCTGAACACTAATGTTTTTCTGCAGCTGCAGCTTCACACTATTTCCCGCAAAGCAGAGTTGTTAAAGAGAACTTATTAGTACCTGCTTTCCATTTTCCGCCCAAAATAGAGACATTGCGTGACACTCAGAGCGTAGAAATGTAATAATTTAAATATAATCAAATCGCCAAGTGAAATTTAACCCACACTCATCGCATTTAAGGTCAGACATCTACCCACTGCACCATAACGGCCTCTTCCTATCCTCTGCCTACTTTGCGTATTTCAGGAAGAAGGTACTGTTTTTTGGTCATTCTTGTTTCCATTTTCAGATACAGGTTCTCCCTTGATACTCCTAACTAGGGCGGTTAAACAAAAATAATAATTTAAATATAAACATTAGCCACCTGGTGAAATTAGAATCTATGATATCTTGGATCTTAAGACGTACGTCTTTGACAAAATATCTAAAAATAAAAAACAAACGTAATTCACATCAATTAACGCCAATTAATCAATAACACATTAATATCATGACAAATAACATTTATCCATCAGGTTTCATTAACGGGGGGCGCCACCGACGGCCGGCGTCCGGGCGCCATTCCCGATCAATAGCCACCGAGCACCCCCGAGCCCCTCCGAGCCCATCCGAACGCGCCCGACCTACCCCGATCGTTTCCCGCACATGACAAATGTCAGTGATATGCCCTGCAGTTTTCGGGGACCGTGAAAATTTAAGAAAAAGTGCAATTCCTAAACTATTAAGTGATAAATTGTGTTGAATGGACATTGTTTTTATTGTTTTTATCGAGATTCATTGTTTAGTAAATAGTGTAAGTATATTTTACCATCTTCTTTTGTTTATATTGATTTAATATGAAGGGTTGTTTAATGTGAACATAAGTAAATAAACTGTTTGTAGATATAAATTAAGGATGTGATATGAGTTATTTCCTGTTATTTCCTGTAAAAAAATCAATGTTTTTGATGCAACCCATTTACACTATTTCTCTTGGTAGCTGTTAAATGAATGATACTTGTATATATATAAAAAAAGGTATTAAGAAACGAACTTATTTTAGTTATCCTACATTCAAATATATGTTACTTTAATGAATTTCCATTTGTAAAGGTGTATTTTTACAATAATCACGTTAAGTTGCCGCTTATGCGCATGCCCAGTACAGGTGCTTTGCGTCACCCGTGTTTGACAATAATTATGGTTTTAAAAAGCAAAATGTTGCTCATTTATATAAAACTAATCATCTTACTAATTAGTTAATGCTTATAAATTATTTACATGTAAAATTGCTTTAGGAAATTAATGTTAATTTGGAAATTTCCGCATGTTTAGTTTTTATTGCATTCTAATTAAAGAAATATATGTTTTAAAACAATGTTGTAATATTAAGTGTTTGTACATATGAATGTACATACATACATATGAATGTATGTTATAAAATATCGCATAATAAGAACATTTTTAACGTCATACTCTGCAGACCTTTCGGCCTTGACCTGTCGTGCAGTGGATGCAGTAGTTTTCCGCCAGCATAATTTGATCTTCCAAAATGTTATCCAATTTCCCGCTTTTGCGTTATAATTTATGATCTTGGCGGGGCGGTAGAGGTCTTTGTTATTGGTTGTCAAAATGACACCTGACAGGTAAGAACGAGACGAAACGCTTCGTTTTTCGAAGACCTTAGAGTTTTGTTTTATTTATATTTAAGTATTATGAATTGAAACCTTCAATTTTAAGCTATACATATAGTCATATATAATGTTATTACTGATAGAATTATTGTGATTATTCCTATCTAAATTAATAAAATCATTTCAGCTTCATGCTTATCCCAGTATCCCAGGATGTAGCCGGAGAGACCCTTAGGGCGGAAAGTGAAGGACGCAGTGTCTTGACACTCCGTTCTCCACTTTCAGTTAACACATTGCGTACTGAGTGGCGGAACCCAATATCGCGATTTGTCTTACCAAAGAATAAAAATAATTTTAACATAGTCACTCCCCGCAGCGGAGACAACTACTGGGTTTACAGTCAGATACAGCCTCAATAAGCCACGATAGTCTTAAAATATTTCATATCAGAAAATCGTTTCTCGTCTTATTTTTAAAGAATATAGCAAAACACAACTCTCAACTCTCTGCCCAAAAAAGAGAGTTTAAATTTTGAACAGCGGCGGTTACACAGGGTACCGTATTCAATCGGTCATTTTCCAAGCTTATTTTGTGCTCTGGCAAGACAAAGCGTAGCGTTCAGTTCTACTCAACACGTTATGTCTGTAGGTCGGGTCGGAAACGGAGAACGGAGTGTCTTGACACCAGGTTCTCTCTGATTGGCCCGCCACAGGAATAAGCGTAAACTAGCTTTCAAAATAAGTAATTTAGTATTTTTATATATTGTACTGAAAAAAAAAAAAAATATTGGTTTTCCACTAAAATAAAAACAAAATACAACTCCCTTTACTGTCACGTGTTTCACCTTAGACCCACTGACAATTTGTCACGATTACCGCGATTATTTGTTAGAAATGTTATTTACATACATTGAAAAATATTAGGAAATTTAATATTTGGCTTATGATAATCATATTGTATTGAAATTATTTATACTGGTTTTACTGAAAATGTTGTCGCTAAAGTTATCGATATTAATTTGGTAAGAAATTTTACACACGTTAGCATTTGAAATTTTGATTTTATAAGAATTTTTTGTTTACCTTTCACTTGTTTATGTTATTAAAATAGAGCTTTTCAATAAATAATTTCAATTTAGACTATTATAACTCTGTTATATATGTTACAGTTATTTCATGTTCTTAGTTACAACCGGTTACCGTTTAGGAAAATCTAGCTTTAACTAGTTTTAAGGGTTTAATCTAGTTGTAGGGTTATTGCCAAACTATTGTTCGTAGAACAATCTTTCGGTAGCAGAAATTTGTAAAAATCTCACTACAGAGATGCTAACAACAATTATAAGTTGTAATAAGCGTATAAGAATTTGGCTGTAGCTGGATGTAGAACGCATGGCTTACCGGTTAAAACGCTTAAACGGCTTTCAAGAGGCGCGGGTTCAAATCTCACTGCGTGGAAATTTACTTTATACGTTTTCTAAATATGTATTTTAGTTAAAACTAGATTTTTCTAGTTTTAACTACGAAAATATTTATATTTATATGATTAAGTTCTAAATGTATTCATTTTATAAAAGAATGAAACGTTATTTATTGTCGTTTTCGATACGACCTTTAAAATTGTTTTATATTTATACCTCACACTGTAATAAGCAATTTACAGAATTTTGTTAAATTATATAAACTTTCTTACTATAAGAAAATTACGTTTGTAAAAATAAATGAATATATTAGTATTAATATTTGTAAATTGCTAATTGCCTAATGGTTGCGATTTCGATACACATTCAGGGGACTGATTATATTCCAATTATATAATTTCCAAGGTTCTGGTAAGATTTGTTTACGCGGTGTTGATTTTTAAAACATGTCGCAACCTAGTGGATAGTACAAAACAGAGTGTGATAACTTCAGGTTCTTAGTGCCTACTCAGTTATACGGGAAAAATCATAGAACTATTGTAAAAACAATACATTATGTCTGACGGAATTGACAAAACATTTATTGATAAAACACTCCATTCTCACTTTCCCAGATTCTCACATTCTCACTTTCTCAGAACATACTAGTAGAATGTAACACAACACTTTACGTAATTGTACCAGGTACGCACTTATATTAAGCTTTAAGTTTTTTCACACCCAAAAGAGTAGACAGAGAGAAGTAGTGTCAATACCGAATTCGAGACATTACGATTTAAGTGGCGGAAGTGAGCACCGTGTTTTGTCTAACTAGAGCGTAAAAATTTTAATAATTCAATTTTAATCATGCTTAGGGTCGGAGTCGAACTTGCAACTAATTGTGATTAGAAGACGCTGTCCCACCGCATCTTTATGGACTCAACTTGTACCACGTTAGTAATCTTCCTAGGTCCCCAAGTTAGGCTTAGGAGCGTCCACAGTGACTCTACATTTCGTTCGATATTGAGCTTAGCGCTCAACGAGCTAGCGCTTAATATTATGTCAAAGATTTGTACCAAGACGGTGCCAATTTCTTTATAAACAAATTCACCAAACAATCATGGTCCAAGATTTAATATATTATATATGACGCAGGTAACAAAACATAAATTCCGCTTTCACATATCCAATATTCATTGCGAAGAAAGTAAAGTTTAGGCCAAAGTTAGAGATATATACGTAAAAATAATTTATAAAGGTAATTCTACGGGCCGGGCGTCGCACCGGGTGCAAAGGTTATTTGAAAGTTGTTTGTCCGCATGTGTATTTGTGCATGTCAACGCTATATTGTGTCACGTATTGGTGGAGACGAGTATTTATTGTTAATCTGCCTTGTTTAAATTATTAATTAATGTGCTGTGTTTTTACAGTGAAGTCAAGAAATAAACAAAAAAAGATGTAATCAATACAATTTAAATTGTAGCTATAAGCTTTTGCCCACATAGTTGGAACCTAGTATAAATGGAGTGTTCATTCTCCACTTTCAATTAATAATTGTAACATTGTGTCTTGAGTGGCGGAGTTTAAAGCCACGCTTATCAGAGCAGGGAAATGAATAAATGAACCATTCTCCCGAGTAGATCTTACAAATAACCACATAGCATTAAGACTAATAAATATTACTCCCAGTAATAACTCCAAATTAAATTAGAATGAAATCAAATGAAAATCTTCACAGACTTGCTAACAACAAAAATAAGTTGTGACAGCGTATAAGAATTTCGACGTAGCTGGATAGAAGTATAGCTTAGTAGACATTTTCAAGAGGCTCGACTTCGAGTCCTGTTACGTTTAAATTTGTATACATTTGCAAAAATTGTTTAACTGCAAAAACTGTTTAAAAGTGACTGACTGACAGATTTACAGTTAACTAACATATTATAATGTTACAGCGCGCTGGTGCGTTATCGGGCATGCGCCGCGTAGCATGAGCGGTGCTCGCGCGCACGAGCCCCGCGACCCGCCG
Organism: Podotricha telesiphe; assembly: GCA_038994665.1. Taxonomy (NCBI): domain Eukaryota; kingdom Metazoa; phylum Arthropoda; class Insecta; order Lepidoptera; family Nymphalidae; genus Podotricha; species Podotricha telesiphe. Next base: position 266,379 of record JAOYRR010000026.1, on the reverse strand, counting down.
CGCCACCACCGCTCCCACCCGCACCAAAACCAGGTAAAATATATTGCTAATTTTAAATAAAACAATAAATAATTTTAAATAAACGGATAAATTTATATATATATACCGAAATAACTGGGCGCAGAAAGCTAAATTTGCGAAACTTAAACTGGTGACAGTTAACAATTTTCAGCTTAAGCTAAGGTAACGCAAATTAAGTTACCGGCGACAACTTGTCGCGTATATTTTTGTATTCGAATTTTGATCAATTCGATTAAAATAGTTTCATTTAAAACGTGTAAAAATCGCGAAAGTAAAGATCTTCTTTATTTTTAAATGCATATCTATCTATTATTAGTTTTTTTATATGTAAAAAAGTTGGTATTTCTTTGTTTTTAAATGCTTGGGACTAATTTCGTTTCGGCTATTTTAAGGTAGTGTCAATGATTACTATCGCGCTATTGTTAGTCTGTTCGAGATATTACGATTTTTTTATAACAAATGTTTAAATATATATATATTCAAAATATTTTTCACGTTTATTATGGTAGTCTACGTATGACCATACGTGGGCAGCATGTAAAGCGTTTGAAAGGCCGACTCCAAAAATAAATATAAATAATAATAAATATCTTTATTACTCATTACAATACTTGGTCTTAATAAATATATCACAAAACGAACGTCAACTAATGGCGGACAGAAAGAGCGACAATTGAGAATCCCATATGATATTCAATTTGGTGGTTTGTCGACACAAAGCGCTGTATAAGGTTCTACTAAGTAGTTAAACTGAAATATCTCTGATTTTTAAAGTAGAAAATGAAGTGACATATTTCTAGATTTTTTCTTTCATTCATACTAGAAAATTAAAAAATATATCTATTTAAAAAAATCATAAAAAATTATATACATTTAGTGTTAACATGACTTGAACATGAGTATACTAGCTACTTCCGTTACGCCTTCTGAACTTAATACAATTTTGTTATTAAGTTAGCTTTGAAGTGCTGTCTATTAAGCTAGTAATAACTTTATTTCAACCACACACTGCCTTAGAAATAATGTAAATATACACACGTTGACAATACAAACAAACTATCTTTTTCTAATTTATTTCATTGTCACGCATTATATAATACATACTCGTATATAATGTGACATCAAAAAAGATCACTGGATCACAAATATTGGCAAATTTAACGAGAACCAAAGGTGGTTTCAATGGTCGCCTAAGAAGGCGCGCGTCTGATGATGAAAGTATATATTATTCCTAGATAGTTTATATGGTATAATATATAAATAAATAAGCCATGGCCGTATCGCAGAATTAAAGATTTCATGAAAGATCGAGCATATCACGAAATGATTGCATTTCACAAAATAACTGATTGAATCTGATCTGTCATCGATATAATATATTTAAGATAAATAAAGGATATGTGTGAAATACGAACACTTTATATATAATGGTATGTTTAGCTTTAAAATACTTTCAACCTATAAAGAACATATTATATATATATATATATAAAAAAAGTCTTACGTAACCTAAAAAACTTATACTGTCATTTTGATTTACTTAAATCATATCCTCTTTTCCTCTGGCATGGGCTTCCACTATTCGTTTTTACACCATTAGTTTGACATTACTGGTGTGTTTGGGAATATCGAAAGTTACAAATTTAAATTATATAGTTTCTCTCTAGCTCTTCTCAGTAAAACTGCGTTCCGAGCTAGCTTAAAGTTCATAGGTCGCATCAAATGCTTGCCAAATTCTATTTGAATGAAGCATAATTGGAATTTAATATATTTTCATTTCACTGCTCTTGTAAGACAAAGCGCAGCGTAGACTTTCGCCTCTCAACACACAATGTCTCGAATTTGTACATAAAGTGGAGAACGGAGCGTCTTGACACTACTCACTCTCTTTGACTACTCCGATATGCGGAAAAAGTGTGCAGCTAAATAAAATCTATGTCTTTTACTTCTTTAATTTAAAATGACGTATAAAAATGTATCTAAATGATTTCATCGCAATCCGTTATTTGGCGAGCGTGCCATATTTCTCTAATTGCAAAATATAAGCCAATCTATTTCCATAGTAACAATTAGAGTTATTAATGTGATGAACAACAAATTTTAAATTACATAAGTGGTCATTTTGCGCCACCCACACTCGTTATTTCTTTTTAAGGTGAAGCGCGATTTTGTACAAATTTTTAATTGGTAAATGTTAATATTTTTATGGATAACGAAGTGACTTGACACTACGTCGTTTTCACATTGCTGACGACGTCATAAGAGACAAAAAATCAATAATTATGACTTTTGTCTGTATGCCGGGATTTTTTGTTCTATTATTATTATTTTCTTGACAGTAAACAGGAAAGGACAGGAGAAGATACTATATTGTGTAGTTTGTGATCAGGGTGTACCAAAAGGTTCTATACTGTGGCGCGTGTTTGGTATATTTTCAAAGCTCGGACTTGGTGTAATAATGAATCTAATATGTTTGGTGTAAATCTTCAATTCAAATTACTTATATTTAAAACTGTTGCAGAAGATTAATGAAAATATATATATTTATTACTATCTTAAAATTTAAATACATTTCAAACGGGTCAAAGCAGAAATAGAGATCGAGCAAATTCTTACAAAATGTTCTAAAATAAAAATAAACCTTTTGTATAACTTTAGTAACCTTTCTACAGTTATATCAAACGAATAGCCTTAACACTTTTATATAATAACTCAGTTATGAAGTAATTATTTACATACACACACATACATATCTTCTAATTATGCAAAATTTAAACAATTATATTTTTTTACCGGCAACACTTAATGCCTCGATTTCCGGCTGAAAGTGGAGAACTTGTCTTGTCACTAGGTTCTCTCTGATTGGGTAAGACAGTTTTTACCGTATAGCAGGGTTGATATGCGGGAAAAAGCGTGAAGATGCTACGATATAAATAAAAAAACATAGTGTAACACATAACTTTACTTTTTAGTTTGAGTCACTCAATTTAAAACACTACGGACAAAAGAAAAGCTTAGTGAAGCTTTTTTTAGAGAACCGTAATTAAAGTACCTATAAAGTGAAATATGATTAGAGATAAAAATTTTATTGGTAATCTTGGAAGCGCTTATCTTCTGGTATGCGGTCATACATAACTTACGTTTGCAGTAAAAGTCGGATTTGTTAACTTTTAATTGTGAAAGTCCTTAGTTATCTACTGGAGGTAGGTACAGTACAGTGCTCTCCCGATTAACTCATTATAATTTGTAAGTAGTATTTTTCTTTTTATTTTTTTTTTCTTTTTGGAAAGCTTTATTTCAACAAAAAAAATACAATTTGTAGTACATATTTAGAAAACGTATAAAAATGTGAACGCAGCGGGATTTGAACCCACGCCTCTTGAAAACCGTTCAAGCGCTCTGACCGCTAAGTTCTACATCCAGCTACGTCGAAATTCTAATTAAACTATTACGCTTATTACAAGTTATATTTGTTGTTAGCTTTTTATACGTTTTCTAAATATGTCTATTTCAATTTCCTTAGTGTGCGATTAACACTTTAAAAAATGTTAAATAACTTTGTTATACATTACCATATGTGATTTGGTAAAAGACGATGCCTATGCCGAAATATCAAGCTGCAATAAATTATTTACATATAAATCGCAACCACTGATCTCTGTAAGGTGATGTAAAGAAGAGTTCGTTTGGTAATTAGTGGTAGCTTCACTTATCTATATTTTGCCAAAAACGTACAACTATGTATCTAACATTCTAGTCTTTTCAATAAATCGAAAATATTACATACTTTTTGTATATTAATTCAAAATTCGGTAGGTTTTCAATTTAATTCTAAACGTAATATCCCAAAAAAATATATAATCATAACGTTCCGTGATTTTATGAATGGACTTAGAATATTATGAATCGTCTTTATTGAGTCATCTCGTACGTTTATACCGTAACGATTTAGCTTCGGCGATTGACCTTTTACTGGGGGCGCCTGTATCTAGCCTATTTTATAAGTATAATGTTCCCAAATCAACATCAACGATATATAAAATAGGCTTGGATTTTACTGTCTTGACAATTCTTAAAATAGTTAATTGTAATTATATTTCATTGTGGCTCAATGTGACAGGGCTTGACTGTGCTCGCGATTGTTTGTAGGTTCGATCCCGACTCAGGGAAATGGTATAATCATAGGATCTGGTGTTGGCTTCATACTTTTTCTGGCATAGCATTGTAATCAGAGAGAACTTAGTTTCAAGACACTCCGTTCACAACTTTCCGCCCGAAATCGAGACATTGCGTGTTGTGTAGCCAATTTTTTAGATATAATCAAATGACATCCACAAGTGGGAATCGAACCCACAACCAATCATGCTTACAGTCAGAGGCAAGTCAGTCAGTCCCAATGCGCCTCGATTCCCTTGGCATGAAAACTACTTAAGTTGGAAAAGAAAATTAAAATACTACTACTACTACTTAAAATACTTATTTCGTGTAGATATTGAATAAAATTAATATATTGGTAAAAGTCTAAAATATACCATAAACTACACGTCTATGCTATACCGTATTTATACCCACCCGCGTTCTCACTTAAATCATAAACTTTGCCTAAATTTATAATTTAAATATTTTTAACTGTGTTATTTATGAACCGTTTGAAATGAAATAAACACTAAATGTTAAATGTCAATAAAGAAAGCTTACCAAAATACGATAGTCAAAACTTCATTTAAATCGGTTAATCCGTTTCTGAGATTAGCGTGCATAAAAGCACAGACAAACAGAAAAGAAAATTAAAAATCATTGCTTTGGGTTCTATGACATTGATAAATATACCCAACAATATGTTTTTTCGTATATCTTCCATGTACAGCCAGCGATTAGTTACATTTTTATTTATATATTAAGTACAATGTTTAATAGAAAAAAAACGGTTTCTTATTATATAATTTATTTGTAAAAAAATATTTTGATGACTTCAAATTTAATTTAAACTTTACAATGCGTTTACGCTATGGTAATTATTATGAAATACGTCTTTACGTTTAGGAAAGTCGGAGTTGCATTTCTATTTCCATATCATGTATGGCAGCTTTTTGTGAGTTAATCATATGTTCAATTGGCGTAAGTTTCCTTTTGTTTTATTACATTTGATTGACATTTTTGAATCAATTTTAAATGTGTATTCAATATGATGTCAACTTCGCTCAGGACTAACTTCTAATAAGTAACCACTGCAATGGCTGTAAATACACTCAAAACTTACTGAAAGCTGAGAACGGAGTGTCTTGACTCTATAGAGTCAAGACACTCCATTCTCCCTCCCTTCCTTCCTTCCCTCTGCCTACCCTGATATGTAGGAAAAAGTGTAATATTTTGTTTCTATTAATACTTCATTCACATTTCGTTTACTAAACGATATACACAAAATGTATGTAGAAAAATTTAAGTTAACAAAACGTTACTTCAAAGTAAGCTTGCCTCCAGTTATTTTAAGTCTGTACATATTTGTACTTGCATAGAGGCCGCACTAGGAGTGTCCCATCTTCGCTCTTCAGCCTGCAAATAGATCTAGGCCATGCAGTCTGTCTATCTGACCTGGTTTAATAATTTGCTCTTTTATACTTGGACGCTGTATAAATGACTACGTTTGTTACATTTATGTAACATAGCCCGTTTAGAAATAAGCGCAATCTTGTATTATAAGACATTGAGTTGGAGGTCGTGAAATATTTTTATATTATATCTAGATAAATATATGTGTACTATAGACAGATGTCTATATTATAATAAACAGTAATAAAATTGTATTTGTACATTGAATATATTTACGAAAAACAATTTAGTGGGGCGAAGACAATAATATAAAAATGTGTAAATAAGTTTCATACTCTCGTCGACGTTTCCCGAGAAAGACCTGCGCAGCCAATGTATACGGCGTTTACCGTGCTATCGTCTGCATAGTAAAGGATGCTAGGGTCCTCTTACATGTCATTAATATGCCGAAGAAACAGTATGGGGGATACCATGCAGCCTTAGGGGACGCCAGTATTCACGGGCATGTAATCTGAGCAAAAATCATCAACAGCCATCTTCATGATACGCCCAGTGAGAAATCTGGTGATCCCCTTGCATAGACTTTCGGGAAGCAAATAAGATGGTAGTTTTGTTAAGAGTGCTCTTTGCCACACTAGATCAAGGGCCTTCGCTGTGTCCAGACTTACTAACACAAATCTATTATTCTGTCATTAGGTCCTCCAAACAGAGGCCATCAACTTGTGGTAAATTATTGTACTCAACACTCAATGTCTACTAATGTGGGCAAAGGTAGAGAATGGAGTGTCAAAACACTAGGACTCTACGACCTTTCTCAGCTCAACGCCACGTTATGCCTTATCAGACTAAGCATATGCAAGTAATTTCTAATATAATCATTGGTTTGAGTTAAAATCGGACCCAACCAACCAACGCGTATACAAATAGACAATGTTCCACTGCACCACTATGGTTATATTAATTGCAGTACTCAAATTATATACCTAAGGCAGGCATTATCTAGGCTTTAAGGTTTAAAATTGTACTCATACAGTTAGATTAAAATATATTCAGTATGGAATAAGAAGCGTATCGTTTCCATTTGGCCGGCGGGCGGGGGGCGTGGCCGCGCCTTTCCCCGAAACACCAAGGCCGTCTGACCCACAGTTATCAGTTATACATTTGTGCATTATGCGCGGGAGCAACTAATGAGCGATTCTAGAATCTAAACTTATTATGAAACGGCTGACTCGATTCTGCATCGTTTATTTGCAAAAAATAACAGTCCTTGTTTAGTTTTCGGGTTAGTTAAAAAGATTTTAGTTTAATTTACCGTTTGGTAAAGTATTCAGAAGCTAAAGGCAATTGACTGGTTGATTTGTATATTTTTGGCCTTTTTAATAATATTTCAGTTTTAGGCAAAATATTTAGTTAAAATAAAATAAGTCTTGTGCTTAAAGCTCTAAGATAGTCTGATTTACGTTTATCAGTAGCACTATATTAATGAATTATGGACGGGAGCAATTAATGAGCGATTCTCAAGCCCTAAGCCTATTATGAAATGTCTGACTCAATTCTTGATCGCTTATTTGCAAAAAAAATAAGTTAATGATAAGATTTTGAATTGGTTAGAAGGATTTCAATTTAATAATTTAATAATTTACCGTTTGGTGAAGTATTATTGAAGAGCCAGAAGCAAATATTATTCAATGTTAATGTATTTTTTTACCTTTGCCATACTCCTTAAATTCAGTAAAATTAATCTGGCATCAGATATTGTTCAGCAGAATTAGCTGAAGCTTACCTGTTTATATACAACTTAAATAAATACGTATGTATAAATATACGTATAAGCCAAGGTCCAAATCACCAGGAACAAAAAAAACTGATTTACCAAATAAACATAAAATCAAAAACTAAAATTAATATGCCCACTATAAATAGATTGTAATCCGAATTAAATCCTTTGTCTCAGACCCGTTACGATTCCAACTATTATAACCGATTGACTTTTTGCCCCGGTTACGTAAGAATAACGAGCATAACTGTGTCGGCACCGGGAACAGAACCGGCATACCACGCCGCCGCCGCCGGTATTATTCAGTAGTTTCTCAGAAAAATCGTTGTATAATAAATTTTGGGCACCACAGCCTCATTATGCCGTACGGCCTACATTCCACCGTCTTACAATTTGCCGTATAAAAAGTTCGCTTTGTTTCGACTATTGTCTTACTGGGTTTGGCATTGGGGAAGGATAGAGGAGGCATTAGAAACGCTACTTGTGAAAAAAGTTTGCTTATTGGATGTATCTTGGATTATGTTAGATTTTTTTTATAAAAGTTAATCTGTTTTTGTAGGGGGTTGGTGGGCTTCTTGGTGTTACTTATAAATATGAATAAAATTGTAAACTCTAAGTAAATTTAAAAAAATCTAGTTACAGTTAAATTCTTTTGGCAATTATTGTATGAAGGACAATATTTTTTTTAAGATTTTGGATCGTTTGTTTAATATGTTTATTTATAGTGCCGATGTTGGCATAGAACTTATTAGGCTTAGATTTTGTTTTGCATGCAATGTCTCCAAATTGGTGAAATGAAGAAAAACTAACTTATCTAACTTAACTTCTTTGCAAAGCACCAAATTTTTGTCAAAATGATGTATAAATATATATATAAAAATATACATAAGTAGCGTCTGTGTCCATCTTCCTTACACATGGATTCAAACTCGGCGAGACAAAATAAAACTATTCAGACATTATTCTTAGCATTTTCTTAGTCAATTATGCTCGAACTTGGCCGCTCTTAGATGTTTATTTTGAAACTTGAATGTTTTACCGCTATTAGTTATGGTATGTAGGTAAATATTTTTATCAAGAAGTGATGGGGATGATTTTCCTTATAGTGGCTTAGTGACGGGTAAAACACGCGATATCTTAGCAACGAGTGTGAACAAAGTGTGTCAAAAACAGCGTAGTGTGTCTCATATCTTATTTTATTAATGAAATGCATTATTATTTAAAAAATATTAAATATCTGGCCCTTCACTCTGTATAAGTTAATTATGCAAAATTTCATGCTACTCCATCCGCATAATTTTTGGATTAATGAAATCGAACCCAAGTGTATTAGTGTAGCTATTTTAGATTTATTCTATATATTTTTTAAACAACATATAGGCTTATGAGTCAGATAAAACTTTGTGTCAAGACACTCAATAATCAACTTTCCAATCGAAATCGAGACAATGCTAAGTGGCGTAACTCGACGTTGCACTATGTCTTACCGAAGTGAAGAAAAAAAAATGGTTTAAAAAATTACCTATATCTAATATCATTCCTCCGAGTCAGGATGGAAACCACGACCAAGCCATGATGGCACGATGATCGCATAATGAGAAATCAATATCGCATTTTGACTTGTCAGAGCAGGAAAACCCCTTCACTTCATGATTTGAACAACACGAAGTTAATAAAAAAAATCCCTATCATTAATACCAGTAGAAATCGAATCCATGACCAATCGCGTTTACAATTAGACTATAGTCCATTGTGATTCATGATAGCCTCAAATAATGACCTTGATCAAAAAGCATACAACAAGGTCTTATAACCGTGTCGGTGAAACTTGAGTTAGTACGTAAAGTTAATGTCTAATATCTCCATTCTTTTCTATTTGCCACCATCATGCTTGCTCTGATATATCTATCCAAATACATAAAATTGGATGTCTGTTTGTAATATTCAATAACCGGTTTTTACTAAATGCATATACTAAATGTATACACAGTACATATACTAATATAAGATTTTTTTTAATTTTTGTCTATCTTTCTGTTGATTTCGGCCAATCTCTGGAAGGGCTGAACCGATATTTACAGAATTTCACTAGCAGATAGCTGATATAATTAACTGATATTAGAATTCCAAACAAACGCTAATATATAAAAATGATTTGAGGTGTTCTTTGAAACTGCAATTATTGCACCGAATGTCCCATTTTACCTTAGTAGTCTAATTCAACTAATACCGTTATATATAACAAACGTAGTCTGTCCAGCAAATAGAAGAAACCTTTGATTTTTTACGACTGTCTCTAATAGACGATTCTGTTGATATTCCGTTGAACTCGACGAAAATGGCAATGGAAAGAATAAAAAGGCATAAAGTAAGTAAACGCGGATGTAAAGGTGCCCACACACGGTTTAATGAGCGAAGGAGATTTATAGCCAATAAATGTCGTTAGCATCTTACAATGACCAAAATTGTATGGAGAATTATGGTAGGTACTAGTAACTAATATTAAATTTGTCGATGCTAATACATACGTAGGAAGAATGTACATGTGAGGTTTTAAAAAAAATATTTTTACTATACCCTATTACATAGTGATAACTGATAATATTTCCATAGATATGTCCTAATGCCATTGTAAATTGTAGTGCAGTTATTTATATACGTATAATGGTGCAGCTTGCATAAAAAAATGAAGTGACAAAACACTTTCTTCAATTAAGAAAAACAAACTATTTTCTTTAGAAACTCTCGATAGATGAACCCAAGTGTGAGTGGAGAGTGAGACGCAACCAGAGGTCCAAGGTACCATTAATATTCTTTTTCTTCTACTTGGCACTAATTCCGGCTAGCTAGGGTCCGCCTTCCTACTCAATCTCCTCCACTTTGCACGACATACTCAGTTGTAAGTCCATTGGCTATCATATCCTCTCCAAGGTACCATTAATGTGTATTATTAATATACCTACATATGCACACGAGTGCGATATGAATCCACAACCTTTGGGTCAGGACTATGCATTGCGATGGAATATTTTTAACTTTCGCATATATATATATATATATATATATATATATATATATATATATAACACTCCGTTATGCCTTTTTTTCCCATTTTACGACAGTGGGTATAAATTGGCGGAGCTAAACGCCGCTTTAATCCACAACCGTCACGTGTACAGTCAAACAATCTGACTGTGAAACATTTTTAGAAAACGTATGACACTTTGAACGCAGCGGGAACCGTCCAACGGTAATTTCCAACAGGCGCTGGTTCAAATCCCGCTGCAATCAAATTTTTATACGTTTTCTAAAAATGTTTTTTAATTTCCTAAGTGTGTGAATAACACTTTACAAATGTTAAAAATATCTTACTGTATCATTGATGATCTTAATAAAAAAAATACAACCTCATAATATAGAGTAGATACTTTTATAAAAAAATTGGTGCATCGATCAAGTTGTGCTAAATTAGTCCACTTACATATAATATCGATCAAATTACCACATATTGTAATAAATTAGGATTTACTCTCAAAGGTTAACAAATAAATTTCTAATACGGTTTTACATATATTAAAGGAGATTATATTTGACGGGTATACTTTAAAATGGCTCCGTGTTATAAAGTTATTATGAATTTGTGAGTGTGAGTTTTTAGAAATGTAAAAGAAATATTGTTTTGTGTAGCTTCATTATAGACGGGACATCTCGGTGTTAAAATACTATATTCTCTACCCAATTTCGAGCTATTGCGCGTAAGGTGGCTAAATACTTTATATATACATACGAAGCTCTTATCCAAGTGTTTAAACGACAGGTCTACGAACTCCTACGTTTTATGGCTTTAGCCAAATTGATACGGAATATTAGCATCCGCTAAATAATGATTCACATTTGTGTATGAAATTTTGTTATTTATGTTTCCTCAATATAAGATAGCTACCCACCCTTGTTTACTAATTTTTGCTACAAAGTGCAATAAAGAGTATAATATATATTTTTGGACGCCATAGCGTAGTTACGCCTTTTTTCTTTGACTACCCCAAAGAACCCCTTAGTGTCAAGATACACTGTTCTCTACTTTCCGTCGAATACACCGCCCAAATTCAAGACACAGGTAACGTAGCGTAGTCACGACTGATCCTATAGATATTATGTAACTGCAGCTTCAAATCTGCAGAGTAGGATTTTTTGAATTTTCAAATCATTATTACTAAGTAGTGCCTTTCCAAGGGGTGACGAAAGTGGCTTTTTACTCCATTCTACTAGAGCAGAGTGGAGAGAGTATATTTCAAAGTAGAGACCTTATATAGAGTTTTTTTTTCTTATAAACTTGTTTTAGCATGATAAGATAGGTAAAACGTATTGTTAATTTCGTGGGCTGGAAGTGGAGAACGAGAATTGTTACGTGAAAAATCTAGGATCAAAATCAAAATATTCCATATTCAAATAGGCTATAAGTAGTTTGGAATTGTCAATTAACATAAATGTCAGTATTGTCAATCCTAGGCCTATCATTAGCCTCCCAAGTGAGCATCAACACCGTTTAATACGACACATCATTATACTACTTCGCCCTCTCTTCCCAGCGTGAACATTCTCATTATATGTACTTTTACAATTTAATAGTTTATATGATTTAATTGATTATTTTATTTTTATTTCTTTGCTCTGGCACCTAAGACACAAGTGCGGCGTTGAGGTCCGCCAAACATGTAATATCCAATGTCTTGATTGTGGGTAGAAAGTTGAGAACGGAATATCTTGATTCCTTGCTGTCTAATTTATAACCAATTATAATTAAAGAAATGTCTATGTCTGTCTGGTTTTGCATATTTTGTGCATCATTACACAAGAGGACACTACAATTTTCGTATTACATACTTGTATAAGATCAAAAGCTGCCTACGCTTATAAGTGAGTATTAATATTACAAATGCATCAAGAATATTTAATACGATTATGTTTATTTAGACGATTACTAATAATACATATTTATCAATAATTAATTTTAGTACTTGCTAATATGAACTTGGTTATTTTGTTTACATTTGCAGGAAACAAAGTACTTATTGTTTACATTTTTAACAGAATATTGAATGTAGCTGCTACTTTTAACGTTTCCTTCAGGAAGGTAACCTACGACCCCTACACTACTGACTAACTATTTATAAGGGATTATATTGTTTAATTTCAAGTCAATCCTCCAAAACAAGATATCGTTATTCAATGGAATTAGTTCTCAAAATACACAAACGCATACGGCGCAAAGCTTTGTTTTTTGCTTTACAGCTATTTTGGAAGCACTTCGTTCAGTACAGACGCGGGACATTTCACATACGCCTTTGATGTTAATTGAATGTAGAGTGAATTTTCTAATGAGTTTTGCCTTAATTGTATCAGTTTTGGTAATTTTGAGATGAAAGCTGCCATTTGTTTCATATGTAAGCAAAGCTTTGAGCTTAATTTTGATTTATAAATCTGTTGGACTTGTTCTTCGTGTATGGGATGTTGAATTTTTTGTATTTCAAACGTTTATGAAATCTATATTATAAAATAATGGAGAATTAAAGCAGAGATAATAGATATCGCGCATCTTTTGTCGAGTTCTTGCAATTTCATATTATCAAAAGATTCAATTATTACTGGGCCGATTCTATGACTTGTTTCGTATAATACCTAACCTAGATATAAGAATAACGAAATAAAAGGGCCGTTCGACCCTACATTCGGGTCCCAAGATATTTGCAGGAGTGCGACCTGGTCGCGATGGTCATTCACACAGTAAATTCATGGACTATTCTGGTACTTCATCTTATTTGTATGTACCTATCGAACCTTTTTCAAAATTCTATATAATTATATAAATAAAGTACTTACGTGCCCCCATCAGCAAGAGAGTTCATTGCGAACATCGGTTCAATAAGGCATCTTCGGGCATATGCATGCTTCGGGCACGTATGAGTATGAGTAGAAATGGTCTCCATGATCAAATTCGGTCGGAAGAATTATCGTCAGAACCTATTCGCTAAATATACAAAAATGAGAATTCATTGGTTACAAAAAAAATGTGTTATAGGTCGTCGTGGCGCAGTGTGACGGCGTCTGACTCAGCGATGATTGTGGACTCGATTCCCACTGGGGGGAATGTTTATATAATAAGTTCTTTGATTTTCGCGATTTTTACACATTTTGAAATGAAACTATTGTAACCGGATTAATCGCGTATAATTTTAGGTAGGTAGAGTCTACCTGTGACCACGGACTACTGTAAAGTGTTCGAAACGTCGGGTTCTAAAAATGTATTTTCGAATACCAAAATTATACGCGATTATTTCGGTTAAAATAGTTTCATATCAAAAAGAATGTTTATATTTTTATTTATCCACTCTGGTGGCAAGATAAGTTCCGCAACTCAACACGCAGTCTCCAACTTGGTCGGAAAATAGAGAACGGAGTGTCTTGACACTAGGTACTCTATGCCTACTCTGCTATGCGGGAAAAAGCGTGAAGCTTGAAGAAAAAGAACACGCTTAATATATTTTATTTTTTATGTTTTAAAATAGAAAGTATATAACATCTACACTACATATAAATTTTCATATTATGTAGTTTAATCACACACCTAAACTAATTCAAACAAACGCGACGAGACTCAAACGCCTGTAGCGTTTGATGAACAAACATTTTGCTTTCTGGTTCTTAAATATATTTCTATATTAATTATAATAGTATCTTAATTATAAATAAAGAATGTGAAAATTTTTTATATTTCCTATACGAGGTGACCGACACATATTGACACAATCGTATTAGTTATTTCCAACTTTCCACTATAAATCTTTTACCTATTATATAAACTGTCAATAGGCGTCCGGCAGTCTGCTCTATCGAATGAATAGATTTTTGAATATTATTATTATTATTGCCAAATTTAATATAATTTAAATAAGAACGGCGTTTAATTTACAAATTTATGTAAAAATAATGGTTTTCTATGAAATTGTAAGATATTAACGATATTAACGATAACTTCAAAAGGGTTAGACTTAAAAATAATTTTGTAATCCTAAATGACTAAAACGTATCACAAAAATTTAATAAATGAAATTTTTGTCTAATGATCATTTTGTGTTATAATTTCTAATCTGTTTAACTTGTTTGTATAAAAATTTGTAATAATATACAGTATACGATGGAAAAATAATATTTGTGTAATAATATTCGTAGTGTGACAGTATCTGACTGTATACGCAAGTTTGATTCCGACTCGGGGGAATGAAATAAAATATATTTTAATTGTTTTTATTTCTCCGTTCTGGTACCTAAGACAAATCGCGACGTTGATGTGTCGGATTCGAGCGGAAACTGGGGAACACTTCTTGGCGTGACGCTTAAAAAATTGTATACGTATTAGTCTTATCTAATACGTAATTGTATACGTATTAGATAAGAACGTGTGTATTAGTTCTTTTCATTGTTAGTGAACTGCATCATTTCGACGAAATTCAATTGAATTTTGCATAGAACTTTACATTTTTACATTTTGCAACATTGAGCATTGTTTTGGGTGTAAATCGAAGACAAAACTCATAAGAAAAGACAAGATTTATATTCAAACTCACTTATGTTATCATTACGTGTAGATGATAGTCGATATAATTACTTTAATAGAAAAATAAAACGCATTACATATGTCTATAACAATACAGCGGCCGCAGTGGGACTGCGTCTGATGTGATCGCGATTGTGGGTTCGATTCCTATTCGGGGGAATGATTACATTTAAATTATTTTCATTTTTCCGCTCTAACAAAAGACAAACCGCGTCGTTGATACCGTCAAGTCGACACGCAATGTCTTGATTTCAGGTGGAAAATGGAGAACGGCGTGACTTGACACTAGGTTCTCTCTGACTAGACTGGAAAGTTATTCAACTCAAATAAAAACATTAAAACAATAATTTAAAAAAGCCTTAAAAAGAAAATACTGTAAATAAACTTAAATAAGAGAAAAAAATGTTATTTTTATTAAAAGTACATGCAATCAAATCCCACCCAATATAAATCTCGAGCTATCGAAACTAGAAAGGTGCGTTTGGACATAAATCTAGTAGAAAACAAAATAAAATCGGATCCGTATCGAGTTACGTATCTGCGAATCGACACATGAATTATTCATGCGATTTATAAAATCAATGGGCTGGCTGGCCGTTAATCGATTGTTGCCAGTGTTTGTGCTGGAACTTTGGTAAATATATTTAAGTTTATATATTTATGAAGACATTGTAAATTAAATTAGTGTATAATAAATTGAGTCTAATATGTGGATTGAATACCATGGCTGTGGACTACTCATAGTGCAGCGTTAAGAACTGCCACTCAGACTACAGTATGTTTGAATAGACGGTAAAAAGGATTTATCAACGTATTAATTAGGTGGCATACTAGGTTATCGCCTTTTAGGCTTAGGAATCTCAGGCTCTTATTCTGAGGGAATTGAAAAATATACGTGACATTAATGTGATGGTATATATTCAAAAGCGCTTAGTCGCTTACAACTGCAAAGTGGTTTTAAAATTAATGTATACTTTTATATATTTTTAAATACTTAAATAAACAAATAAACATTTTCAATAATAGCCTAAGCGGCCTTCGTGGCGAAGTGTGACAGCGTTTGACGCTATAAGCGATAGTTGTGGGTTCGATTTCCACGCGCTAGTAATAATATTTTTTTAATTTCTCCGCTATGGTGTTCCGCCGCTTAACACAGTATATCTCGGATTGGGGCGGAAAGTGGACAACGGATTGTCTTGTCACTAGGTTCTTTCTGCCTGCTTTACGAAAAAACACGTGAAGCTGAAAAAAAAAATTATCCTTGTCAATGTGAGGCAAAGGTATTGGTGGTTGGGGTCCTAGAATGAGGAACTGCGTCACGATACATGTCGTTTATTAGGTTTATTTTTTTTAAATGATCCTTGCCATATTATTTCCATTTATATATTCTGTAGTCTCTATTACAAATTGTAAAGTCCGTTCCCAGTTTATATTAATTTAATTATGGAGACAGAAGCCTGTATTAGTGCTCCCCTACTCTCCCAACGATAACTAGGTACATGCCAAATTAAAGCTTTCTAAGCGCAATAGTGCTCACACAGTGAGTTGTCTGTTAGTCACTCAGTAACGAAAGAGATTTTTATACGTATGTATACTGATTGATGATGACAGATGAAGCTTTGTCATAATAAATTATATAAAACAAAATATTATTCAAATTAAGTCAAATCAAATACAAATTATTTATTTTTGTATCTTTTTTTTAGCTTTTTCCCGCATAGCAGGGTAGTTAAAGAGAACATAACACTCCGTTCTTCAGTTTTCGTTCGAAATCAAGACTTTGCTTGATTTGTTGAGTGGCGGATCTCAACGCCGCGCTTTGTCTAGGTGCCAGAGCGGAGAAATGAACGCTTGAACGGTTTTCAAGAGGCGCGGGGTGTATATCCCGCTGCGTTTAAATTTTTATTAGTTTTTTTAAATATATGTTTTTTAATATTTTATTCCCCCGAGTAGACATTGAACCCATACGCAATCGCGTTTAAAGTCAGATGGCCTTCTAAATCAATTTGTGATAAATCAATTTATTAATACTTTTTTTATTATTTACTAATTTAATTTTGGATATGAACTGGTTACCTAACACAAAATGCTAATACGTAAATAGTTTTAAAATGTTTCGAGGCCCGAACGAAACAGGGGCATTTTGGCAATTTTAAATTTAAATTAACATAATTTGAGCTGTAAATGTTGATTAAATTGGATTTTTTTATTAAGCATATAGCCTGAGTTCATGAAGATGTGCAATAGAAAGTGTTATACAGGAAACATAAAGTTTGATTTAATATATTATTTTTATTTGAATGAATTAGCGTTATAAGTGTAGTAAATATGTATACAAAATACAGTTAAACTAAATGGATATAGTCAAAACATTATTTATTATACTATTACAAAAATCTTAAGAAAACTTTAGGTATATTTAATTAATATATAGTGTGAATGTAAATGTGATCGGTTGTAGGTTCAAGCCTCAATCGGGCAATTTATTATTCTTAGATTATTTTCATTCCTCCGCTCTGATAAGACAAAGCGCAGCATTGAGTTGCGCTACTAAACACGCCATGTCTCGAATTCGGCCGTAAAATGGCGTCATGAGTGCTATGCCGGGATAAAGCGTAAAGCGTGAACGTGAAAAATATAATGTAAAAATATAATGGATGCGTGAATGTGAATATAAATCCATACTAATATAATAAATTCGAAAGTAAATTTGTTTGTGTGTCTATCTGTGACGTCATCATGGCCAAACAGCTGAACCGATTGCGATTAAATTTTATTAAAAGATACTTGAGGGACAAGCGAAAAAGCGGACGAAGCCACGAGCGGGACGCCAGTAAGCAGCAAATATAATGATCAATTTAGAAAATGTATGCATCTATATGTCATAAATCAGCTCCACACTATTCTCGCAAAGCAGGCTAGGCACAGAGAACGGAGTATCTTCCGTTCTCCTTTCTCCACTCGAATTCAAGATATTGCATATGTACTTATGTTAGTTTTATAAGTAAACTATAATATTTTGTAATATTTCATACCATCACCGCTGTAAGTGTAGTGTCTATGAAATCCTTTACAATTCAATTATATGGTTAAATTTATAATATATTCGTTGCTTTGGTTACATTTAAAAAGGGGGCAATTTGGTTATGCTTACCAATTCAAAGTTCTTAACTCGTTTAAGTGACATTTCAGGCACTGACAACATCAGGTTTCGACGGACATAATATCTGTTAGGGCCATGTCAGTCCCTATTAACTGACGTAAACATATGTAATTCAATAGATCTCAGGGTGCTGTCAAGCAAACTTGGCGCGTTCTTTTCTATTAAATTAACTGACAATGTTTAGCTAGGTGTAACATTTTTGTATTTAGAACTAGGCTTATTAGTTGCAAGGGGCGAAATATGAAACGTGTAGTTACTTTCGTCCTAGCGGCCGAGCGGCATACCTAGTGACGGACGGCGTGGGCGGATAGGCGCTTAGATTATTCTCTGACAGTTAATTTGTTAAATGCGTGGAAACGGGAACTCTGAAACTTACTTTTCATTTTTACCAGGTACTATCTGCCTATACTACATAGATTATTGACATGCAACCAAAATTGGGGAACGAAGTGTCTCAATTCCAAAGCACAAAAAAGCAAAAGCTCACAAATCAATAAAAAAATCCATAAACTTTCAAACGACGCCGCGTTCAGCGACTAGTTAGATAAAAAAAAAATTCTCGCTTTATGCTGGAAACGTGGGTATTCAAAAAGGAAAGTGTTTAGTGTTATATTACAGTAATACTTGTATGAGGTGTTGAAATATTTTATTACCATTGCTGGTAGATTTAGAGAGTAATTTCTGAATCGTATTTCCTCACGTCAAGTACACAAAAGGCCGTTGAGGCCATCGTGGCGTATTGGAACAGCGTCTAACTGTAAATACGATTAGTTGTGGGTTCGATTCCCACTTGGGGGAATGATTATATTTATATTATTTTCATTTCTTACCTTTGGCAAGACAACGCGTGACGTGAAGTTTCGCAACTCGGCATAAAATGTCTCGAATTCGGACGAAAAGTAGAGAACGGAGTGTCTTGACACTAGGCAGAAAGAAAAACATGGGAAAAGTGTGTAAATGTATTAATAATAAAATATATTTTTTAATTGGCGAAAGAAGTATGTGGGTCTGTAGCGTATAGCGCTCCGTTCTCTCTGACTACGCCGCAAGGGATAAAGCGTGAAGCTAATAGAAATATATAATTTTATAAACTAACAGAAAATATTAATATTTTCTTCTCCAAAGTGGGAATCGAACCCAAAACCATTATACACATACATTTACCAACTGTGACACAAATGCCACGAAAATATCTACACATATAATAAAAACGTAACTGATCGCTGTCTGTACATGGCAGATATATGAAAAAATATATTATTGGGAGCAATGTAATAGAATCCAAAACAATGATTTTTTACTGTTTTTCTGTGCGTTTGTGCACTCTTATCTCCGAAACGGCTTAATCGGTGTATATGCAGTTCTAACTATTGTATTTTAGTAAGCTTCCCTTAACATTTAACGTTTAAATCATTTCATAAACAAAAAAATTGCAACGAAGTCCTGAGTGGGGCGCTAGTATATAATAAAATTAAGACAGGAGCGAACACGTGCTCTCATGTCGAAGGTCCGTCGGGAAGTGGGTCACCGTGCCCTTGACGTACGCAAAACAACCAAGCGACATGTCGTCCTTGGGCCGTGGCTTTATTTTTTAGGGTTTGCACACATGTTGCATTTTAAAGTCCATACTAACATTACTCGAAAGTAACTCGGCTGTCTGTCTGCGACGTCATCACGGCCGTATCGCTGAACTAATTGTGCTGAATAAGTTCTTTGATTTTCGCGATTGTTACACATTTTGAAATGAAACTATTTTAAGCGGATTACCGTTTCGAACACGCCGGGTTCTAAAAATGTATTTTCGAATACCAAAATTATACGCGATTAATCCGTTTAAAATAGTTTCATTTAATTGTGCTGAAATTTTTTATAGAGATATAAGTAACTTTAAGTATAAAGTCCTTGGGATGAATATAGGTTATTTCAGTCAACTTTTTTTTTTAAATTCTTTTTATTGTCTTACGAAGAGGCCAGCTAAGAAATGAAACAGCTATAGTTCATGCGGGCGAAGACTCGAGCGGGTAGCTCGAGAGGGTAGCTCGAGAGGATAGCTAATATGTTTATAAAATATTGTAAATCATTGTTCTTTTCGCGGGTAGCGACAGAAAATAATTATAGTGTTAAGACGCTATTCTTCATTTTTCCAGTGTTTGGTATTTGGTGAAATATATCGCTGTCATTTATCTATTAGTAGTAAAAGATCATTTTTAAATGTAAACTTCACCTAAATAGGCTTTGAACCCAAATTATCGTGATATAGTCAGATTCTTTCTTATTGCGTCATGGTAGCGTCTATCAATTAATAGTTTTTATTTTGGAGGAATATCAGAGAGCATGTAATAAAATAAATTTTAAATTACGCTAATACTTCAAAATACTTTAAACTATTTTTAACTAGGAATATTGCTCCAATTTTTATAATAAGTAAAAATGAACAATTCGGTATCAAAAATTTAAGCTTAAGAATTTATTTAAGCAAAATCTAAGGTGTTTATAAAAAAAAATCAAATATAATATAAGAAATAACTATTTAAAAAGAATCATTACTTTATCACATCAAAGTAAAAGATGATATTCTTTTATTCTTTTTATTTTCTTTGATACATTTACTGATGTGTATACATTGTACAGGTATTAATTAATTCGAAGAGACAAAAATAATTTTTATATAAGCATATCTTTTGCAAGGAAATCCTTTGAAAGTACCTTAAATTAAATAATTCAAAACGACTTCATTATTCTAATAACACGCCCGTGTTTTGTGCAATAAAGTATAAAAATATATAGCTTGCTAGCTGCATCGGGTCACCTCTGCGCCGGCGCATGCTACAGGCAGGTGTAGTGCATATTGCAAATGTGCCTTTTGTTCCATTTTTTTTGGTACTAATATTGTATTTATTATAGGTTTTATTTCTAATGCATTATTTTGTATAATTTTAAATGATGCATTGTGCCGCAGTGGAAAGCGGTTCGTTGTAGGTTCGATTCCCAATGTCTCGAATTCGGGCGGAAAGTGGAGAACGTAGTGTCTTGGCGCTAGGTTCCCTCTGACTGCCCTGCAATGCGGAAAAAAAACGAAAAGCTACTTTATTATATGAATAAAGTAGGTATATGAATAAATATTGTGGTCAGCGGAGTGTCTTGTCCTTAGGTTTTTTTTCTGTCTACTATGTGGGAGAAAGCGTGAAGTTGAAAAAAATCTGAAATCATGTATTTAGAAAACGTATAAACATATTTTTTTTGTTTTACGTTTTCTAAATATGTTTTTCAATTGTCTAAGTGTATGAATAACACTTTAATATTTTTTTAAGAATATTTAACAAATAGCATTCGTTCTTGCCAAATGATTGTTCGTAGAATAATCTTTAAGTAGCAGAAGTTTGTTTGTCTCTACAGAGATACTAACAACAAATATAAGTTTTAATGGGCGTATTCGAATTTCGACGTAGCCGGATGTAGAACGCATGGCTTAGCGGTCGAATTGCTTGAACTGTTCAAGAGGCGCGGGTTTAAATCCAGCTGCATTCAAATTTTTATACGTTTCTAAATGTATGTTTTTAATTTCTTTAAAAAAAAATGTTAAAATGAAAAATCTACTACGGTTTCACGGTCAGTAAGGTTGACGCCTTTGTAGCGCAGTAGGACACAATAAATAGTACACGCAATGAGTGTGAATGCGATTGCCATTCAGGGCCATAGTTATATTTAAAATTATTCGTATTTCTCTAATATGGTTTTGGCGGCGTTGGGTTTTGCGTTATACAATACAGTTCTCTCTGAATATTTCGCTATATAACTCTTCCAATAAATTCAAATTCATTCATTATTTTCGTTTATATATTTTTTACAGTGGATTTGACCCATTATCAGTTCAGTAAATTATATCCTAACTACGTCACCATAAGGACGCTTAAAAAGGTTTTATATGACTTTTTACAATGTTATTGAAGAGATCTACCGCGGTCACCTTCTATGGCGTATGCCATACCGACAGGTGTACGTGATTTTGGTGAATCGTTGCGGATTTTTTGTTCATGTAAGACTAATTTATGCTCGCAGCTTTGCTTGCTGGCAGTGGGGAGTAAAAAAAATAATACTCATCTATCGATATATTTTATATGTAAGCTTTTATGTACAAGTCATGATCTTTCATTTACTAACAACTAGACCAATAGGTATATTTTAAATTTAGATGTATATATTTAAACAAATAGTTCTATAGTTAGGATAAAGCAAATGTGAAAATGCAAAATATAAAAAAATTTTAATTTTGTAAGTCCTAATTAAGACCTAAATTCTAAAGGCCGACAACATCCCATTAGTTCTTCTGGTGTTACACGTGGTCTTGGGCGGTAGTGACCACTTACCATCAGGTGACTCGAACGCTCGTTTGCCTTGTCTATAGAATAAAAAAAAAAAAAACCTACACAGCTACACGCGGTGGTTTTAGATTGCGGGGATATATTTAAAAATGTTTTTTTTTCTTTATCGTTATGTAGTCAAAATTCGTTTATGTAAAGTTAGGTGTAAAGTACTGCCATATATATCAAAATGGACAGAGAGTAGAGAATAGAGTATTTGACACTCGGTTCTACTAAAAAAATATAAGTAAAAAGAACTTTAAAATGAATCAACTGAAATGTAGGTAATTGTAAAGTATTTACACCCCACTGGGCGGTGGCGTGATATCGGCTGATTAATTAATTATTATTATTATCGGCTTTAAGCTGACTGTCGTGCAAATATTTAAATGCTTAAGTTGGTCCATAAGTGATTTTTATTTTGTTTACATATTGTATGATAGGTACTAGTGATTTACTACGGTTCTGTCTAGATAATTCTAATGTTTTTCATACAAATTAGTTACAGATGTAGTAAAAGATAATCATACAATATACTAACAATACGTTACGTTATTGTTAATCAATCAATCAAATTGTTGCTATTTAATATAAATATTTAACTTTGTCAAAAATTTTTGTCTTTTCGTGTTGTTGCGTGAAATATAAAACATAAAAAAAAATTGTTCGTGAAATTCTCTCTTAGTGCTGCATTACACTTCAAAAGAAACCTGCTATGTTCTGAATAAAGCGGAGAACTAGAACTGAGTAACATGCCTCTTGTTCCCTTATGTAACACAAGAACACCAATAAAATTAAGTTAATATTAACCTAAAATTACCCGTATCCATACGCCCATACGATATTTACTCGCATATCTATACAAATATTATAAAGAGGAAAGATTTGTCTGTTTCTTTGTTTCGATTTAACTAAAAAAAATATTTTACTGAATTTAAAAATTCCTCTACCATTACAAAGCTACATCTTCACTGAGTAACATGGGCTATATTTAGTTCCAGAAATATTTTTTATATATAAGTTTGTGATTTAAGCAAGAACGCGGGATAGCGAGTATACTAAATAACTGTAGTTGTGAATTCCACGCGGGCGAACCCGCGAGCGGGTCCCTAGTATTATATACGTAGGTTTACAAAAATTATGAGAAATCGCGTTCATTAAGGCATTAAAAGGATTAATGTATGTATTTGCATGCCATCGCGATGTAATTAATCGTGTCATTTATAATAGTCATGTAACAATATTTTTTAAGTGAAGTTTTTACAATTTAAATAATCACCACGACATGTTGTGTTTGTACTTTTAATGTATGTATGTATGTATAATATTCGGTTTCAATGTCTGTGTGTGTGTTTTTTTTAATATTTATGCTTTTTTGAGGCAATAATTAATATTCTTATGCCATTTAATATTATAAGATATTTTTATACTGCATTATATAGCGTTACTGTATTGGATAATTCTGATCTTAAATTTCAAATGAAAAAAAATATCTAAAATATAATATAAAAATTATAGTTACAAATAACTATTAAAATATGGTCAAATTATATTTTGAACAAGTGGAGAGGATGAGTGATGAAAGAATGGTGAAAAAGATATATGAATCTGGCGTGCCTGGGTATAGGTGTGTACATATAGGAATTTCCAAACTAACATCAGATGTGGTTTTTGTTCTGCAAACAATATTTCTATAATTGAAGAATAGTTTAAAAATAGAGAAAATGTAATAGATACATCAGATCAGCAAATGTGTAAAATTTGAATTAACGAGAGTGGAACCCGTCCGCCCTTCTTAAAAACAGTCCAAGTGTGTGGATAACATTTTAAAAAATATTTTTAAAAAATCTAAAAGAAATCACGAAAATAACTCGTACTTTATAATATTAAATTCATAATGCATGCTAGTATTTATCAATTAAAGTTAAAGAATACGTTCTTGATATGTTCGACTATGAGTAAGGGTTTTATTATTATTATATACATAAAGACGTATACTTTATACAGTAAAACGTAGCACGTTGTACATTATAATGTAGCCCTCTACATCGTCTCTTAATATTTTTTTTCTAATAGGATGTTTTATCTTAAAAGCTTATGAAAGCTTATGTTAAAACTTAAGCTTATTAAACTATAGTTCCAAAACGTCGGAAAGCAATAATTGGTTATTAGTTAATGTTATGGTTGGTATAATTATAAAATCAATTAATCAATCAATCAACCAATTATTCTAGTGTTACCATTTTTATTATATGTATAGCTAGATTTTTTTGGTAATTTATCTTGAACTCAAATGAAGCTTTACGAAAAGATTTAATTGTAAAACAATTCTGGCATTTAAAACTATGCATTTTTCGGGTGGAAAGTGGAGTACTGAAGAGTGATTTTATTCATAAACAAAATCCAAAAAAAGTGGGAATCGAACCCACGACCAATCGCGTTTACAGTCAGATGCTGTCCCACTGCGCCACGATGGCCTCAATATTTTTCAAATGCATAATTTTATATAATATAAAATGGTAACCCAAGAGACACGATTTGAGCACAAAAACGCGGACACGCCTTAATAAGTTCATCTAAAGCTTCTAATGAAATATTACGCGACAATGATGAAGTTTAAAATATATTTTTCAATATTCACCCATAAGTCTTATTAACTAGGTTATAAGAGCGATTTTGTAATAAAATTTATATATGTATGTAGATTTTAGTTAGAAATAAATAATTTGAGTGGAAAGATGGTGCGATAAGACGGTACCTGAGATCTGAGTACTTGTTTAGGGTTGACAGTTGGTTGAAATTGTAATATTATAATTTTTTTCTTTTTTCTTCGATGACAATTGCTTTAGTTTTTTTAATTATGAATTTTCAAGTGCTATTAATACGGTGGAAAACAAAAATACAACTCGAATAAATTATCGATGAAAATATAGATCAAATATATATCTTGATAAATATAGATCTTATAATAAAAAAAAGTTATTTTTACACATATTCTCAGCTGAGTAGTGATACTAAGTTTAACTAGACTGTAGACTTTGTGAAATTTGAAATATCATATTTCAAAATAAGATTCTCGTCTTTTTTAAAATATTTATACTTACATAGCTTAAATATAATTATACAAAAAATAATTTATGTGATTAAATTAAAAAAATTATGTTTTAAAATTGAACATTTAGTTAAGTTTGTCTACCCTATCGCAAAAATCGTCGGTACCAAGCATTAAGATTCCCCTCACACACTGCCGTCACCGCCACTACCGTGATTTTAATGTTTTCATTTATCCGCTTATTATTATCGCCCACATCTGACGCCCGTCTCTTTGTTTGTTTACAAAAAAACGTAATAAAATGATGAGTATTGGCGCAGTGGGCAGTATCTCACTGTTATTGCGATGGTTGTGTGTTCAATTAGCACTCGAAGAAATGAAATTGTAAAAGTTATTTTCATTTCACTGCTCTGGTAAAACAAAATGTCGCGTTAAACTCCGCCACTCAACACGCAATGTCTCAATGACAGAGTGTGATGATGACACTTCGGTTCTTTGTGCCTACGTCTATGTCAAGCTGCAAGCTTTACAACTCGTAAAAAAATATCTTCAAACATCATTCGCTAAAGGGAGCAAAGGTAGATATAACTTAGTGCTTAGACACTCGGTTCTTAATTTATGTTTAAAAAAATAATTACACATATTTTACCAAGGTAACAAAAGAAACCTAGTGTCTAGAAACGCCGTACTCTAGCTTCCACCCTAATTGAAAATGTTATCTATACACAGGTAAGACAACACGTGGTGGGAATATTAAAATAATTTAAATACAATAATTCCCAACAATCGGGATTGAATACGGAACAAACGCATTTACAGTAAAGTTATATAAGACAATTTGAAATTTTGTCTATTAAAATCATTTGTAGAAATCGAATTAAACTTTTAAGCCTAAGCCATGCGTTCACAACCGGCTGCATCGAAATTCTTATACGCTTATTATAACTTATTTTTGTTGTTAGCATCTCTGAAGAGATTTTTTAAAATTTCTGCTACCCAAAGTGTATTCTACGAACAATCGTTTTCCTAAGTGTGCAAATAACACTTTAAAATGTTAAAAATATGTTGTCTATTAGTTTTTTGTCAGACCTCTTAATTTGCCACTCTGTATACTGAACTCTGGTGTACTTGTAATCAACGTACTAATAATTACGTTACGTAAAAGTAATTGTGTACTTGGCAAGTAGTTCAATATTAAATCATTTTCATATTCAAATGATAATTTAAGTACTCTTTTATTATTTTCATCTAGTTTAAGTTAAATCTTATATTATAAGTAAAAAGCTTTTACTTTATGCGCTCTGTCGGGCGGCGTGTGGTTGTCCACAAAGGAGCTTTTGCTCTACCAAATACCAATATCATAATTAGAAATATTTGTATAATGTTAGCGTATTTTCGTCTTTTTGTTGAAGTATGACGATGTACAAGATTTGAAGAAGAAATATAATATTTAGTTAGTAATAAAAACTAAAATGTAGCAAGATTTGAACCTGCACCACTTGGAAACTAACGAACTTCTTGGAATCGTCAAATGAGTCCATTGTGGCTCATTGGGACATCATTCTACCATAACCGCGACTGAATGCGGGTTCAATTCCCACTAGGTTGAATGGTTATATCGTTGAGTTTCGCCACTCAACCCTAAATGTCTTCATTTCGGGCGGATGGTGAAGAGTGTCTTGATACTAGGTTCTCTGTTACGACTACTCAGCTAAGCGGAGAAAACGTTGAGCTTTAAATAAAAAAAACCGATTTGTATAAATTGCCATTTATTAATTTAAGAAACTATACCTACCTGTCAAATAAATCAAAAGAAAGTATGTTATAAACGGAGTATCTAGACACTAAATTCTTCTTTTACAATTTGTTATGGAATATACTTAATATAAATATAAGTTTCTGGATATTTACAATCAAATGAGTCTTTTTTGAAAAAAAAAACAAATCATTTCATACAACGACGATGTATATCCACCTGACGCGTCCCCGCATCCCGCAGGTATAGTCGGTAATAATATCATATCGCCTTACAGTATCTATCTTTTATTGTATAGAAGCAAAGTATGGATATGGTATATTTATTACAGATTTTGTAGGCATAAAATTTTCTAGCATGTGCTATGCTATATGCTATAGAGCAAGAAAGGCAGCAAGGACTTAGTGTTCAAACACTCTGTCCTGCTCTTTGATGATATAAAATACTCATATTGTATGTGAAATGTGCATATACTATAAAAAAATACAAAGTTTGTGATTTTAATAGATACTTTCGATAATCTAACTGTGTTCACGTATTTCTTCATACTAATACGCTGCATATACGTATTTACAGATCAACTAGCCCGCTTTCTGTTTGTTTTAGGGCTTTCAATATTAGGAAAAACATCGTATGCCCAGCATCACTTGTATCTCCGATGCTCCTTTGATTTTATGTAGGCGGAGAAAACGTATATTAAGAAACTAATTTTCTCAATTTTATTATACTTGTATGTCGCATGTGTACATCATTTGAAAAGTGCGGTGTAATAAGCAAATAATTTATTCAGTTTTTCATGTAATTTAATTTCATAGTTTTTTTTATATTTTCACGCTTTTCCCTTATTTTCAATCAATCAATCAATCAGCTTTCTAACTGATTGTTTTAAAAGTTTTAGTATTTGTAATGCTACGAGGTCGTTTGAATGTATACGGGATGGTTTTGAGTTCGATTTTCACTCGGAAGAATTTAAAATTATTATATTTACAATTATTTTTAATTCTCTGCTCTAGTGACAAAACAAATCACAGCGTTGACTTGCGCCACTCAATATCTCAGCTATGCAGCAAAAACGACGCTTAATGTTGCAAAATATATCAAATTATACAGGTGACACATCCACTGTATTCCCAGCATCACTTATTGTATCTCCGATGCACTTTCGTTTTTATGTAGCCTCTAAATTGGTTCTTGCAAGTTCAGTTTTTTTTCCATACATTTATCTTTACGGTCAATGTTGCATTGTGTCATATCCAAAGAGATTCGAGTTAAAAAATTGTATAAAAAAATATGTTTTTTGTAAGAATCGCTTTAGCCTTACTTGTGGTTACTGCGAGGGTATTGTTCGTTTATTTTTTGTGCTAAACTTATTAGGATGCAGTTGTGGAATTTGATAGATATAGTGAATGTTTATTAGTAAATGAAGGTCGGCTTGTTGGCTTAGTGGTTAGCAGTTTGTTGAGTCCCGAATTCGACCATATAGTATATACTGCATTGCATTCAATTAAACTATTGTATTTTATATTGCTTTCCACTAAAAACTACTAAGACAAGTAGCTGCCCGCAACTTTGTTTACGTGAGTTTAATAACCCTTCCCACAATAATACTTTTTCATCGAAAAATCTTTTATTTTTTTATGTTAACTGAAAATACTCATCACGATGAATTTCAATTCATCGTGATGGGTACTTTCTGTTAAAGTATTTTGTGTATATATAATAATCCAGCTAAATTCCAAGAAGTAATGAATTATTTCTTGGAATTTAGCTGGATTATTTGGTTCGTTATCAGGTTTTCCAATCTCCACCTTCAAACATAGTAAATAAGTCCTTACTTAGGCTTAAAAAGTATAATGTAAAAAATATTTTATTGAAATCTATACAGTAGTTCCGAATATATGCGTGTACAAATATTTTTTTATTATTGTTTTATTGTAGTATACATAGAATTTCTATTTTATTTGATTGATATAACTAAATTTTAGCTAATATATAAATAGATAGAATAGATTTAAGTAAAAATCTATAATTAAGTAACATAATTTGATTATACGTGTTTAAAATGTTATTTACATACAGTATACTCTAACTATAATTTTGTATAAATTGTGTACGCGTCGGAAGAGTTTGCTCTATTTGAACAAAATTTGTACGAGTTGTAAAGAAATTTCATTGCATAAATATAAGTATAGCTTAACTGTATACATTATTTCTTCTATAAGACACGATAAGAGCCTTAAATCATGATTCCACGCATATTATTATTCCGTGAGTAGAGATCGAATATACAACCATCGTGTTATCATTTGTGTCCTGATGGCTTCAGTACCTTGGGTAACTAAGCTATCGAGATAGTGTATCCATAAGTCTATGTGTCTTATGAGAAGGCCCAAGGTCACCCAGCGGGCAATGAAGAGAGAGCAATGCTTGGTATTTCCCTACGTGATAAAATCAGAAAACAAAAGTAACCGACATTGCTCGAAGACTTGCCCAGCTGAAGTGGCAGTGGGCGGGACATATAGCCAGGAGAACCGATGGCCGTTGGGGTAGTAAGGTTCTCGAGTGGCGACCACGAACCGGACGACGCTCAGTGGGCAGGTCCCCTACCAGGTTGACCGATCGTCGTGGAGATCCATTGGGAAGGCCTATGTCCAGCAGTGGGCGTCGATAAGAAGAAGTCTATTTTATTCGAATCAATTTAGTTTATTTTATTATAAGAATTAAAAATGAATATTTTACACTAACCGTTTATATCTTCTCATTGTTTTAAAAGCTACAATTAAGCAAATAGAGCTATTTCGACTGAACCTCTACTTATACTACAGACTACTTTTAAGTAGATAGGGTTGTCAAAATTTTGTTGTTAATAATAAGTATTTTTTGATAGCTTTACGCTTTTTCCCACATAACAGGGCAGTCTGAGACCTAGTGTCTTGACACTAGGAGTGTTTGGACACTTTGTTTTTCACTTTCCATTCATTTTTACATATAGTTTCATAGATCTGAAAAATGAAAATAATTTTAAATATCTACAGTCGCGTCTACAGTTAAGCACAGTCCCGCTGAGCTACGATGGCGTAAGCTACATTCCCAGTTAAATTATTATATAGTATTTAACTATGCAATCTATGTAATTCATATTAATAGCTTAATGTCATGCGATACAAAGTACTCGAATAGAAAGTAGGTAGTTGTATGAAAAGCGAATTTTATCTCAATAAATGATTTCACTTGGTCATTATGGTAATAAGCTAATGACTTTATATCTTAAACATGGTAATCTCGAAACCCTTGAAATGCTTACAAGTGAAATAGCACAATATTTTTGACCTTTTTTTACGTGCAACGTAAATTGAAAAAACATTTTTTGATTTTTGATTGACGATTTTTAAGAGGCGCGGGTTCAAATCCCGCTGCGTTTAATTTTTTATACGTTTTAATGTATGTTTATGTGACAATATTTTTAATATTTGGGTAAATCTTTATGTTAATAATAATTAATTAATTTATGGGCGTTAGCATTAATATATTTGATTTTTATGATTTTGCATTGACCCTACATAGGTCCTTAAGATAACAATTTACGTAACTTTATATATTGATAGTTATGTGTCTTCATCTGTACATATTTAAAAATATAATGACATTACCAAAAGGGTATGATGTACATAATATTAATATTAGAACTAGGCTTAAACTTACCGCGACTGTATAGCGATTGCCTCAAATCAATAAATCTTTAACGAGACAATGTGCACGCTTAAACAATAGGATCCTAGAAAACAGAAAAGTCCGAATGTTCCATATTAAAGAAATATCAATTTAGAATACTTTCTTGTCAGATGTCTTCTGACTACTTATTTAAAAAAAAAAGTGTATTTTTAAAAAAAAAGAACAGAAAATCTTCGTGTCGCTTTTTACACTTTACAAAAATATCTTGCTGCTATCTTGTATGAACCACGAAACTTATCATACAGGCATCTTATCAAAAGAATTTCTTCTAGAAAGCCAATATTTTCTTAACTAAAGGATTACAAATACATTAAATTAATAAAGAACACATTACACCCACTAGCATGCGTTTGTAGGTGGCCTTTTCAATGAAATGAAATTCTTTTAAAAACTGAAAAATGGAGAAAAGAGTAGCCTATGTTCGTCCCAAGACGCGAAAGTATATCTATATAAAATTTCGTTACAATCAGCTTAGCGGGTTGGCCGTTATGATGTCACAGACAGACAGAGTTACTCTCGCATTTATAATATTAAGTATGGATTAAACACACGTTGTTATGGCAACGCGTGTTTTACGCGTGAACGTTTTTAATATATTCTCTAAGACAAGAAATTAACCTAAACCTAGCAACAAATAACTATATTATTCTTCAAGTACGAATATATATTCATTAATTATAATCTTTTATCGAATCCAATCTAAAAACATATTATATTTACAAGCGATTTACTTAATAGGTACTTTATGGGACTACCAATTAAAGATGAGTAATATTTATATCATAGTGTTTAATTCTTCGCTTATCTTTTCTTTAATCGCGTAGCGAAATTCCGCGATATTAACTTTCTTTTTGGGCTAAAAAGGCAAATTAGAGTGATTAAGATGGCCTCCACTCATCAGTTAGATAATCTCGGCGTATTTTTTTCCGCCGTCAGTTTGAGCTTATTTACCGGCAATTAACCGAAATGTTGTGAATACATTATGAGTTTAATTGAGATGGTGATCCATAAACTACAGCTATATAGTTTCGAAATCACAACTTTAACTTACAGTTGTTTCCACATTAGGCTCTCTTTGACTACTTTACTATGCGGAAAAAAGCCTGCCCATGAAAAAGAGCTTATATATAACACAATTGAATATTTATTTAAGCTATAAAAAAGCAGTTGAAGTACAAATCACATTTTGGAGAATATTATATATAATACAAATTCAATCTTGTTTATTCAATTGCGGTGATTGGGATTTCCATATTCATCACATAATGATAGTTACATAAGAAATAGATATATATATATATATACTTAATAATTAAATTTGTAAAATTCTTATTGTACTCTACAATATATTAAAAAATAGATAACGTGTTTTATAGCATTTGCTAGCTCTATATTCGTATAGCAAAGGGTTCCGAGCCTAACCCACGGTGATACATTAGCACGAACATTGAGCACATCTCTAGTAGAGATGATACTCGTGATGATGTCGCCGGTCGTCATAAATTACGGATATTCAAATAATTCGATACGAATTCGGTACCGCAATTAACAGAAACCGGTTTGCTAAGTGATGTTACATATCTCACGTTTAGTGAATGTTATTTTTTAATTTTTATAATAATATTAAAATTTTAACGAATCTGGATATGAACCTGTGACTTGGCGTTATTGTATGTTTATAAATATATATTTGATTATTCTTAAGTGTGTGATGAACATTTATAATTTTAAATATTAACTTATGTGTAAATTATTATTTTATTTGGCATATTGCAGTTTGCACGTGTTTATTTTAAAGTACTTGCTTATTTAGTGCCTTATCTAAGCAGTCGGTAGACTGAAATTTTAAACTCAAAGCCAAAAAGCTATTATGCAAATCTAGTAATAACGCGGATAGCAGAGGCTCTAACTTCATTATTTTCTCATTATACTCCATAATCGAACCGTATTTAAAAGTAAATCTTTAAACAAACAAATAGCTTATATGTAAAAAAAATATATTTAAATTAATGAAATAATATCGATATGTACACATAACTATTTAATAAAAATTATATCTCTCGAGCCAATACGAGTAATGATACCGATGTACCTACAATGATTTACCAAAGTGTGGGCATGGCTAGTTTTATCGATTTATTTATTTCGTATTCGTACCGGTTCTATTCCGTGTCACCGCACTCTGTAAGCTTCTATTCTCTTGGTTACGTACCTATTCGATTTTGTAATATACTTTAATTAATTTTGTACGTTTGTACCATGTTTTTTATTTTGTCATACACATATCATCATATGGATATTGAAGACGTAGTATAATAGCACTCTTTTTCTTTTTTTTAATTTAAGCAATATTTAGTGGCAAAGGAAATATTCAACTCACTTTATCTTTATCTTTTAAAATCTATATTTGATTATTTTATAAACTACTAACCGTTGCTGATATAACCCTAATTTTTGCAAAAGCTCATCAAAGTTCGGATACTATTTTGGTGTTAAATTAAAAATAACCCAAAATAATTGGGATGTTGTTATGACAAAAAGTATATAAATGTAGATCTGAAACAAATTTTAAGGCACCTAGCACATTCAATGTGCTTAAAAATTCTTATTTATTAATTCAAACTATTATTTTACTCTCTAGCTTTTACCAAAAGTCAAAGTTCGTGAGAACTTTCAACGCCTATAATCAACAGCTCAGGACTAATTAGTATCTATTTTACATATGGATTTATTTCTTTTTGTTATTTTTTGCAATAATAAGCGGGTACCTAGTGTTTAAACATCGTTTACCATTATCCTGTCCATTTAAAAGGCATTGTATAACACCCGATTTGTCTAATCGAACGTATGAACCGATAATATTTTTGAAGGTAAATATTCCTTTGATTGAAATCGAACCCACAACCATTACAATTAACGACAGGCTCTTAAAACATCTAATTGTTTGCAGATTTAAAAAATTGTCTAGTTCACACATTTAAATTCTGTTTAAGTAAATACGAGTATAGATAGTCAAATGGTACAACTAGTGTTAAAAATTTATTGCTACACTTTATGGAAATAGCTACAGTAGTATTTTTATGTACAAAACAAAATGGCGTATATAAGCATTAACGAGTTTTGCGAAAACAATTTCGATGTGACTTTAAAATTATATTGTTTATTGCGTCACTAGTCCAATGATATTACTGAGGTTGATTGCTATTTTTTTTGTTATTAATGAGCTAAAGCGTTTTTAAATTTGTTTATTTAACTAAATACATATGTAATATATATGTAGTAGTCTCTTTTCAAATACCTTTACTTACAATATTTATTTATCTTATCGTACATATATTACAGTTATATTAAGTGTAGGTAATCTAGTACTCTCTGTTCACAATTATCTGAGTAATTTTGAGATACTGTGAATTGAGTGGCGGAGCTCAGCACCGTTGTTCAATGCGGGAAATTCAAATAATATATTGAATAAAATATATTTCATCGTCTGCATAGTCTAAGTATCGAACCTGCAACCATAGTATTACATTCTCATACTGTTCCACTGTGATCCACTATGGCGTCATAAACTATACATATTTAATAAACAATATTTCTCTAAAAATAATAAATTAAATTAAATTAGAGCAAACAATTCAAACGCGGATACATGTGACCTAGATATGAATTTAAATATTTTAAAATTTGGAGGTCGGCACGATTATATCCTTTTTTTGTATAAAACCTCTTCGAACAACATTTACATACATACGCCTTGCAATTTACTTCATACTAGCGATCGGCCTGCGGCTTCGTGTGCGTAAACTACACGACTAAATTATTACGTTTTTTCACCCGCCCGCGCTAATCACACTTAAATCACAAACTTTTATAATTTAAATGATGGTAAGTTTTTTTATGAATCGATTGAAATTAAATAAACACTAAAAGTCAAGGGCACTTTAGCAACTATAATATTCAAAACTGTATTTAAATCGGTTAAGCCGTTACTAAGATTAGCGTGCACAAACAAACAGAAAAGAATATTAAAAGTCATTGTTTTGGGTTCTGTTATATTGATAAATACCCCAAATCAAATTCTTTTTTCATATATCTTCCATGTATAGAAAGCAATCAGTTACATTTTTATTATATGATATAAGAATAAGTAATTTTGAATAATTATTAAAGGTAAATAAGGCATTATAGTGGAGAAGTTGGCAAGTACTTGACTATACTCGCTATGGTTGTGGGTTCGAGCATTGTATAGGCAATTTTCGTGACTGTACTATCTGCCGTATACGTAATGTCTCCAGATTGGATGACAGAGGGTCTTAATACCAAGATGCATAGAGATAAAAAAAGAGAAAAAAATATACAATATTGAGCTCACCCACATATAACATTGCCAAAAAGTAACAAATAAAGTTTCATTTTTGAGAAAACTTGTGTCCGGATACTTAGTTCTTCACTTCCTGACCGATATCGACACAATGCACGTTGAGTAGCGGATTTTGACGTCATGTTTTATCTAATCAGAGTATAGAAGAAGAAGAAGTGGGAATCGAACCTACGACCTATCGCGTTTACAGCTTAGACGCCGTGGTACCATCGTATATACATAACTGTAGAAAATCCAATAAAAATGCAAATATTATGAAACAATTTCGTCTTCTAACAGTATATCACGCACACAGATTGGCACGCCCACGATTTAAATATTATTATGAACCGGAAACATATATTTTCCTATTTGAATTATCAAACTTGCCCGATTTGAGGTTTATGATATGAAGGAATTAACAAAATTGGACGCTTTCAGTGCTTTAGTAAAATGGTTTCTATACGATAGTTTTGCAGCTGCACGCTTTTCCCGCATAGGGTAGTCAGAGAGAACCTAGTGTCAAGACACTCCGTGCTCCACTTTTTGCCCGAAAATCGAGATATTCGTTTTGAGTGGCGGAATCGAATGCCGCGCTTTGTCGTAGATACTGTAGCAGAGAAATGAAAATGGTTTTAAATATCACCATTTCCCTGAGTGGAATTTCAATTTAAACCCAAACAAACGATTGAACCCACAACCAATCCCGTTTACATTCAGACGCCGTATCACAGCGCCACGCGAGTCTCTGCGTTAGTTGCAAAACCCAAATTGAAATTCAAGTTATATTTAAAACTAACGATCCGCTCACGGCTGCTTAAACTACATGACTAAACTATTTCGTTCTTTCGACCAACCCCGTTCTCACTTAAATCACAAACTTTGCTTAAATTAATAATTTAAATGGTTGTAACTTGTTTGTTTATGAACCGATTGAAATTGAAATAATCACTTAATATTAAAAGAACGCTTACCACAATAAAATTCTTAAAATTGCGTGTAAATTTGTTAAATGGTTTCTGAGATTAGCGTGCACAAACAAACAGACAAATAGATAAACAGACGAACAGAAAAGAAGATAAAAATCAGTATTTTGGGTTCTATTATATTAATAAATGTATAATTATTTTTTTCGTATATCTTCCATGTACAGACTGCGATCAGTTACATTTTTATTATATGTGTAGATTATATATTTAAAATAATATACTTATACTTATTCAATGAGGTCTAGGTTTAGTAATATCCTTTTTTTCCACACAGCTGAGTAGTCAGAGAGTTCCTAGTATCAAGACACTCTTTTCACCATTTTCCGTCCGAATATGAGACATTTCGTGTTGAGTGGCGGAGCTGTACTCCGCTCCGCGTATAGGTGTTAAGTAATTATAATCATAAAATAAATATTAAATAATAAATCTGCTTATTTCCGCTTTATCTCAGGTGTTCTGGCAAATATATCACGTTGAGGTTATGAAACTAGTATTGTCATTATGTCAAGATCTTCTTAGATTGACGCATATATAACAAGATTCCACAACCTATGTTAGATTTGCAACTCCAGAAATTTAAAGCCGTCATAAGGACAATATTAATATGTAAAGTTTATTACTCTGTAGAAGAATATTTAAAAGATGAAATGTGTGGAAGTAATATGATTTGAGTTTGTTGCAGGTTAGCTACCACTGTATTAAATAATAAAGTTGTAACTTTTGTATTTAAAAAGAGCAACTGTTGAGTTTCTCGCCGGCTCTTCTCAGCGGAACTGCCTTCCGAGCCGGTGGTAGCATTATGTTCATTCGACGATTCAAAAGTGCTTGCGAAAGTCTATTTGAACAAAGGACATTTTGAAATTGAATTGATATTGAATTAGAAGATAGATAGAGATACAGGGGTAATAAAATAAATATAAAAGTATATATCTGACACACGGTAATGTATATAGTATATGGTAATGTATGTAATTCTAATGCATTATTATAATTTATATTACCTTTTGCACTCCTTTTGCACTCCGTCCGCAAAATGTTTATAAAGAGCTTTTTCCTCACGTATCTATTAATAGCTATTAGGTATTTTTTTAATATAATATGAGGAAGTGAATTTAAAAAGCTACATCTGAAATGATATCGGACAACGCTATACACATGCATTGATTGCGTTGATTGGTTTCACAATTATTTATATTTAAATCGATATTTATTTTTTATTTTAAACGGCGAGTCAAGAGTTTTGGTTTTAGCAGTTATTAGTTATAAGTATAATAAGTTTTCGAGAGGATGTTTGATAATATTTTAATAACGGTAATTTAGTGTATTTCTTTAATTATGGCACGTTGAACTTGAAAGTTGCTATTGACACGTTGATGGAGATTGATCGGTAATAAAGAGATATACTTACACTACTTTGATTACATGTCATACTAATTACTCGAGATACAGTAATAAAAGAGCACCTTCAGACATTATCAGTTATTTTTATTTAAATCTATTATCAGTCAAGATACTTTGAGTCTAATATTTTTAAACTTTATGCGACTTACCATAGTGGCCAGAACGCTTGGACGGTTTCTAAGAGGCGATTTTAGCAACCAATTACAAAGTGCAGTTTGCTTCAACAACGGCTTCTTATTGGCAATCATTACGCAACAAAATTATACTGTATCTGGACCGATGTACAGCGTTAGTCTCTATACGAAGCTCAACTGGGTATCCCTTACTAAAACTATATCAGAGAAGTTTTGAAGAAAATAGCTTAGATATTTTTTTTGTGATGGGGTATGAATTCAAAGCTATTGTTTACATACAGAAAAGTCTCACTTAATTTATTTTACGACTACACTAAACTCTGCTAATACGGCTTTGCTCTATATCTAAGTTGAGCTTCAACGGTAATAACTTCAAAACACAATAGAAGAATAACGTAATATAAAATTATGACAAAAAGTATAATACAAAACTTAGTCAAGTTCTCTCTAAATCTAGAGTGCAGAATTATTGTTTCGCCGCCCTGTAATGGCTCCCGTAAATCTTTTCGTTTACGGCCGACCGTCACTGACCGTATAACTAGGTACTAGGGTTGTACTATGTACTATTTTTTTTTAATTATTTAGTCATAATAAACTTAAGCGCTATTATTTAACTTTAAATAAATATATATATAGATGCTACACTACTATTGTCCAGTCGACACAGGAATACCTGAAGACGACGAAAGCCCGCAATAGGCGATTTGTGCTCCAAAGCGTTATAGTAAATGTGTGTGTAATCTTACGACGTCTTATGTCGGAGGGGATTTCCGCTGGTTTTTAGTTCACTGATGAGCCCCATAGTATTATCCGTCTGTAAGGCATATTTGTGTTGCGAGTGGTTTGCGTAAATTGCATTCATTGCTAAAAGGAATACACGGGAGGATTGTATGTTCGAATACATGTAAAACAATGCAAAATACACATCATTTTTATTTAAAAAGAAATATCAGTGCTGAAGTAAGTAAATAAGCAAAAGCACTTTAAAAGGACTGAAGGACTACTGCTAAGTGTTAGTTGTGTAAATGGTGAAAATGTCGGGTTTCTAAAATGTATATTCGAATACTAATGATATACGCTATTAGTTCGGTTTAAAGATTTTATTAAATTATTTTAATGAAATATATATTAAATTTGTTATTTATTACAGATATATTTGAAATATCACGTCAGCTGTTAAAAACTTATTTTTAAATACAAAAAACGATTAATCTGCTTAAAATAATTTCATTTAAAATGTGTCAAAATCGCGAAAACCAAAATAAATAAAACTTTAAATTCACAACAAACATTTGACAACCCTATCTATTTAAAAGCTGTCTATACTGTACAAGTAGAGGTTCAGTCGAAATAGCTCTATTTGCTTAATTGTAGCCAGCTTTTAAAACAATGAGAAGTATTAAACGGTTTGTGTAAAATACTTATTTTTAATACTTATAATAAAATAAATTAAATTAATTCAAATAAAATACATTTACAATCACGAATAAACTATGTCGATAGCTTAGTTAAACTAAGCTACTGATGTAAGTCTACATGCAATGGTCGTGGGTTGGATTTCCACTCTGGGAAATATTGAGATTATTTTCATGTCTAAGTTCTGTTAAGACAAACGACAGCGCCACTTAGTTTCGTATTCACTGGATTATTCTAGACCCAAATATTAACTGAAGTATACGAGAATTAAACATCTAAGCTGTTATATTTACAACTTTATAATTAATCACAGTAAGTCGCTATTATAATCTAAGGAAAAAAGAATAATTGTACAGTTTTTAAATTAAATAAATTTATACTCATAATATACTCAAGCTTCTATATGCTTAGGACTATACTGCACAAGCTACGTGTATCATATATATTTATTTTACGTTGGATTCTTATTTAAATAGCTATTAGAAATATTTAAAGTTAAAAAAAGGGAGAAAAGTGCGGCGGTGAGTTTCGCTACTCGTCACTCGAATTCGGGCGGGAAGTGAAGAACGGAGTGTTTTGAAACTAGTGTCTCTGACTACCTTATATGGGAAAAAGTGTGAAGCTGAAAAAACTGACAAAGGTTGATATATAAAACCTGAACTTGTTTCTGTCATAGTCAAGTAATATACTACTTGATAATACATATAATGATATATATATATACTTATTTTTAATGTTTTTTTTAAATATATAATATATTTTTGTAATATGTGGATTTCGAATTATTGTATCGATAAATAATTATATTTAAAAAGCTATCAATAAGGAAATAAATAAATGTTGTACATATTTGCCTTTTTATGTAAATATTCGATTATCCTCATATTACCTGTTTAAATAGACCTAGCAAGTAGTTTCTAGATGCTTCTAGATGCTACATTATCACACACTACGATGCTTTCAAACTACCATTAATAGTCACTGCTCACTTAGTCACTTAGTTTCATTAGACATCATAATATTTACAATTACAGGGCTCAGTGTTCAACTTTCGAGCTTAAAATACTGTAAATAAAAGAAAAACACATTTTTAAATTTTAAAATACAAAATTTTAGACTAGCACAGCAGAGCAACAATAAAATTGTTTTAATGGGCGTAACGCGTATAATTTAATTATTAAATCAACTATTTCCTAAAGCAACGTTTACAAGACTTTACAGTAGCTTGTGTCCATTTGTGCCTATAGCCTTAGTAGTCCCAAATGTTGGTATTGGTTGGTGGATGGTAGTAAAAGTAATGTAAACGTGATGTTTGAAAGAAATATATAAATTTAATAATTCAATTGTACGTGATATATTCGTTAAATAAAGTTTTATTTTATTAGATACAGACAGACAGACTCTTAGGTAGCTAGCTCTAATTTGTTAAATAACCTTATTCTAAATTTGGCTATATATAAAGATGTAACAGACAGTTAGACAGACTTTTAGTTAGTTAGTCCCAGCATCGCAGTGTGTGTTGGGCGCCCCACTTAAGTTAGGGTGTACAGGGTGGCGAGCGGCGGCGGGGCTCGGCGGGCCGCGCGCTCTCCGACCCGGACCTCCAAGGCAGACTCAATCCAGATATCAGCAACTATTGGGTATGTCATTATATTATATGTATGTTTTGTTAAAATCTATTTTTTCTTTATTATTTCACCGATTTTCTCTCGTTCTTCAGATTTGTGCTTAATTTTTTAAATAAGTAGTTTTGTACTACTGTTGTATAATATTGTCTTTTTGAATACGAAATGTAATTATTCAATATATGTATTTGTTCAAGACTGTGATTTTGAGTAGAGTAGAACAGAAATTATTTAGTGTAACAAAACTACTTATAGTAAATTCATATTTGTGAC
The DNA here is from genome assembly GCA_038994665.1 of Podotricha telesiphe. Lineage (NCBI taxonomy): Eukaryota > Metazoa > Arthropoda > Insecta > Lepidoptera > Nymphalidae > Podotricha > Podotricha telesiphe. Next base: position 225,154 of record JAOYRR010000026.1, on the reverse strand, counting down.
ATATTACGTACGTATAGCTTAATTGGCAAGTGGCTGCACTTTCCAAAAGACAGAGGCTCAAATCTCGCTATTTTATTATTTTTTATTAGGAATGTAATATATATCTGTTGTTATAACAAGTATTGTTTTAGTACTCAATATATTTAATTATCATTGTTGTCATACTTTCGTATCACTATAGAAGAAATATATTCTAACAAGCCTTTAACACTAAATATGTACATATACTTATATAACAGTTATTGATCTCTGAACTACTTCATACTGTAAAAAAATATATATTTTCATGTGATAACGCAAAAGCTTTTGTAGTTGCCTTGCACTGTAGAGTAGGAAATACTATAGTTTTATGTGATACAACATATTTACAAATATATTTTTTTAAATATCTTTCATCATGATTGTTTAAATTGATATTGCGTTCGTAGTGGCGTTCTCTTTAGAACGACCATTTTTTTTGTGTATTAAGTAACAGAAATCACCGCCACGATTTGTCATACCCGAGTGGAAAAAGAAGAAAAATATATACACATTCTCTCTCTCTCACTGAGGAGAGGAGATTCTTCTTCTTCTCTTACTCAGGACGGGGAGTGGGATTCGAACCAACAACCGTTGTATATACAGTCAAGCACTGTCCCGATTTGTTTCACTCTTCTAAGTGTACTCGTATATATCAAAATGCTTAGAGAATATTTAGTTACTTCTTTCATAGAGACACAATAAATTGTACGGTTGAGGTGAATGGACATCATATTAATATACCACATTAACATTTAATAGGAGGTCGCTTTGGCGTTGTCTAGCGTGGATTGGAAGAACATTTTGTTTGTCAGTATTTTATTACACATACAGTATTTAATGATTATTATTCTCACAAATGGGTGCTCATTATTGATTTTTATTTATTCTATAGCGCCGTTTCTATTTTGTTGCGAATTTTTAAGTTGTTATTGTAATATTTAATCGTTTTGTATGTATGTATGTATGTATATATGTATGTATGTACGTAATTGTTTAATATAAACTCTCCTTAGTATTCGAACTTACTAGTGTGTGCAGATAGACAGACATTTTGTACATATTTAAACACTCTGTAAGATCTACTTTAGTATATCCATTTGTAAGAATTTTAAAGCGCGGTTTTGATTCCGCCACTCAATACGCAATATACCCAATTCGGGCGGAATGTGGAGAAAATAGTGTCTTGACACTAGGATCTCTCTGACAACCTTGCTATGCTGGAAAAAGCATGAATCAGTAACAATTTTATCAATAAATATCTCATAAAATACTAAAATACCATTCTAAAATCATCCTTACATAACACGTATACGCAATATCATCAGCAACTAACTAAAAAAAAATAACAAAAACCTATGTATCATCCGATAATATATTCACAATACGAATCTCGTAATTAATAGAGCAAGACCTGTAGGCGTCTGTCCTTAAACTTTAAAACAAAGACGACTTAAATTACCAAAAAATTATAAATTTTATTACTCTACCTTGTGATATTTAAAATGATCTCTACATATATGCAAATAAGACCCACTTAGCTCATTACCGCCCGTCCACTGGTTATTTATTGAACATTGCGCAGACTCAGGTTCCCAGACATTTATTCTAATATAATTCGTATATCGAAATGCCGAATAGCTTTAATAGAAATCACTGACATTGTTTATGTTGGAGTACCGTCTTAGATGTGCTTCTCAAAGTTTTTAAGTATTTAATTTTATAATAAAAACTTAAACATTCACTAAATGTATCCGATGGCGCAATGAGACAGCATTTGACTGTAAACGTGACTGGTTGTGGGTTCGATTCCTACTTGGGGAAACTATTTAAAATATTTTCATTTCTCCGCTCTGATATCTAAGACAAAGCATGGCGTTGAGTTTTACCACTCAACACGCAATGACTGGATTTCAAGTGGAAGTGAAAGAACGGACTGTGAACTAAGTTGTCCTGGCTACCCTGCTTTGCGGGAAAGAACGTGAAACTGCAAATAATAACCGATCATGACCATCAAGTCACGCTACGATGTAGGCGCGCTACGTAACCCACTTACGACACAGACGTTACTAAAGTTTTAGAAGCTCTACCAGCACTCTCATCTCTCGTGTTTTATGGCGTATTATGCTATAATAATATTTTTTACTTAGCACATTTGTTTATAGCCGTTCGTGTTTGTATGTGTGCGTGAGTGTGTCACTGTGTGCGTGATGCGCGGGCGCAGCTCATCTATAATGGTATTAATGTAGAATTGAAATGATATCTTGTTCTTGTAAATTGAGATTTTCATTAGAAATTAATGTGAATGGAGATGTATTTGAATTTTGTATTTTTTTGAGCTAGGATCCTTTATTGTAGATACAATGTATTGATTCCCACATGGAAAAAGAAATAAATTTGCTGGTTTAAAATACATAAAACATCTAAATTACGTAAGTTGTAATTTGTGCAATCAGCTTATACTAGATAAATAAATCAAAGCCAATAGTAATGCTTAAGTCCAGAAACTTAACTTTGAATGGGACATAATATATATTCAACAAATGTAAGCTTGATTGTTTCTAATAACATTAAATTCACTATTTTTTGACTTTAACACTAAGATTCAATCAAAGCCCTTATTTTTTTATCTGAATTTACTTTAAATATATATTCACAAAATTATAACCTTTCTGACTAGAAGACGAAGTAAATTAATACATACATACATACAAACAAACATACTTATACATACATCGCATAAGAAACAACGCCGTATCTAATAACGAACAAAATTTTATGGTCTTTCCCAGTATAGCGTTCTTCAATACGACTTTTTTAAACTATTTGTTAATAGAAATGAGTTTCGTATTATAAATGGCGGATCTTTACGGGCCAATTAGTATTTCGAAATATTAACGAATTTCTTCGTTTGAACGTCTTTTGTTACCAACACGAATGATTTACGACAAGTGGGTTATGGGTTCGAATAACGAGGATCACGAGTCAATTAAAATTGTTATTGTTTTAGTTTGCAAATAGAATGTTTGCAATAGTCGTTTTAGTTGCGATATAATTGATTCAAAATGGAGATGTTATACAGAGTTTTGACGTTACGTGATATTTTTACTACGACTGTCTAATGTAATGTAAAATATGTGTTAAGAAATTGTTTGATAATTCCAATATAGACCATTTGGTGTCGTACGCCGTTTATTTTAATATGTAATTTTAATTCTTGTAGGTGGTCATAGAGTCTAGTCGTAGACACCTTAAGTGAAAGATCGGTGAATTGTTAGTTGTTAGAAAATAGCAATGCACCGCGATGACCTCATTATCGCGGTGCACTGAGACAGCATCTGACTGTAGATGAGAATGGTTTTTTTAACACTTTTTAAGTGTTTTTAGACTTAGGAAATTCGAAGCTTTAATAATACTTATATAATGAAATTCTGGTGAAGTGAGGCCGTGTCTAAGCGGCGACGTCAAGTTCCGCAAAGTAAAAGGCACTGTCTGGAAAGTGAAGAGACTGTCCTTACTTTAGATTTTCTCTACCCACCACACTATTTGATAAAAATGCCTAAAATATACCTATATATGTATATATTACATAACTTGATCATAGCAGCAACGTGTGAACGTATCGTCTCGATCGATAAATAACGATCGTTACAATTTCACTTTATACTAACTATTGACGAGCGCCGCTCAACCCGTTTATATGCTTTTCAACGGATTGACATTACTAACATTAACTCAGTTTAACATGAATATGCAATATAATTGACGTTTTCACGCAATTTCAAGATATTCAAAGAAAAATGAAAACAATTTAAATATAATCATTCCTCACTTCATTTCTGGACTACACCACGAACCTATCAATGTACCTCGATGTACCATAAAGGCCTACGAATATTTTTCAATATCAATTGATTATGAACAATGTACAAGTAATTTAGGTCTAAATTTAATTAAATTACAGAACACGGAGGTCTACGTTTCTCAAATAAACAACATTTACAAAGATAATCTCAGCGTAATAGGCATTCAACAATCAATTAAAAATGTTCTCGGCTATACTTAGAAAGATATAAATTATAAGATGCTGTTTATAGCGGACCACACGCGAAGTCTTTTTACCTATTAGAAATTAGGGTCTCGTTAATTCATTAGGCTACTTTCTCGACTATCAAACGTTTGATGAAGCTTTTAATCAGATGTTATGGTTTTGTTTTGATTTGATTGAATTTAAGATATCGTCATCGTTATATTAAAATGTGAAAGAAAAACTTTATACCACTTTTTAAGAGGATTGTACTGGCTGCGTATGAAATTTTAGTATTCTTAAATTTATACGGGGACTTAGTGCAGAAAGCCAATATTTGCAATAATCATGAATTACTAATAAATACATTAAATTTATAACATATATTCAGTTCAGTTCCTTAATGGAGCTTTGAACGTGCCAGTAGAGCACAAGTCATTGCGCCAATGTCACGGTGTATGGATAAAAAAAAATTATACATACTACAATGTATATTTTTTAACATTTTTTAAAGTGTTATTCCCACACTAACGAAATTGAAAAAGACATATTTAGAAAACGTATAAAATTTTTAACGCAGCGGGATTTGAACCCGCTTGTTTTGAATTTGAAGCCTCTTGAAAACCGTTCAAGCGCTCTGACCAATGTGTTTGACATACATTACTGTCACGTTGCTAATGTTACGAGGCAACGATTTTAGTTACTATCATTAAACACAGTTCGTGAAATTAATAAACATTATACTGCAATGTATATTAGTTCACAAAATTAAAATTTTATATTTAAAATTAGTATTGGTAAAATGTTATCCCACATTTTATATGGTTAATAGATATTGGCAGATTTTCATCCTATAAGGGTGAAATCCTTAATATTATAGTTATATAATTTTGACAATTGTCTTTTAACAAAATTATATTAATTGGAAAATATCAAGTGTAATTATGTAAATACCTTAATACTCTTATAGACGAACAATACAAGCTATAGAGATTTATATGCATAAAATTTGATTTTAATATATTTGATCTACCTAAGTGGAGAACGGAGTGTATTGACACTAGGTTCTCTTTGACTACCTGCTATGCGAGAAAAAGCGAGAAGCTAACAAAAGTAACCTGTACAGGCATCGAAGCCGCAACTGTTTAAAATTACACTTAAACTTTTACACCGCATCTGAACTATGAGTAATCTTATTTAATTCCATATTACTTAATAATTATAAAAAAAATGTGAGCGTAATCAACGGTGAGAAACGAGTAGTACAAATTACTTATAGTTGTGAAATTTGATTGCCGATAATTATAATCAGATAAGATGTTCACTTACGAATATTTGGAATACCACACTTTATATATATATATATATATATAACATGCATTACGTAAGTATGTCACGAGTTTAATTTTATGTAAATAAATTAAATTTTTGGAATATTTTTTATAACATATCCAATATCCATTACATATTTGACATAATAGGACAGGCACAGAAAACGTAGTGTTAAAACACTCCGTTTACCGCTTTCCGCTTAATTTGTGACATTCCACACGTCTAATGTAGTGATTTTTGTAAAATTTTCTACTTGAACGTGTAATTTGATTTCAGTTTTAATTTTCGTAAAGTACCTAGGCTCGATAATTAGCTAAGTATAATTGTATTGCAATATTACTTAAATATTTTTGATTTTAGAATGACCTAAATGACCATGAACTATACTTACAATTAATCAGTTAGTCAACAATGGGACAGCGTCGTTGTGGGTTTGATTCCCACTCGGGGAAATGATTACATTAAAAATATTTTAATTTTTTTTTATTGAATTCCGCCACTTGAAACACAATCAGTTAAAGTTCGAGTTGATTTCAAAATTTACTTCTGGGCGGAAAGTGAAGAAAGGATTGTCTTGACGCTAGGTTCTTACTGCTATGCGAAAAAAACGTGAAGGATTTGCCTCGAAATAAAAAATAAACTAGAATTTAGAAGTTCTTTATAGCAATATTTTGATATATTGGAGGCAGTCTTTATCTGCACATAATGTATAATCGCCTGTAAAATAAAAATCACAAAGTCGAAAGTGTGAAACTTTTTACACTAACCATAAAGCAAGTCGACGCTATCTCACAACTTACCTTCATATATTACCAAATTTATTAGTACTTTACGGAACTTTTTATTATGCATTTTAACGATTCTAATTTTACTATCAAAATTTTATATACGCCTAGTCCCCTAGTTAGGTTAATTAGCTCGGAAGAATAATGTTCGATCTGTGAACTTGATGTAAATGGGTAGTCTGGTAAGCCTTTTTGTCGTAGGGTTCTGTAGGGATTTGATGTATTGATTGGGAGTAACGGGTTCGATGTTTTGAATTTTTATATTCTATATTTAAAATATGTTTAAGTTACCGCGATAATATAAATTTGTATTATATTGTTTGTATATTGACAATAGAGGAGATTATGTTCACTAGAACGTATCACAAATTTTTTTCATTTCATGGAGACCAGCTCCAAGCTTGTGGATAATAGGACCAAGGAACCTGTATTTTTTTTGCTACTCCGTCCGTGTATTTTCCATTCCTTATTGTCCAGAATTTCTTGAGTTAGCTAGAAAACATATATTTATCTAAATATTCATGAGGCTGTCGTAGCGCAGTGGGTCAGTGTCTGATTGTAATCGCGTGGTAGCGGGTTTGATTCCCATCCGGTGGGAAACGATTATATTTAATGATTTTTTTCCCGGCTCTGTAAGGACAAAGCGTGGTGTTGAACACTTTCTGACTACAATGCTATGTTAGGAAAAAGCGTGAAGCTAAAAAAGGTCTATATCTATCATGTTATTAAAAGGTAATATCCAGAATATCCGTATACAAACCAAGGTCTCAACTTCTTTCAAACTAATCCCCAAAATCTCACACATACTCATATCTCCTTGTTCAACACCAAACAATTTTAATAACCCATTATCAGATAGATTGTTAGGATATAAACAGAGCCGATGTTTATTGCACTATAATAACATGAAGTGCCTTTTTATTTGCTCCCGAAGCATTTATCTTTGGATCTTTTATTTCGTCCAATAGGTATGTATGTTTGTATTGTAATGAGTGGTTTTATTATCAAATACTTAAATGTTACGTTTATGTACTGTTCGGGGAACTACAGTAATATCGTTATCTGGGGTAACATCTGTATTACTAGTTTTCTGACGCCACTCTACGTTTTCTCCATTTTCATAGTGAACTTCGTTCGCGGGACAGGTTTAAGTGTATTTTAGATTTTAGCGGGTTCTTTTGCATTTAAGTTATTTTAAAATGGTAGGAATGACTAGTAGTTATTCTCAGTTTAAATATTAGAGAAAGCCGAAACTGTAAAGTTATGTAAAGTTTTATATAATAAATACATAAAACAATTCAAGCCTACAATTTTAACTAACGCTGTATTTATTGAGAGTTATCATAAGTGTATATAGAATGTAAAACAGAATTTAATATTGTTTCTAAAAAAAATTCTACAAAATAGTATAATTTAAAATCTAGTAGGTACACAGATTTAGTATAAAAAAACAGTTATATCTTCACAAGAAAGCTCGTAATTTGGGCGTGTTTATTAAAAAATAGGTAAATTAGTGTTCAATAGAATTTCTCTAAAAGTAGCAAATACACGGTTATAAACAAAACGATTCACATACCGCGCAGCGCATGTAACTCGTTCTTCGACAAATGATTTTTAATACATTAACTGTATAGCTTAGATCAGCTCTTTCATTAAATTACCGGATTTTTTATATTATGCAGATAGAACCTACTGTAAAATCGCTTTTCCATATAAAAATAAAGTTTTCTTAAATAAAATACTTTTTAAAATTCAAATTAATTTATTATTTTTTTCATCTTCATGCCTTTTCCCGCATAACAGGGTAGGCAGAATAAACCTAGTGTCAAGACACTTCGTTCTGAACTTTCCGCCCGAATTCAAGACTTTAAGTAGTGAATGGTGGACCTCAACGCTGCGCTGTATCTTGTCCCCAAAGGAGCGAAATAAAAATTATTTCCCCGAGTGGGAATAGAACCCACAGTCACTGCGTATATAGTCAGACGATATCAAGCTGCGCCCCTACGGCCTGGGTGAGGCCGTAAAAAAACCTATACCGTAACAAAGCCCCGTTGACACCTAAAATTTAACTTTACACAAAAGTGTACGTCAAATTCATGGTGAGTGTGTTCTTATGTTTTAATTTAATATATTTCGAATGAATCTTAATCAAAAATATTGAGTCACCGTACACGATTTCCATATAAACCTAAACTATGCCAAATTTAATATCATTACTTTGTAAAATGGCATGATATGACAAAGCTGATACTTATCCTCAGTTATGTCATATTTCAAGTATTATTTCCAGTTTTCGAATAATTCGTATGTATGTATATATGTATGTATGTGCTTTATACGAAGATTCTTGATTCGGACATATCTCGTTATTTCTGTTTTATTGTATGAATACGTAATGTTATAGCCGCGATGGCACGTTGCGACATCGCCAATTGCCGAACTTAACGCTTGCTACGGTAAATTGTCAAAGAGTAACTGAGAGATAGAAAATTAATTACGTCTTAGGTATATATCATTGTATACATATATATAACTCTCTCTTTGAGTTTGAGACGTTTTTAGCTGTACGTAAATTCATATTCTATTGGAAGTTATACACATATATCAATCACTGGGGTTGCAACGTGATGGGCACCGGCACGATGAAATCATGGAATACTGAGGAGTTTCTTCTCTTATATGATATTCTTATGGTAATCTTTTTATTCTGAAATTAATATAATAAAATCTGGGGATATTATTATACTTAAAAAACTGCTGAGCAATGCGTTTCACTTCAGCAGTCAGAGCGCTTGGACGGTTTCTAAGAGGCGCAGGTTCTTACTTCTCAGCGTTCAAAATATTTAAACGTTATCTAAACATGTTTTTCAATTTCCCAAGAGAATAACACTTTATAAAATGTTAAAATTATTTTCATTTCACCATTCTAGTGACCACCACTCAACACGAAATGTTTCAGATTCAGATAGAAAGTGGAGGATGAGAATCCCATATCTATATTATCCGGCTCCTCTCCGGCTACCCTGCTATGCGGGAAAAAGCGTGTACTGTAGAAAAAAAAACACAAAAATATCCTTATATAAGTATATAAATATCCATTGTATGATGTGAGGTTTGTTATTTTCGTTATGGACATAATCTCATTTCGTAATAATATGTAAATGGTTGACATAAATTGTGGGAATGGACACAGTGATTGTGGGTACGATTTGTGGTACTAAAACGTACAAAATATTCATATCAAAAATACACAAAAGTTAAACATTTCATGTTTTGAAGAAGACCTAGACAACATGACCTATGTTACGAAAATGTATACTTTGTATGTATGGTAATATATACTCAATTGACTGGATTGGCGTAATTTCGGTCTAAGTTACACAAACTTTACATGTGGCCATGACCTCTTATAACTAAAAACAGTTTTATAAAACAATTTTCATGTTGCCGTGTAAAGTGATGTTTTTGTAAAATATCACTTTACATAGCAAATATCATATAATGGCACTATTCTCCGTTATTTTTTATATTTTACACATACGGACAATTTTATGTGAAAAAGTATATATTATAAGAATTGTCAATTAGATCTCGATTCTTAGTATGAATTTTACTTATATACATTTAAAATAATAATATACGTACGTATTATATAATTGAAACACACACACAATAATATTTGTTTTTAAAACAAAATACACTTTAATAAATCGTATAATAATTTGAACGCAGCGGCATTCAAACCCACGCCTCTTGGAAGCCATCCAAGCGCTCTGACTGCTAAGCCATGCGTTCTAAACCTGCCTAAGTTGTTATTCGTATACGGTTATTACTCTTTTACGGATTTCTGCTATCAAAAAACTATTCTACGGACTATAATTTGGCAAGAGAGATCGCTACTTGGTAAATATAAAAAAAAAAAATTTAAGTGTATTTTTGTTGTAAGCTTGCTAGCTAGGATTCGAATCCCGCTGCATTCCAATTTTTATACGTTTTCTAAAAATATCGTAAGTGTATGAATAACACACAATAACGCAAAAATGTGCAACAAAACCTTTAAAATCAGAAATAAATCGTCGCATCTACAAAACTGTTGATCTATATCGCCATTAGAATTGAATTTGATAAGTAGTTATGTGGCATATGCTTGTTTATGAGAGTCCCATATCTTTATTATTCAAATGCCCCGCTCAAACCGGTCCACGTTAAAAATAATTGCGTCGGTGTACTTTTTTATAAAACCTCACTATAATACACATACCTATGTATCAGTAGCGAAGTGTACATACAACACGACCCCCAACGGCTTAGCTTTTGTAAATTATAATAAGTAAATAAATTATTAAAAAAATATTGTTGTTTTATTGTACTAATCTACCAAAACTAGTAACAATTTTAAAAATATATTTATATAATCATCCAGGTGATTTTATATATTTTAATTTCTAACGTCGCATACCTTTGTAAATATTTGACATTTCGCCGCTTTTATGTAGGTATATTAAATTTTCGTAATTGAGATAGGCAATTGACGCCATAATGACGTAGTGGTAAAGATTGTATGGAATGGTTGTGTAGTGAGATCTCACTGGAGTAATATTTTTAATTAGATAGTGTAGCGACTAATGTCTGGTTTGCCTCCTTACAAGTGTCTTTCTTGTAAGGTAGCAAACCAGACATTAGTTTTCAAGAAATTTGCGTTAAGTGGAGAACGGAGAGATTTTATGACCTTACATATTACTCGATTCCAAAAAAAATAAAGCCTAAGTTTTAAGTAAAAATATTTAATTCATAATATAACTAAACGCTTCGAAAAAATCCTAAGCTCTATGCCTCATACTATATGCTTGAGTGGTAATTTTGAAAAAAAACCCGCAGAGGTCGTATTTATTTCACACATAAATTAATTGCAGATAGACTTATCCATTACGGCAATAAAATAAAACAAAACTCAAACACGGATGTTAGTAGGTCGTGCAATTCGCGCAATCGCTTCCTAATGGCCTTATACGGAACAAACAAAATTTTGTGCATTGCTCATCTGTCTGTAGATATTAAGTTAAATTGTATATCATAATTATTTTTCCTGGTACGTTTTGTCTGGTTTTAAGTCGTGGTTGTGGGTTCGATATCAATTTGGGTGAATATATATTAAAAATTACTTTGTCAGCCAAAGCACGTACACTTTTTCAGCTTCACGCTTTTTCCTGCATAGCAGGTTAGTTACAGAGAACTAGTGTCGAACAGACGCTGTCCCACTGGACCATGATAGGCTAAATACATAATATTTTTAATATAAGCTAAAAATGGAAAAATATAACAGTAAAATGTAGGTGACGTAAAAATTTTATAAATATTGGATATAAACAATAAACCATACAAAATATATACGATAAATTTGTCTAAGTCAACAATTAAAAGGAAAAGAATATTATAAATAGATAAATATATGGAAAATTCCGTACTGTAAATTTTTTACGTAGCCGGAAAAATTATACATAATTACTTACATTCAAAACGTGCAATCTTTCACCCTAAACAATGATATTTTTTGACATTGGCGGTACCTTACGCTGTATTACATAATCAACCCAGGGACATATAAAAAAAAATTAACATTCCCCCAGCTGCAATTCGAACTCACTACCATCTTGATTGTGCTATAACCACTAAATGCAGTAGTCATGTTCGCGTTTCAAGCCAGAGAGAACCTAGAATCAAAACACTCTATTCTCCACTTTCCGCCCGAATTCGAGACATTGCATGAGGAGTGTCAAAAATTAACTTAGGATCGAGAGCGGAGAAATGAAAATGATTTAAAATATAATCGATTTCCCAAGCGGGATTGAAACGCACAACTAATAACGTTTTCAATTAGGCGCAGCCCCACTACGCCACGATGGCGTCAGATACACATTTCACCCAAATTTGTATGCAGTAGCCAAATCGACCCACGGATGCTCCGATTTTGATGATATTATTGCGATTATGATTACATATTGCGTAAACAAGCTCGCGATGAGTCAATGTTCTTATACGTACAATACAAAAAGTAGCTCTAATATATGTTTTGTAAGTAGATACTGATACACCCACTTCGTTCACCTTTCGGCTATTTTTTGAAGATCGTGTGGGTTAATTTATGAGTTGGATACATACTGGAAATTCCGTAAAAATTGGAACGAATCTGGATTTGAACCTGTTTATCTAGGAATAGAGTAATCAACTTGACTTTCATTTCATATAATTTTATATCAATTGAAAGTCCAGTTGATTGGCTAGAATACTTATATATAGGTATATATGGGTATACGAATGTTACTTTAAAATAAAAAAATAATCAGACTTTATGACCAATTCAAAAAGTACACTATATAATAATTTTCAGTTAATAAATTTCCAGCAGAGGCACCCCGCATATACTGGAAACAGCAAGTTACAAACAGACAACTCTGCAAAATTTCAGAATGTATAATAATTTAATTTTGTATTTTTATTATTTATTTTTTTTTCTTTTTCTTCTTTACTTTATAATTGCAAGGTCTTCTATCTCGCTGTTCGCAACACACCCCTTCCATGGATTGATTCAAAGAGATCTCTTCAAGATACATCCATTTTTTTACTAAATTTTTTATATTTATATATTTTTTATAGTGCTGTAAAGAATATAATATATTTGCTGTAAAAGTGAAGTTACTAATAAGTGATTAACTTAAACAATAAATCAAAAATTCAAGTGTAACATAAAAATAATCTACGTTTATCGTCTACATATATTGCTATCAAGTCCCGCTTAAAACTTAAAGCTATGAATTATTTATACATACCAATAAACGTCCATAAGACATTTATTACGCTTTTAATTAAAGTAATGAAGAAAACTGTTTATAATAGCATCTTACGCTGTGGGAAAACATCTGCGAAATTATTTCGTATTTTATTATTTCTTTCAGAATGAGAGACTGGATTTAGTGACAGTTTTCTCCGTCCATAGTAGTAGTATAGTATAGTGACTCTAGAAAAATAATGAGTGATCCCATTATGTCGCAGTAGGGCACCGTCGTGCCCGCAATGTTTATGAGTTCAAACTCAGTGGAATTATTGTAAATAAATTGTGTTTTGTCTCTCTAGTTACTTAAGTTTGTACGCGGCGTTGAGTTCCGCCCCTTAACATGCAATATCAAAGGCTTTGTGTGGAAAGTGGAGAACCTTAGGCTTATCTAATATATAAATATATCCCATACATAGCAGGCATATAAATATATGCCTGCTATGTATGGGAGATGTTCTACAAAATGCATATTAATTGATCGTTGAGACGTATTCAATAAGTACTCAATTCCTGTATTTTGTTTGTTGTAATAATTTAAGTAGAATCAAGTCATTACTGTTTTGAAAAACTTTAACACAGCGGGATTTGAACCCACACCTCTTGAAAACCATTCAAGCGCTCTGACCGCTAAGCCATGCGTTCTAAATCCAGCTACGTCGAAATTTTTATACGCTTTATTACAACTTATTTTTGTTGTTAGCATCTCTGTAGAGAGATTTTTACATATTTAGAAATATATATATATATAATAAATATATAATAGATTTTTACATATGACTTTTTCAATTTCCTTAGTGTGGGAATAACACTTTAAAAAATGTTAATAATATAGAGATTTTTACGTTTACATTTTCTAAAAATATGTTTTTCAAAGTCATTACTGGTTTGATTCTAGTAATAGCATGGAATTCTCCACTTTCCACCTAAATTAGCGGAACTCAGCGCCGTGTTTTGCCTTACTAAAGAATGAAAATAACGTAGGTACATGTTTTTTTTAAATATTATTAAAAAATATCAAAAGTCTATTTACAAGGAGAGCGATATCGATATAACAATTTTATTTATTTCTAATTAGTACTTAAAACTATATATTATGTTAAAAGAGGAAGTCTTGAGTTATAAAAAATAATTTATGGACAGTATTATTTTATCTTTTTAGAAAATTTATGGAAAGTAACGATTTATTTTAAGCGAGTTTTTTTGCAATTTTGTGTTTATATGTCTGCTTTCCTTCCGTTGTTTGTAAGTCTGAATTCCACGACATTGGGACGAGATCTCATAGTAAAATAACACGTTAATTTCAAACCTTTGAACGTACTATTACCAAAACTAAACTTGAAATTGGCATTCTATAAGCTTATATGGAGAAGAAGTACAAAAGGCAAATGTTTTTTTTTTAATATTTTGATTTTTACAGCTTCTCGCTTTCTCACACATAGCATAGGGTAGTCAGTGAGAACATCGTGTCAGTACACTCCATTGTCCACCTTCAGCCCGAAGTCGAGACATTGTGTGTCTGGCGGAACTCAACGCCGCGGTTTGTGTTTAAATTAAACATAGTTATTCCCCCCGAGTGGGGATCAAACCCCCAACTGCGTTTACAGTTTGACGCTGCCCGAATTCCTCCAGCGATGGTTGTTATAATAATGTACTAGAAATAATAATTGCTTATAGTTACTACATTCTTTATAAAATTATATTTGAAAAGAGCAGCTGTTGAGTTTCTCGGCGGTTCTTCTCAGTCGAACTGCCTTCTGAGCTGGTGGTCGCTTATACTGACAATTGAAAAAACTGTCATTTGTCATATGTTAATTGACGATATGAAAGTGCTTGTAATAGTCTATTTTACATATTTTGATTTGGATAAAAGTTTAAGTGACTATCATTTTATATAACTAAGTTCATATTGGCTCGTTCTACTAATCAAGATTTGTATGTATGGAAATGAAAATTGTTAATACTTTCGCTTCGAACAGTAACATTAATTACAGTAACATTTATGTGTTTTTTAAGAACGTTATAGGTATCATGAAAATGTGTAATATACATTTTAAATTAACTATTTTAATTTATTTTACTCGGAGAGACGAATATATATAAATTATTTTCATTTCCCCGCTCTAGAAAGACTGCACACTGTGTCTCGATTTCGGGTGGAAATTGGACAATGAATTGTCTTGACACTAGATTTTCTTTGAGTGGACCGACAAACAGACAGATAGACAAAGACTGTAAAAAATATTAGTTTAATATAAGTACTGTGTATACATACATATGCATTTAGTAAAAATCGGCTATTTTAATATTACGAACAGACACTAAAGTTTTATTTAATTCTATAGATATTGATTGATACAAATGTTAAAGATATTAAATAAAATATATTTGCCAACGAATCGTATATTTGTATGTAGGTATAATAAAATATGTGATTATCTTTTTTAACTTAATCCATCTTTCGCTTACGCTTTTTGTGTGACGAAAACACTTACTTTTCTCTAGCCGAGAATCAAACCCACAAAAATTTGACTTTTCTACATCGACACGGAGCGTCGTATATAAAAAATACCATTTAATTTACAATGTATGTAGATTGTAGATATATTACAAGTTATAGCATTTTTAATTTATTGCCGCATTCTTAACTGGCTTCAATTACAATTAAAGCTTTTCATTTAAAAGTTTCTGCCCGCGGCAGTTCTCTGTACCAGTAATATCATACTAGAGAGGTGTACACTATTTAAAGATTCTTGTCAATTTCTTTTAATATGAAATTACTAATATGTTACTATCGTAGCGTAGTAGCGGAATAGCAAATAAGATGATTGCGGGTTATATTCTCTCTCTCTACATGATTATATTTAAATTATTTTCATTTTCCCGCTATGACTAGACAAAACGCAGCTTTAAAATTCTCCAGACAACATGCTATGTCTCGAATACGTCGGTGTTTCTTTAAAATCTTTAAGTTAAGTTTCTACGGTGTGGTTATACAAAAGGCAGTGTTAGTTTTCGTAATTTCCTAATAATGGACTGATGAGTGACTGATAACACCTTTATTTTTACACTACAAAAATCGGAAGACGCCTGATAAAAAAATCTAGTACTTAGTTACAAATGTAAATAAATACATAATATATCAACTAACTATGTAACTCTATTTAGTCAATTTGGCGGAAAACGTAAGCAAAAAAATAAATTTATGTTAATTTCCACCCATTTTTCGGGTTTGCGGACTTAAACGAACCCGGCGGCGGAACCTAACATCGCATTTCATCTAATTCAATCAACATGGTATATATAATAATTATATTTTTTGTAACTAAAAAGTTACAAAAAATATAATTTGCTAATAATAATTTGCTGTTGGCTAAGTTATATACTCTGTAGATATACTGTTATATTTACTAGCCCAGTAAGTTCTAATTTGTAAAAGGAGCTAAAGTCGAAAAGACGATTTATTTCATTCTTAGACTATTAGTGTCAATTTATTTGAACATGTTTTGTATCTAATCTTATTAAGAAAAAAAGCAGCTTTTTACATTTTACCGAATAGAAGGGTAGTCAGAAGGAATTTAGTGTCAAGACTCACCGTTCTCCACTTTCTGCCCGATTTCGACACAATGCGTGTTTATTGGCGGAGCTCAACGCCGATCAAAATTTTCTTTAGATGTAAATTGATTAAAAAATCTTTGTATCAAACAAGAATTATTGAAACAAATCAATTATGTAATCACGTTTGACCTTTTTAAATAATGTATTGCACTCATTAACGCTACATTATAAAATTTATATAATATTTCGCTCAAAGACAAATGCTATAAAAATCTTAAATTTATACACTTATATATTACCTAAAATGTAAATATTCTTACATGTGTCGCTTGATTCTATAATAACAATAATGTTACTTAAAAAGCAGATTCGTGCGCCAGTTGCCAGTTCAGAAAAAGTGACGAAAGGCGATGGTTGTAAGTAAAAAAAATATGATTATATATACCATGTATCCGATTTAATTACATGAATTCGATGTTTGGTTTAGTCACCGGGTTCGTTTAAGTCTTAGTTAGTCTAGAGTAGATATCATGAAAATATTTTAAATATGTGGGGAATGATTCCCCCGAGTGGGATTCGGACTCACAACCAATCACGAATACAGGCAGCCACTTTGTCCCACACATTGTCCCACAACGCAACAATCGTTTCTAACTGATATATTATGTACTACCGACCCACACGCGGCTTCGCCCGCGTCAAGTAGTTGTTTCGTATTTTCGGCGGCCTTTTCGTAAAACAATGAACTTTCTGGATTAACTAAAAAAATATCAGAAAAAAGTAGCCTTTATTCATCCCAAGTAGATTGACCCTCGAGTGTCTTTATACAAACACAATCACACAAATCACTTATACACACAATCGGTTCAGCGGTTTAGTCGTGATGACGTCACAGGACAGATAGACGGACAAAGTTACTTTCGCATTTATAGTATGTATTAGCATGGATTATAAAGAAAAGGTGTAGTGTCTTAACTCCTCAGTCTATTCAGAAAATGCATTGTTTTAATACTAACAGAAATAAAAATATTCAACAATACGTAACATTGTTTTTTCTGTCTGTTTCAAATTAGAAATCAATATAATTTTATGGACAAACTGACATTTGAGAGTTTCAATTAATGTCAATGATCCATCATAAGGCGTAAGTAGATCAAATGTCGACATAAACGATTTATAGTATTAGTGTAGAATCGGCCTTTCACCGGATATTTATTGTAAGAAAGCTCAAAACTCTTAAAGCTTTTGGTGATCGAAATTCATCTTCATTGTGACCCTTATTTGTATAAATAGTGTTTCTATATGCTGATTTATACTAGTTTTACACTTGGGTCCAAAAAAGTGTAAAGTGACTACTTTACACTTATTTTTAAGTTGTTTGATTTGATATTAATAGACTTATGTGACTCTTGGAATAATTTGAAGTGAAATCTTCTTTAGGCGTGTTGAGCTCTACTTGGGTGAACAAAAATGGTGGAACTCGCGTCATAGTCACTGAACGCCTAATGTCAAATATAATTTTATAGCAATAGTCGTATGTCGTATCATATAATTTAATGTCATATGTAAAAACCAGATTGAAGTTCATAGTTTTAATTTACACATATAAAATTTAAAATTTTATTACGAAAATTATAAGTTATAAGCTCTAACTTCTATCGACAGCTCCTAGAACCGTTGTTTTTAAATATTACCAATTTATATTTATTATGTAATATTACTAATGGAAATAGTATTACATTTATAGCTAGATAAATATAGCACAAGGCTGTGCTAAAAGAGAACAAATGTGTCAAATGTTTTCTAAATATGTCTTTTTCAATTTCCTAAGTGTGCGAATAACACTTTAAAATTCAAATGTTAACTAGTGCATTTTATATTCTCATATTAGCATTGGGTGTCATCTACACCATTTATATATATTAAAATTGTTGAGACTATCGTGGCGTGGGACAGGATCTGACTGCAGATACGGACCCTGGAAGGAACGATTTTATTTAAATTAATTTCATTTCTCCGCTCTGGTGACAGCGCGGTGTTGAGTTCCGCCACTCGACCCGCAATGTCTCAAATCTAGACGAAAAGTGGATAACGGAATGTCTAGGACACTAGGTTCTTTTTGTTATGCGGGAATAAGCGGGAGCTACAGTTGTTTAGTTTTGTTAATATTATTTTTTAATATGAATAAGAGATAGATAATAAAAATGTAACTGGCCGCTGTCTGTACATGGGAGATATATGAAAAAATATAATATTAGGGGCATTTATCAATATAATAGAACCCAAAACAATGATTTTTTATTTCCTTTTCTGTTTGTGCAGGCTAATCTCAGAAACGTATTAACCGTTTCAAACGTATTGACTACTGTATTGCAGTAAAATTTCCTCGACATTTTGTGTTTATTTCAGTTGAGTCAGTTAATAAACAAACAAATTACAACCATTTATATTATAAATTTAGGCAAAGTTTGTGATTTAAATGAGAACGTGGGCGGGCGAAAAAACTAAATGTACTTGTAATTTACGCAGGCGAAGCCGCGGGCAGGTCGCTAGTTATTAATATAAACGAAATAAAAACTAAACTTTTCTCTCTCTCTTTCTCCGTCACTATGCCAGCCGTTGTTCGCTTTTCATGTCATGTTTTATAACAGAATATTGACTTTCGTAGTAGTTGTGTCACATTGATATATAGTATCGTTATATGAAATCGTTTTATTTCCCGTCTCCGCCGCGACATACAAAGCAAGAAAGCGTTCTTGATATATTGAACGTGATCTACTAATTAATAGATAATCAACTTAGGCTTTTTACAACGCCAATATATTTTTGAAACGAGATTGTGAAATATGGTAATTTTAGTTTACTTTAAACTGTTTGTTTGCAAGATTTTGGCACACGTGTAGCGTTGACCTCTTAACGGTAAATTTATTATAGTTATTAGGCTGACATTTTTAATTTTAGTGTTTTCTAACTTGTTTAATATTTAATAGAATTTATTAATTAAGATCTAGACATCTATATCTAAATATTAATTTATTTAAGTATATAGGTATTTAAAAAAGTGATTTCTCGCTATTTTTCACAAATAAGCTCAAAAAGGACAGTGTCAGGACATTCCATTGTTGATTTTCCTCTTCAAATCAAGGCATTGTACGTTAAGTGTCTAAGCTGAAATCCCTTTTTTGTATCAAAATGAAAATAATTTATATATAACTAATCCCTCGAGTGGGCATCGTAACGTAAAACATCTGAGCTGCAATAAGATACATTATTACTACATTTTCAGTGTTCTTTGTAGTAAAATATAAGTGGGCAAGATATATAGTATCAGTTACGTAAAGAAAATAAAATCCCCTTTTTATGTAGGCGAAATTTGGCATACTTATTTACAAATACATATATTACATAAATATTACACATTACATATAATGAAATTATTTTAAAAATGGTTACTACAAATAAATGAAAAATTAAAAACGTTTTATAGTGTTCCTACGATATTTGGGTAGAGCGTCTCCGGATGGATCCAAAAAGCTTTGCTTGTTCATAGTATCTTTATGTGCTTTCGACGATTCAAAAGTGCTTGCAAAAGTCAAAGAGGAATTATTACCCACAAAATGACCTGCGAAGAGGCTCTTCAACAAGGTTGGCTCACGTGAATTCTTGCGTACCTTAAAGAAGTTTTTTTAAAATAATGGATTATCACACATGCTATTAATACTTTTATATACGAAAAGCGAAAAAATATATATTACACACACTATGTGACACTTACACTTGTGTATAAAGTGACACACACGTAGCTAAGGCAACGTGTATTTTACACATCAATGCGACGAGGTCATCACTAGTATAATATAATAATATAGAAACTAATATTGTAGTAATAATTTGTATTTCGGGTTTTCATTAGTAAATCATTTTTAATGTTCTGCTCGTCTTCTCATAATGTTACCCAATATATTGCGTATTACTTGCAATATTCTTAAAAGAATCTAAAGGCCCTATGATGTTCGTAGAAGGGCCATCACTATAACATATCACTTTATATTTTTATTGTACGTGGAGAGAACTACTCTCCGGCTTTCATCCATAGTCTATTAAACACCAGGAAAAATTAAGATCCTTTAAGTGGGAATCTAAACCACAACCATTGCGTGTACATACACATCTAAATTGCGCTATAATAGCCTAGCTTATAGATACAAATAATATAAAAAAAAAACAACAAACATTGTAATTAGTTATTACGAAAATATATGAATCTTTACCTACAAATTTAAATATTTTTTTCTGCTTCACAATGCCAAAGCAAATACCGTGCAAATTTGAATATACTGCAGTATATTTATTTACACAAACGGATTATCGTCTGAAACTTCGTTTACGTGGACTTTACCTTTTTTATACTAGGTATTTCCGTTTCTATATTATTTGATACTTTTGACTGAAAAATCAATAATCTCTTCACAATTTTTTCAGCAAGAACCTAAAGGATATGCCTTGCACATTCCAAAAATTGACAATTTTTCTACGAAATTAGCTTTCCTTCCGTCTAGTTGTCTTATATGTGCTTTGGTGTATATCCTTTATCTCTATAAAGATATGTGTGGCAGTGTGTGTCTATTCTCACCAGGGAATTATTAAACTTAAATTATTTTCATGTTTTCGCTCTAATGACAAGACTAAGCGTGGTGTTTCAGTCGGAAAGTAAAGAACGGAGTGTTTTTACTCTAGGTTCTCTCTGACTAGCCTGTTATGCGGGAAAATACGTCAATTATGTGAAATTTATATATTATATTTGACTTTTTATCTCTCGTTCAATTTTCTTATTTAGGTTTCTAAGTAAACAGTTCCATATATTATAAACTATATTCTCTCTTTTTAAGGCCTCTATAACAAAATTTTGATTCTTTGTAATAGTGCTGAGGCATTGATAGTAGGTTTAATTTAAATAATCTGATTTGGACGATATCATTTCTCTTAGCGGAAACACTTGGATATTATGGCCATGTTACCAATATAGAATATTTGTAATTGTAAACCATATAGGTATATTTTGGAAACGTTTATACAGCGTTTTGTATTTGAAAACGCTATATTCTTTTGGTATATATAATTTGTATTTTAAAAAAGAGTGTCTTATTAATTGTTATACATTTTAAATATAAAGATTATATTGTGTAGCAGTAAGACGCTATCCCACTCACTGCGATGGCGTCTTTCTTCTCTACCACGATTGGTAGTGGGTTCGATTCCCAATCGGGAGAATGGTTATATTAAAATGAATTTTATTCTCCCGCTCTGATAAGACAAAGCGCGGCGTTGAGCTCAGTCACTCAACACACAATGTCTTTCATTTTAGCGGAAAGCGAAGAATGAAGTTTCTTGCCACTAGGTTCTCTCTGGTTATGCTGCTATGTGGAATAAAGCTTGAAGCTAAATAAAGTTAATTTTTAATTTTAATACTTATTTATTTATATAATAAATACTTATTTCAAAAACTGCATTTAGTTTTTTACTTCGGCAACCAATTATTAAATAATGAATTACCTCATCTACCACAATCAAAACGAAGCAGTCACGAACGCAAAACATATCCGTATGTTTTAACCTGCCGTGGTTTATTGGCTATTCTCACAATATATTCAGATTGCATCAAATCAAATTATTTTAATTAAGCAACACGACTGTTTTCCGCGTCTAACGGTAATATTGATTTTATATTATTAACATATCTTAGTTTAGTTAGTTATACTGTTAGTTTTTTATACAAGTCTGTAGTATTTTTTATGTCCAAAATAATTGTTTTAATCTATTAATTGATGATAATAATTGTTTGTTTTGATCTTTGAACTGGTGATTTATATTCAGGGTTGGTTAATGTCTCGATGAGCGAATGTGGAGTCATTATCATAGTTACTGCCTAGTTTTTTTTGTAAAGGTAAAATAATGTATGCGATATTAATTATCGATTCTGTTCATTTAACTAATATTTATAAGGTTTCTTAAGAATGTAGCGTCTACAGCTATTGTTATTCTAGATATTGCGTTCGAATTATTTATATGAAATTAATATTTTTTATTGAATTACTAAGTTTAGAAAAAAGAACTGTAAAATGTTCTAAGCGAAGTGAAGCGCGCTTCGCTAAGAACATTAGGTAAATAATACCAAAGATAGTGCTATAACATGTCGTTCAAATTCGACACATTGCGTGTTAAGTGGCGAAACTTAATGCCACGATTCGTTTACAGAACATTATAAATATAACGAAATACGAAATACACACCTAAAAGTTAAAAAAAGCTTAAATCATGGCTTTTTATAAAAAAAACCATAACGTACGTACAACAAAAGTATTCTATAAACGTATTAGACTAGTTTGAAAGCACATGTGCTAAATAATTAAATTCGTCATTACTATAGCGTATACTGTGCAGTAGTTTTTGTGCGACAGATGTACGCGGACCAAATGTGGCTCACGTGCACAAACAAGTGCATTTCATATCCTGGTATTAGCATTGGGGGTTGATGTATATATAAGTATAATAAAACTGTTTATTTTGCGAATATTATTTTTTTAATTTAGAACAGAGGGGTTTTAATATAAATTAAATAAAGTATATGTAAAAGTATAGTAGTATGATAGGAAAATAAGATACCTTTTTTAGAAAGCGTACAAAAATTTGAACGAATTGAATAACTGTTAAGTGCAATAAAGTATAATTAATATATAGAATTGAACGTTTCGCCAACCAATATCATGTCATAATATTGACTCTCTGCACTTTTTCATATAAACTCTAATTTTGTCAATTTTCATTCTCCGTCATCCGTAAAATTTGCACCAAAAGTTGCACAAAATTTTTCAAATATTATAATTTTAATAGTTCATTAACAGAACCCTCTAGTAAGTATTTCTCATGCTATACACAAGTTCGCTTCAAGTCAAACATTAAGGAATGTTTTTTGCCATACTTTTCGGAAGTGCAAGGAGCGTGCCATCTGGCGTATCAAGTTACTTTCTGACTATTTGACCCTACTCTTTTACCTCGCCCTACTATTTACTAGTATAAGCAATACTTTGCTCATCATTGGGACCACATTCGATCGTCGCAAGAGATTTTCGCAAGAACTGAGTATTTCCCTTTTTTCCCAATACCTTTCCTCCTCCTTTACCTTTCGTGTGAAGCTGTTTTGTCGCTGTCAAAATCCCTCTAGCTTAAAAAAAATAAACCTAAAGAACACATAAAGATAATCTACTTAGTCACACACATATACATTTTAGTGATATTGTAATATACAAGTTTTAACTTTCTGGTACTATATTCGTTTGTTCATATTGTTTTTTAATTTATTAATTTTTTTCATTTATTAGCTTTATTTCTTTATGTATAATCATTTACATTACGCGCGGTAGGTACTATTACCGGCTCGGTAGGTTGGCATTTTGAATGGCACAACTCAACGCCGCACTTTGCCTAACCACTTCGGGAATGATTTGGATTTTGGGAAGACGGTCATAAGTCGAAGTTTGAGTCTCGCAGGGCTCTTGCAAACGACACCCACTCAAGCGGCCACGGAGTGTTTTTTGCCAGGACTGACCACCGTCTCTTGACCCACTGGTGTCGCTATCAAGACCAATTAGGTCAACAGCATTAATTTCATATTCCAAAGAAATCTAAAACCATTACGAGTATTGGCTGCCAGCTTCCCAATGCACCACTAAAGCGCTAATAAATTGAATTTGTTCATAGTTCGTTGACTAAAAACTCGCTCGCGGCTTCCTTTGCATAAGCTACACGACTATAACTATTCAGTTTTTCAGTTGCTGGTGCTCTCATTGAAATCACAAACTTTTCTTTAATTTATAATTTAAATCATTGCAACTTTTATATTTATAAACCATCCAGGTAAGCTTACCAAAATACAATAGTCATAACTGCATAAAAATTTTGCCATTTAAGCAATGGCTTCTCTCAGAAATATTTCAGATAAGCGTGCACAAACGCACAGACATTATTTTTCTGATTACGTCCTGTCAATACAAGTATCTATTTCTAATATGGCGCTATTATCAATTCTACCAACTAAATTAAGGCAATATAATTTTTGCAACTATACATGATAAAAAATCCAATTAAACCGATGTACGAATAGCGTGGATATGTTAATTGCGCACATAAAACATAAAGATATTCAAAAGTTTTTCATTGAACACGTATTTATTAGTAGCATTTATTAGGTACTAGCCTTGCTATTCTGCTAATTGCAGTTATTTTTTTCATTTTTAACATGTGCTCATTTTTTTGAAGGATGATTTAGTTACTTAGATTGACTATTGATATACGATGATCGTGAGTTCGAGGCCCGCTTGAAAAAAAAAACATCTTTTAAGCTATTTAGTCTAAGTACGGTATATAAGGTTTTTTGTCATAAAAAATTGGTTTAAGAAAGTTTTCCAGCAGGATAGGCAGAGAGGACCTAGTGTAAAAACACTCCGTTTTCCACGATTTGCCCATATCCGAGACTGCGTGTAGATTGGAGGAACTCATAGCGCTTAATCTTGTCATCAGAGTGAAGAAATGAAAATAATTTAAATATGATAATTCCTTCGAGTGGAAATTGTAGTCACAAATAAGAGAGAACGCTAATAAATAGAGTATATAATTTATAACAGGAACCGTATTAAAAATATGAAATTTAAAGTCTCACGATTCGGTAAGTCTAAATGCGTCATGTTAATACAATATCTTGAAATTAAACGAATAACTCTAAATTCTCTTTTTCTTCCAAGTCATATGCGAAAGGTGCGTAAAGCTAAAAAAAACTAGCAAATCTAACAAAAAATCTAAATTCGTAAACTTGAAATCGATTCAATACATTTAGTTAACACGATTCGTACCGCACTGGAGGTCTCTGTGCCATTAACGTACACGTGTGAAAATATTTATTGGGCAAAAATAATAACATAAAAAATTAAATAAGATCGTTTGTTCATATATTGATGGAAAAAATTATGGTGGCGCAGTGGGAGCGTGTGTGATTAAATGCAATGGTTCTGGGTTCGAATCCGTCTCCGTGTAATGCAGCTTCACGCTCTTTCCCGCAGTCAATGAAAACGTAGTGTCAATATATGATTACAACAAAAATAAGTTCTAACAAGCGTATAAGAATTCCAACGTCGCTGGATGTAGAGCACATGGCTTAGCGGTTAGAGCGCTTGGACAGTTTCCAAGAGACGCGGGATCATATCCCGCTGCTCAAATTGTTATACGTTTTCTAATTGTGTTTTTTCAATTTCCTAAGTGTGTGGTTACGACTTTAATGTGTTAGAAAAAAATAGCCCTTATGGCTTGTTTATCTATTTAATTAAACGAAATATGGAACATCGCGTAAGTTATTACGAGCTTTACTTTGCCTAGTTTACATAAAAAATATAATTACTTAAGGAAATTAAATGGAACAAGTTTATGATTATGAACATGAAAATAATTTAAGTCATTCCCCCGAATGGGCATCGAACCCACACCCATTGCGTTTAACGTAAGTAAAAAACTACAGCTAACAATATGTAACTACGAAATTGGTACCATTTTTATATTTCAAGACCCACTAACTAAGGACTAAATGCTTTTTGGACTAACGTAGGTAAAATAAATTACAAACTATATTGGATACGTCTGTACGTCTGAATTATCTCATACGTTATCTTGTTCTTTAAATTCTATACAAATACGATTATTTGCTAATATTTATACAAGTTTGTATATATTACATATTAATTATTGGTTTTTACATATTAAATAAAGGTTTTTTTATACTTGTTTTGTCTTGTTGGACATTTTGATATAACAAATAGTTGTTCTTAAAGATATTCAGGATGTGAGTAGCTATTAAATGTTTGTGGCTTTTCATAATTTATAAATGTTTGTAAATATATACAAATGTACGTTAATAATCACATATCTAGATAACCTATAGAGGATGCAATTTTATCAAATTTATCTACGTTCTTAACAAAAATGTTTATCAATAATCCAAGTATAACATATTCTTTTTTAAATAGGCAGGCAAAGGCATAAGTTTAAATAGGGAACGCTCTCCCTGCCAATCCTAATTTTTCACAGAAAAATGTATCTAAGCTTGCCGTTTAAACTAAAAACATTGAAAATATTTCGTTTCGCCACACTTGCATAACTCCTATACGGTATATAAACGGATAATGCTAAAGTCAGTCGCGTCTACCTGAGCCGAGGTAATTATTTAATTCTACCCTCATTTATCATATTTTTTGTGCTCACTCAATGTACCTGACATTGCATCAGTGCTTTTAAACGCTTAAAACCTTCGATATCACTAAGATAGGCGATTGTCCCCGTGTGAAAAATTGTATTGAAATATTTTTGAATGGGTTCTGTAGTTTTTTTTTTCATTTAATGTACTTAGTAAATAAGTAAGTAAGAATTTTTTTTCGATTGAACACTTCTTTAAATATATTATATAAACGTAGATCCAAATAAAAAAAAACAGATTTTCAGAAATGCCTTTTGCCTTTATTATGCTTTTTTTAGATGTGTATCATATCCGATTATAACAAATAACTGATCTACTATATTATAAATATTTACCCGGGATGAGATTTGATCTACACATACCTCGTTGAATCAGTTATTAGCTAACTGCGCCACTATACCGTTCCTATTACATTTACTTACTAATAAATTGGTAATTTCCTATTAATATATATTTATGAAATTAATAAGGATCTCTGTCATTTTTTGTACGTGTATATATTTTGATAAAACAGTTAGGGCCACCAGCGAAATCCTTTTTCATTGTTTCTCGTCTTTGTAACGGATCGTGTGCACAATATTATATTACTCTATGTCAGTTATACCTGTATTAGAAACGATAATTTAAACAATATTCAACTTAATGTTCATGTTATAAGGTATTTTATTGAAAAGCGTTACTTATTTTAAATAAATTTATGTATTTAATATATTTACAATTTGTTTTTATAATGCCATACGATTTAGTAGATTTTTATTTCACACTAGCGACCCGCTGGCGACGTCGCCTGCGTAAACTACATGATTTTACCTATTTCGTTTTTTCGCCCGCTCGCTTACTTTTTTTTTTTTTTTTAACATCTATGTAACCTGCGGTATTTAGCTGGTGGTATAAAAAATTGCAAGAGGCATTAATGGTATACACCCAGTGACGAATGCACATACAATTTAGCGAACTTCCACGAGATCTTGTTCTAAGACGGGAGTAAGTCCTGAGGTACTCTCCTTTTTAAGTGTTTAAAGAAGTAGTCAGGTTTCATTAGATTACAAGCCAGTTCGATTGAATGCTTTTCTAAATGACTAGAATATGATAGTTTTTTCAAGCTTCTGTTTCACTGTAGCTGTTTTTAAATCTCGTTGCAGCTGTGAATAAGTGAAGAACCATGGGGGTGGTTGTTATTATGCGGAGAGTTTTTAACTGGAAACGTTGTATTATGTCTAAGTTTGAGGTACTTGCTGTTCCCCAGACTTCCGCTCCATAGGACAAAATTGGTTTGAGAATTATATTATACAGAGGGAGTTTGTTATTCAACGAGAGGTTTGATTTTTGTCCCAAGAGCCAGTAGAGTTTGCGAAGTTGTACCCTTAGTGCATTCCTTTTTGTAAAGCCTGTCTAGGTATATGCCCAGGTAGCGAATCTCTTCTGACTGAGGAATTTTTACTCCATTAAGGTCGACACTAGAGCATAGATGCACGTGCGTGCACTAATTTAGTTTCGTTGACCTTTATTCTCCAATCTTTTAGCCAGATATATTTAAGCCAGAGAGATAGCATTTCTGGTGCGATGACTGGAATTTCATGAGATGCAACAAGAGCTGTATCTTCGGCAAAAGTAAGTTCCTTGATTTTCACGATTATTACACATTTTGAAATGAAATTATTTTTAACCAGATTAATCGCGTATAATATTAGTATTCGAAAATACATTTTAGAACCCGACGTTTCGAACACTTTACAGAAGTCCGTGGTCACAGGTAGACTAAGGTGGGATTTGTCTGTCATTTGATACAATTATTATATCAAACTACCGCCAAAGATTTCTTAGTTACCTCGCGTACTGCCCTGGATTCTTGCAAAATGAGCCGACTGTGTCGCAACTAAGAAATCGTTTTCTGATTACAAACTTTCCGTCTCTAATTGTGAACTTTTTTATTGGTGGCCAAAGTTGGTAGGGGACTGAGAGGCTTTCCATTATATCAATTAATTTATTTGACCCAGATGGTGGCTTTGGTGTACAGACTTGTGACATACTCTGCAAACAGTAAAGACTTTTCAGAATCACTCCTTGCCCTCCATCATTTTGGCGTAGAGGCGATTGAAATGCAGTTGGTATATTCAGAGATCTAGTTACTTTCCACAAAGAGTAATCTATTGCAGAAGTTGCATCCAAGTTGTTTAATCGGCTTTCTACGTCTTTGTTTTCAATAATGTTATCAAGGAAGGCCTTGACTTCGTTGAGTAAATTGCCACTGCTGTAGCTTGCCTCTTTTTTTGTATCAGGCTAATTGCTAAGTGTGGGTAAACGGGAACGATAACGTTGGTGTTTTGCTTAGGAGGAGGAGATAAAATAAATATTACACACTGCCGTATACTTCTCTGTAAAGTGACATAAGCGTTACAAAGATCTTAAGTACTTTATGAGTCAGTGTCCCCGCACTAGTATATTACAAATCGTTGTAAATAAACAAAACAAAACCAATTGGTGCGAAAAGCTCAAATATTCATCAAAAAGGAGAAGTCTAAGTAAAAATATTTTAATACATTATAATTTTCGTTCACTTTTCTTTCAAGACGATATCAATCGTATATCGTAAGTAATAAGATTCCAATTTGAATAATATTGACATTTTCATTACTAATTTCAATCGACAGTGACAGGTAGTTTTTTTTTCATATTTACGGATATAACACAGGGTCGTTATGTAGACTATTATCTTCACACTGTGCAGGTAGAATAAAAAAGTTTTTATATCCATTAAAATAGTAGAACGTAGCACTTTATAAAAAGAGCTCAAATCAGTTTTAAGTTATAAAAAAAAAATGCTTCTTTGATATAATTTTTTACTTAATATCTTGAAAAATTAAGTAAAACCGCTAAGTAAGTTACTACACTATTTAACTATTGATGTTAAACATGAATATTTAATTTTGAAATAAGGTTTCTTTCAAAAGGCAAAAGAAATCTGACTAAATGGCTTTAAGTGACCGAAAAGCGGTGAACAGTATGTCTGAACACCTCACAGATATATATACAATAAGTTATAATTTGAATAAAATAATTTCGTTTATCATATTAGTATTAAAAAAAAATGATTTAATAGTTTTTGCCCATAGGTTAATGCAATTTCATAGTTCGAGTTAATAAATCGCACATTTTAATCGACTAGCGTCGCCTAGTTACGATAATTATAGAAACGTGAGAAACGTTCGTGTAGTAACCTAATGGCGATGTTTATCGTTCGTATTGAATTAATCGAATTGGCTTCCTAGTTTCTGTTATTTGGATGGGTAAGACCTAGTGTCCACTGTATGTTTGATATTACTGCATATTTTTAAAAGTTTTGTATATTTTGGTAATTCAAACATCTTTAAATGTTTATTGTAGTCAGTCTAGTCTACTCTAGTCTAGCCATACAATGCCAATTTTTTTAGTAAAACTATAAATACTCTTATAGGCGAAAGTTACTTTGTATGTCTTTCTGTCATCACTGCCAAAGCGCTGAACCGATTGTGATGATGATAGGTGAATATAGGCTACTTGTTTTTCTTTTTGTTTTTCGAATCAAATAGTTGTAAACTAATGCAACTAGTTATCATTTTTTTCTTCTTCCTATTAGATCGAGTAGAGAGTAGATGTTAAAATCGCATGTGTCTGAACATGTCCTACGATAGCGTTGCTTATATATTTTATATATATAATATGATAAATATTTTTTTACATAATAGTACTTTATAGTTTAATTTCTGTACTTGACACCCAAATTTGCAATTACGCTTTTTCATTATTTCATATGGTTTTATTCAACTAATTTCCATTTTGACTAAAATAACCGGAACTCGTCTTCATAATCTTTGTTTCTTATTAAAACTAATATTATATTAAAAGATACAGTATATAATATATGTATATATACCTTTATATCGCAAATAATATTATTATGAGTGTATATATATATGTAGCCGATTTATTTAATACAGTCCCTCTTGATGCTCGAGACCAGCTTTCTAAGTTTGCGTAACGGCGGTACTTTGATAAGCTTGGATCTACAATAAATATGGTTTTGTTTAAATTTAAAGATAACGTTCTTATAAAATAAACGTTAAATAGAAGTTGGTATTCATATGAATAATCATACCGTAAATGAAAGTTTTTTTTACATGACGTAGTATATATTACAATTACGTATTTGGTATTTTCATTTCTCCGCTCTGGTGAAATAAGACAAAGCGCGGCATTGAAGTCCGCCACCCAAAACGGAATGTCCCGAATACAGGCGAAAAGTGGGGAATGAAGTTTCTTGACACTAAGTTTTTCTCTTTGAGTACTCTGCTATGCGGGAAAAAGCGTGAAGCTGAATAAATAAGTTAAAAATACAGCGTCTATTTACAAATATAAAAATATTAAGAATAAATATTACATACATGTAATATTTTTTTCCATCTTAATTCTAATTTATAAAAGTCTTTTTGTTAGTAAATATTACTAAAGATAATTCAACTTTGTATTTTTTTCGTGTAGCGGGTTGGTATTGTTAGTCATAATACGTCGTTCGTATACACATTGCACGTTGATTGGCGGAACTCAACGCGACGATTTGTCTTTGAAACATTGTACATATTAGAAAATATCGAGTACAATCAAAAAAAAATAACTAAGAACGATAGATTTGGAAGTAACGGTATATGGTAAGGATCATAAAATTAACGTAAACAAAATTGCAGGCTTCAACTGGATATTAAAATAAATTAAAATATGATTTGCATGTTTATTTCAAAAAAGTAAAGTCCAAAGGCAGGAAGAGGCGTTGTTCATCTGCAATGAGCACGTGTTCGACGACACAAGCCCCGCCCACTTGGCTGGTGAACAAATTTTAAAGCATTTGATACTGATAATGAATTTAAATATACTATATATATATCTTTGAAATACCTACGTTTTTTTCTTTAATTGTTTATTTTTTTTTGCTTTTTGTATATTTAAACATATGTATGTTAAAGAGTATGTTTGTATTACAGTTCTGATTTCTTAAAAACTGTTTATTGTAAACAATGGTTATAGGTTAAAAATAGTGTAATTGTCATCCTGTAAATTATTTAATACATTTCGCTCGCAATTGCATTTATTTTTATATGTATATTTGATATTTTTAGTGACACATATTATTTCTATTACGTTATAGTGTCGTTAGCTTTCGTTTAAAGGCTGTGGCTGATTAACGACCTAGCACCTCCAGGATTTGTCCCTCTCAATAAGTGTAACACCCAGGCCACAAGCTGCTGCTGCCAACTTGGAAGTTGCTGGAAAGAACATCTTGCAAAGTGGTGATACATCCAGTAGGGTTACACATTTTATTACTGTGATGCCAATCCACACACAATAGCACACTTGCTTGCTTGCCCAAACTGTCCATCAACCATTAGTATACTGCCAGTCTACCTGTGACTACGGGCTACTGCAAAGTATTCCAAATGTCAGGGTTTCTAAACTGTATTTTCGAATACCAATAATATACGCGATAAATCCGGTTAATAGTTTGGTTTTTTTTTCAAAACACATACTCTAACTTGAAAGAAATAGCCTAAGCTAAAACATCTAGGTTAAATCTAGGCAAATAATAAAAAAAATGCAACTATTGTGTATTCTAAAGAGTACTCGAACACTCTGCTTACTTGTTAATGATTGGACAGCCCTTAGGGTGCTAGCGGGTCGCAGCGATAAATCACGAAGCTTTTTGTGCATATAACGTGAGAATACTGAGCTTTTGGCGATCGCAAGCACACGTGTTATATGCATGTCCGCGTTAGTTTTTACACGGATGCGAAAAGGTATAAAGAATTGTGAACTTTTATTTGTATGTCCGTCACACTTTGGTGAGCTTTTGTAATGGATAAGTTTAAAAATGACTAGTATATGTGCCTATTTTGAGGCCATCGTGGCATAGTGAGACAGTGCTTGACTGTAAACGGTTGTGGGTTCGATTTTCAATCAGATATTTAAAAAAAATTCTCTGCTCTGGTACTAATACAAAGGGCGGTGTTGAGTTCCACCACTCTACATCCAATGTCTCCATTTCGGGCGGAAAGTGAGGGACGGAGTGTCTTGACACTAGATTCTCTCTGACTACACTGTTATGTGGAAAAAGCTATAAAACAATATCTACTTATTTTTAAACATCGCGGTGATATTACTACTTACAAAAAATAATAATAAATGTATCTCATGGTACAGCTTGAAAGTGTTTGACGATAGACGTGTTTGATTTGGCTTTGATTCTCATTGAATATATACCATCCTGGTTTATATTTATTTCTTAAAGCTGGTGACACAAAGATCTGTGTTTATTACCGCTAACACGTAATGCCCACAAATAGGATATAACAAGAATAATTATAAAATATAAGTATTATCTTATATCTATATCTACTTTCGGCAGCCTTTTCGTAAAACAATGAAATGGCTGGCATAACTAAAAAAAGTAGCATATATTCATACCAAGGCCCACAAGTATCTCTATATAAAATTTCATCGTAATCGGTTCAGCGGTTTGGCCGTGATCTGTCACAGCATACAGACAGAGTTACTTTCGCATTTATAATATTAGTATTTTTCGGGTTTACGGGTCTACTATTACAAGATTTATTTATTATTTATTTACTACAAGATTTATTATTATTATATATTTATTTATTTAAAACTTTGTGTACAGTGTAACGGATGCAACTTTATTATATATATCGAGTAAATGTTACATTTCGCTATATTATTTTCACACGAGTTTGTCTGGCGGTTCCTTTGATTGTTTTTACGAATTTTAGGAACTGCTTGTGATTTCCTTTCAAAATATAAAGTGTAAAAACATCAAATATAAATGTACTAATGTAATTATTTATATGTCTTATATGATATATTTCATTTTCAGAATGAATCTGTTCAATATGGAAAATATGTATTACAGAATTCAATTTACGCGTTGCTTGAAAACAAAATATTCTTAGTTTTACCTATACTCAATTTTTTACATCTTCATGGTTTTTCTCGCATAGCAAGGCAATCAGAGAGAATCTAGTGTCAAAACACTCCGTTCTCCACTTTCCACCCGAAAATCGAGATATTGTGCGTTGAGTGGCGGAACTCAATGCAGCATTTTTTTTAATGAAACTCGGGGAAATGGTTATATCATAAAAAAATTTAATGAAAACATTAAATTCTTTTCGAAATAACCATTTCCCCGAGTGGGAATCAAACTTACAACCAATCGTGTTTTCAGTGAGACGCTGCCCTATTTCGCGGCGGAGAATACAACTTGCGTCCTTGGGTCCACCTTGGAGCAGGTCTCAGTATGGGCTGGCCGTAACTTCCGTACGGGGGGAAAAGCGTATTCGTCAAGTTAAAAAAAATTTTTTTTTTCATTATAACTATCATTCTCAAACTACCTGCAAATGTGGCATATACACGTGATTTCTTATAAAAAATATAAGTATAACGATAATAAGTGCAGGATATAATTGGGGCAAATGGTAAACAGAGATTGGCATTGAGCCCCGCGTCCTAAACAAACACGCCAGTACATTTGTGTATACAGTACAGTACATTCGTCACTTCTTCTGATTTTTGTAATATTCTTATAATAGTAGTGTTATATACGTGAGGCCGTCGTGGTGCAAAGTGACAGCGTCTAACGTATCGTGGTTCGTAACGTATCGATGGTTGTGGGTTCGATTCCCACTAGGGGCAATGATTATATTTAATGTATTTTTATTTTCCACTCTGGTGATAAGAAAAGTGTAGCGTTGAATTATGCCAAAACGAAACGTCTCGTGCTCGGGTTGATAGTAGAGAGCGTAATGTCTTGACTCTAGGTTTTCTCTGCTTTTGCCTGCCTCAGCAGGGTTGCTGTGCAGGAAAAGCGTGAAACTCCAATAAAATTAATATTTGAAGAAAAAATTATGGCATTTTTTACAAAATATAAAATTTCAATCAGTGGACAATATGAAATTTGCCACAGTTATGTTTATATGAGTATTTGTTATAATAATATATTACAAACGTTTAGTAAACGAAATAAATATCACGTACATTAATTCAATTCAATTCAATTCAATTAATTCAATGTACCTACACATTTTGTATAAAATAACACATTTTAACGTTTTTTTAACATGTTTAAAGTGTTATTCGCATGGTTAGGAAATTGAAAAAGACATATTAAGAAAACGTATAAAAATTTTATCCCTTTTTATTTTAAAGAGTACTTGTCGAACACGAAATTTTTTATGTTAATTTAATGCAAATATTGTATTGTGCATTGTCACGGTATTATGGAGATTTCACTAGATCGAGGGTATTTGAGTGGCGTAGTGTAATCCACATTGCACTCTTCGACACCTCCTCGTGTTGAGTGCCTGTGACCTACTTACATAATAGACTGGCTAGTAACTCATGAATTTTATTGTAATAAAAAATGTTCTACAATCTTGTAGTTGTAAAAGTTTGTAAGAATTTTTAATATAGCATATTTTATACGTAATTTTAGTGTAAGTGTAATTGTAAGTGTGAAAGTGACATTTAAAATAGATTAAAGTGTTGTTATTAAAAAAATATGGATAATTTAAGATAGAGTGATCTTTCTTTCTTCGAGTAATAAATATCGAGTAATAAGTAGTAAATAACGTTTCACGCTTTTCCCTCATATTATGGTAGTCAGAGAGTTTTCCACATTCTGCCCAAAATATAGACATTCTGTGTTGAAACTAAACGTTGCAAGTGTCTTACAAGAGGATTTCTCCGAGTGGGAGTCGCAACCATCACCGTTGGAGTTGGTTCTAAATCCTTAAAATATTCAAATATGTCCTGCATTTTAAGGAAACGCCAAACAAACTGTAACAATAAATCATTTTATTCAAATTTTTTTATCCATTTACAGATATTGCATACTGAATAAGAGTATTCCCAGTGCCGCACTATATATATAAAAAAAAATCTGAAATATATCTTTTGTAAGCTGTTTGAATTTGACACCACTTCCATCATGTTCAATCAATTACGTCATTACTGCGCCTAGCCTATGACGCGATGGCTTTAAAGAAGCAGATTCATTTTGAAATAGTCGTATGCATTACCATTTTATAGCAATTCTTCACTTTCCGCTTTACTTTGTATTCATATGCTTACCAGATTGACGACATAATGATATTGAATACAATTATTCCCCTAAATGGGATCGAACCCACAATCACCGTGTTTACAACCGTCCTGCTGCGCCACTATGCACATCAACGATGTATACAAATAATTGATATTTGCATACTAATAAATAACTAAAGAGGTATAATGATACAAAACTAACGAGGTTTTCCAGAGTGTCTTGAGTGCGGTGGTCTCTCGCCCGCGCCCTTAAGGGCCGACCCAGATTCGCACAATGGGTAGTCTCAGAGAACTCGGTGACAAGTGAAATTAATACGGTTATGGAGAAATGTAACGTTTACAATTCTAGTTTTAGCTCGTACTAAATGCAAAGTAGCTTTCATACTTCGTTCGTGTTTTGGTCCATGTAAAACAAATGCGAATACAATGAAATTTGTTTTTTTTAATTTTTAATAGCAGTCTGAACCTAGTGTCAATATTTCATTCTACATTGAGACATTGCGTATTTTGTAGCGGAAATCAACACTGCGCTGTGTCTAAAGAGAGTGGAGAAACAAAAATCACTTAAATATGATCATACCATTAAAATTTTAAAGGAAATTTGTAAAAGTCTTTATGCGGAGATGCTAACAACAGAAATAAGTTGCAATAAGCGTAAATGAATAATTTAAACATTTTTTTAAAGTGTTATTCGCACACTTAGGAAAGTGAAAAGGACATATTTAGAAAACGTTTAAAAATTTAAACACAGCGAGATCCACGCCTCTTGAAAACCGTTTAAGCGCTCTGACCGCTGAGCCATGCGTTCTACATCCAGCTACGTCGAAGTTCTAATATGCTTATTACAACTTATATTTGTTGTTCATGCATCTCTATAGAACGAATATAATCATTCCTTTGAGTGGGAATCGAATCCACAATCAATCGTTTACAGTCAGCAGTCAGCAAAATTATTTTACGCTTAAGACATATTTAGTAACGTATAAAAATTTACAGATGGATTGTAAGAAGCCCGGGTTCAAATGCCGCTGTGTTCAAACTTTTAATACGTTTTCTAAATATGATGATACAAATAGGGATTGGACCCACAACCAATCGCATTTACAGTTAGAAGCCCGTCACGAGAATGGCCTCAGTTATGAAAATAACAAGTATTAATTTTAATTACACTCTTATCGCATTATCGTATAAGGTGTCTATTTTCTTTTTTTTAGTTTCTTGCGCCTTTTCTTTTCAGGTCTGAGGCATTAAATTTGGTAGTAAATTAATTGACGTTCAAAAAGTGAAGCATCTAACTTCTTATTTTAATTAAAACGATTTGACTTTGATTATAGGCTGTTATTTGACAGTTTTATTTTTTCTGATTATTTCTATGTCCATTTCACCCATAGTCCATAGTCCATTCCACCAGTGTGATTCATCAGAGCTTGGTCTGGAAAAGGTTTAATCTTATATATTTTTAAAATTGCTTAATACCTGCTATTATTCTGTTATTTATGTATTGAATAAAATGAAATCTTAGTAATTATTTACCTGATATATAGATAGACTCCATAGCAACAAATTCAAGTACTTTCCACCATTCAAATATCCCATACAATGACCTCGCCATATTATTTGACTATCAAATAAGAACAAAGGTAAAGGCACTGAAGATTTTAAATTACAAATATCTTGTCGCTTATATTATCACACATTTGAAAAATTTACCGACATTTTGGAGAAAACTTTTTGTCTTTATAGCGAATATCGAAACTTTTATGTGGATCAATAATTTGGAATAAGCTAAGTTTTCTTTTTATATTAGAATACGTTTAAATGGATTTATGGAATCCGTAAATATATATAGAACTGTGTACATAGATTATGTTTGTTTATAATAATTATTTTAGAGTTAAAGCTGAAGTTCTCACAAGCAATAGTAAAATAGATTGATTGATGATTAATATTAATAAGATTTATTCAATTATAAGCATTCATAGGTCATTCGTGTACATTTGCTAATGGTGGCTATTTTGGAGCACTGTGACAGCGTCTGATACGCCGATGGTTTGATTCCCACACGAGGGAATGATTGTTTAAATTGTTTACATTTCTTCGCTCTGGTGACAAGATAAAGCGCGGCGTTGAGTTCCGCCACTTATTGCACTAGGTCTCGAGTTCGGGGGGTAAATGGAGTACAGAGTATCTTGACGTTAGTATCTCTTTGTCAACCGTGCTGAGCAGGACCACTTAAAAATAAATATATTATCATCATATTTATATATATTGAAATTGGAAGGAGTATAAAATTTGGCATAGCTATTTGTGTGGAGATGAAGTTCAGAAAGCTGTTATTTGTAATGCATCAGAAATAGATTAAATTAACAAAATAAATAATACCTACACTACCATATGTTTTCCCCCTTTTTTTCAAAGACATACACGTCGCTAAGGCAATGCGTTGTTTACGCGTCAACGGGATATTAATAGTATCTATAATATAATACTTTACAATATTATTTTTTTTCGTTTTCTTTCGTATTCTAATGTGTTTAAATAGGTGGACATTAAGTTATGAATGGGTGTTGTCGCCATTTATTCATTAATATAATTCAACTAGAGATGAGATTTGAAAAAAATCTTTTGTTCAGAGATTCTCGGTAAGCTATGTTTTAACCTCCGGTAACAAATTCAAATTCGTTTCGTTCTACGAATGTGATGTATTCGGAAAACGTATAAATAATTTAAAAGTATAAATTTGTATATAAGTTCTTTTAATATTTCTACTTCCAAAAAGCTCAATTTGGTGTTAAGCTTCTATACGTGACTATAAACGCATTGCAATATATAAAGGAATTAAGACAACTTAAATTTAAGGCCGTCGTGGTGGTGCAGTGGTGCAGACAGCATCTTACTGTATTCGCGATGGTAGTGGGTTAAATACCCACTAGAGGAATGATTATATGTTATTTTAATTTCTCCGTTCCAGTACATAACACGCACACCCTGCTATGCAAAAAATTGTGAAATGGCAAAAAAAGAATGTAAGTTCAAAATAAATCATCCTTATATGAAGTAATTCAATAACTCCTTTATATTTTTCATACGAAAATAAACCGTATGCAGTTGCAATATGATTTTGAGCTGTAGATTTAGTGTACAGTAAGCCACATGTTCCATAAGCGTCTGAATTTTGATTGTAACAAATTGTAAGCGAATTTTAAAGAACTTACAACTTGCGTTCACGATTGTTCCTTCAACAATTGTACAAAGAAATTGGTGAAGTATGAAGTAAAGCGAAGTGTTAAAAGTATTATAAAGAACAACACCGGCTTCCGTTAAAGATTTATCCTTTTATAGTTTTGTATAAGAGCTTTATCTCATGAGCTTATAAGATTTTTTTTTTATAATGTATTAGTTTAATATTTATACACAATATGTTAAGATTATATATAAATTATTTTAAAATAATACTTTGTTATGGTAATGTACTTACTATGACGCTATTTAATGGCTCTTATTAATTATGGAGCTTTGTTATTGATTCTTCACACTTGCACTTCAAGAGAACGGTTGTAGGTTCAAATTTAACTTAAAGGAATATTTGCATTTATAGTATAGCTTAGTTAACTGCCGGCTAAATCAAAGTTTGATTTTAAAATTCTTCTTCCACCTCACCATTTTTACATAAAATCCTAGAAATTAACTAGAATTTTTTTACATAGACCCCTAAAAAATTATCATCTACTATTAAATGCATAAAAAAACTTTTTATATAACGTATCAAAAGTTTCACGCAGAGGGATTCAAACCCGTGCTTCTTGGGAAAGCCGTCCAAGCGCTCTGGCCGCTAAGCCATGTGTTCAACATAAACATAGACCCATTGACGAGTGAAATAAACGTTGCATTACAAATATGTATGTCACTTCATACACGAGTGTATGTCAAACACAGAGTGGTATGTGTAATAATTATTTTATTAATTAAAAGTGTTTCTAATGTTATATTTAAAAAAATACTTCTTTACGTAAAAAGAGGTTCTTTTTTACTAAATAGCAGCTTCACGCTTTGTCCAGCATAGTAGTACTTGAAGGGTGCCTAGTGTCAAGACGCTCCATTCCCTGCTTTCCTTTCGGATTTGAGACATTGCGTGTTGAGTGTTAGAGCCGTGCACCAGAGTAAAGATATGAGAATAACCTTTCATGCGAGTGGGGATCAAACCCACAACCATTCACGTTTGCAGTTACACGTTGTCCCACCATCCCATTCTTTATCATCACATTTCTAAAAATGTCAGAAATGTGATGATAAAAAAAAATTATGAATGAAAATAAATACTATAATATGGTAGGTGAAATACACCAAATATCGCATTTATATATCCGTTAAACATTGCCATTTTAACGTTACTTAAGAATAAAAAACACATTTTTAAATATCAAAATGTATCGGTGAAGTTTTTATCAAAGGTATCTCGATCCAAAGACTGTATAGACAAGATCAAAGTGTGCACTTTGTAAATGCGCTTCACTGCAAACAGTCTTTGATCAAATTAGTTGGAAAATAATTTTATGTCCTTTCGTAGACGTCTGAAGTTCTTTTTTATTAAATTGTATGATTATATTCTGTAGATTGTGCAAAAAAAACAGGTACCTTGAACGCTATCATGGCGCAGTGCGACGCAACAGTTTTAGAGTTCGATTTCCACTTGGGGTAAAATTATATTTAAAGTATTTGCATTTTTCTTAATAAGATTCTGTGATCAAAACATTTTTTCTTGAAAAACTATTTAGAAATTGGAGGACAGGGTATCTTAAGATACCCTGTCCTCCAATAAAAGGGTAGGTTCAGATAAAATAGAACCTTACGTTAACGTAAGGTTCTATTTTATCTGAGCCTCCCCTATTGTATATGAGGGAAGGTTGCTAATAAAGTTAATTTAGCCTACACTATAGTACTAAGAAATGAAACATAAAATGATAAATATTCAATGCGTCATTTATGCTAGGCATTTTTAATATTGAAATTATTTCCTTATTACTGCTTGCAAGTATAGCAAGGTGTCGAGGAAGCCTGAAAATAACTTATCTGTACACAGCGGGGTAGTTAGAGAGTACCTACCTAGTGTCAATACACTCTCTTTTACACTTTCCAATCGAATTGGAGACATTGCATGTTAAGAGGCGGAACTCAACGCTGCCCTTTGTATTACCAGAGCGGAGAAATTAATATAATTTAAATATAATCATGTTTCGTGTTCAGAGGGTGTCCTGCCATGTACCTGTTCGATATATGGACTTGGGCATACCGCTACGCGGTGTAAAGTAAAGTGGTGTATAAGGACACCACTTTACATTACACCGCGTATACAAGAGGGTATACCCTCTTTCCCATTTCCTTCCCTCTTTCACCTTCTCCTTTACCTGGTTTTACCCGTAAAAGGGGTTTTGGAGGCCAGATGGAACCACTCTTCGTCACTACAATGGACGGCAAAAATATAAGGCTGAGGCAGACCCTGGCTACGCCGGGATTAATGCCTTGAAGAAGGAGTGAGATATAATATTTTTTTCCAAGTGTTGATCGAATACAACACAATACAACCAATCGTATTTGCAGTCAAA
The DNA here is from genome assembly GCA_038994665.1 of Podotricha telesiphe. Taxonomy (NCBI): domain Eukaryota; kingdom Metazoa; phylum Arthropoda; class Insecta; order Lepidoptera; family Nymphalidae; genus Podotricha; species Podotricha telesiphe. Next base: position 183,561 of record JAOYRR010000026.1, on the reverse strand, counting down.
CGCTGTCCCACTGATCCACGATGGCCTAGACTAAACAGTACCTAGTTAAGATTGTTTTGTAGATACTTGAGTCACTTGTAGTATACAGTTCAGTTCAGTTATTTAATACGAAGTATGAAAACACTTGGCTAATATCATGTTGTATGGAGGCCACATGAAGCAGATTCACAGGTAAAAATGAGATAATCTTATAGTAGTTACTAACTATAAAAACAAAAGTTAAAAATAATTACATACAGACAGTTCTAGACTTAGACTGTTCTTTTACATATATATCAGTTCATATAGGCATTTCATAAAGGCAATCGACATCAAAGTCTCCGCTCAAGCGGAGATTCTTTCATGTGCAAGTGCAATACAGCGTCATCAGCTTTCTTTGATCTAATGGACTAATCTGATATAAATTATCATTCGATTGTGGTTAGTTAACATTTGAGATTTATGCCTGTCATATTAATATGAAACCATATCAAAACCAAAAACAAGCAAAATTAAGGCTCTGTCACTCAACGTGCGATGGACTGAATTTGGGCGGAAAGGGGGAAGGGTTTTTTTTAATTGACTCGTTTCTGTCTTGTACTCTAATATAGATTCATTAAGCTAAGAAAGGATAATTTATTTTTTAAATATAGTATTGGTGGCATTTATCAATATAATAGAATCCATAACAACGATTTTTAATAAACGTATTTACTAAGTGTGTGATAGCACTTTAAAATGTTAAAAAACATTTTTAATTTGCATTTCTGTTTGGCTGTGCGTTTGTAATCGCTAATCTCAGAAACCGCTAAGCTGATTTCAATGCAATTTTGACTATTGTGTTTTGGTAAACTTCCCTTAACACTTAGCATTAATAATTTCATTTTAATCAACTTTAATCAAATTTAAGAAGCTACAACTATTTAGGTTGTAACTTCTTTATTTATGAACCGAAACATAATATTAAGCAAAATTTGTGAATAAAGTAGAAAGAAAAGAACGAAATAGTTTAGTCGTCTAGTTCACGCAGGCGACGCCGCGAGTGGGTCGCTAGTTTTATATAAAATCCTTCCCCATAAGTTATTACAGTTCCTCAAAAATATTTACAATTTTAGTTTCATCCTTTTGTATGACCAGTGGGTGTGAACTTCCTTATAGATGTTTAATTGAACTCTAAAAAATATATAATTAACCGTTTCTATGAAACATTTAAAGTTTTTGTTGTTTTTTCTATTAAATGAACGTATTAGTCAGAAAAGTATTACTCATATTGTATAATTATAAACGGCAGATTTTGTATGGTTATTTCACAACCTTAAACTTTTTTGGGTCTGTGACTAACTGTAATTATCCATCGTAAGTACAAATTGACGCCACCAAGTAATAACTCGGGAAGTGTAGAATTCAATTATTAAAAAAGAATAATGTTATCTATTTATTAAATTATTTTGAAAAAAACTAAAGATTTTCCAATTCAATGCCATTGGTTATTTAAATGTAAGGAAAGTATTTATATTAACTACACGAATATTTCATTTTATTTAATTAAAGAAAATATAGTTTTTGTCGCATTTAGTATGCTGACTCTAAGTAAACATAATAAATTAGTGTATAACTTATCCGTGAATGTAATAACTTCGGAAACTTAGTTACATGCATATATATAACTTTATTAAAGTCAAATATATTTATGTACTTTATATGCATATTATTATGCATTATTTTCAGTGTTTTAGTAGATATAAATATTATAATTATAAATATAAGAATAGAAAATAATATAATTGTTTAGAGATTGTAGAGTTTAGAGATTGTTTTATTTCAGAATAGTGTCACTTAACATTAAAATATTCTGCCAGTCTTCTCAGCGAGTGAGAGGTGTAGAAGTAATTAGAGGTTGTTTTAAAAAAAATATGTTATAGTTAATATTAACACTTACAGCATTATAACTTGCAGTAATCTACATACAGGTGTACAATTAAAAAGAAAAACAATTTAACTTGAAATATGACTCATAAGGGTTTAACGGAAATACTTTCACATACGTATGTATAGGAATAAAAAAAATACAATAAAATTTTCGCTGACCAATAACTTAACATAACTTTTGGATATCAAAATAGCTTAAGTAGTAATATAGTTTGATGAATTTTAAATCTTATTTTGTATTTAAATAGAGCTTTAATTAGATTAATTATTTTGTGGTATTACGATATTGAAAGTATAAGGACAAGAGGAGGAAAATTCATACAATGAATGAAATAGAGTACTTATCAACCTGTTTGAGATGGAATAAGATGCTCTCACGAATGATTCACAGGATTGAACTATATTTTAAAATTATTTTTGTAAATGAGACTTTTGTTACCTTTTTTGTTAAATAATATAGTTTGTTTTTTATGAGTTTAAGGTGTGATTAACGTACGGGCTAAAAAGTTGATATCAAGGTAGTCAGGGAGAACTTAGCGTCAAGGCACTCCGATCTACACTTTCCGCCCGAAAACAAAATATGACGTGTTGAGAAGCAGAACTCAATGCCACGCTTTGTCTTTGGTATCAGAACGGAAAAATGAAAATATTTCAAATATATTCAATGCCGATGCCGAGGTAATCGAACCCACGACCAATCGCGATACAGCCAGACACTGCCCCACTTCGCCAGGATGGATATATGTACTTACATATACATGCAACAAAATATAAGGGAGGAAATTATAGAAATTAAGTCATTATAACATTTCTTCTACTTCGTTGGGTTCTTGTTAAAAGTAACCATATACAAACTGAAGAACAATACTGTAATTGCATAAATTATACAAAATAAACTGTTTGCTTAACAAGTTACCAAATTTTTACAGCTAAATTCACGAGCGTATATAGTTATTTTGTTAAATACTAACTAATTGAAGTAGCCTTAAGAAAGGCTTTATTTAAATAGTGCGATGGTTCTCCGTTCTCCGCTTTCCACCTCTTTGTAAAGACTAATTTATATATCTTCCATCTTAACGCAGTGGTAAAGGCATCTAACTGTAAAGCCGATGTGTGGGTTTTTTTCACCGTTCTGGTAAGATAAAACACAGCGTTAGGTTCCGCTATCCATTTGGATACCTGGCACTCTACCACTGTGTGGTTTTGTAGAAACTTCCTTACACGTGCCACTCTACTGCGGAATGGTCTAATGGCGGTAGTGTTTCAAGTCGATTCCACATGGGTATCTTCAAAAGTGCGTCTATATCCACCTTAAAGGCCGGCAACATTCCTTGAGCTCTTCTGGTGTTACACAGGGTCGTGAGCGGCGATGAACACTGACCATCAGGTGACCCAAAAGTTCGCCTTGTTGATTGAATGTGGGACAACGTCTGACTGAATACGCGATTGGTGTGCGCCATTTAAATTTTTTTTTTCTCAACTCTGGAGATAACAGAAAGCGTGGCGTTAAATTCGGCTACTCAACACGCAATGTCTCGGATTTGGGCCAATAGTGGAGACTGGAGTGTCTAGGTACTATATGACTGTGCGGGGAAAAGTGTAAAGCTGAAAAAAAATATGCAAAACGCGTGAGTTATTTAAAACATTGCGCCGTATAGTGATCGAACCTAGAACCGTGCCAGCTTTGTAGATGATTAGTTAATAGAAAAACGATTTAACAACGAAATATATACCTACTTTATTATGCTAATTTGTCTCTAAAATAAACACTAATAATATTACTATTTGATTATTAACTCCGCTGTAAAAAAAAAAAATATATACAAAACAAACACAATTTCAAAAATTGCATATTAAATACAATAAATTATAACATTCTATATGATATGATCCGGTCCAGAATCTAACTTAAGATGGAGATACGCTAGCAATGAATTAATGCTCATTTAAATAGGTAAGCCATATAGATAATGTAATAGATTGATAATATTGAAATTTTAATTAAGTATAAAATCTAGCTTATAAATTACTATTTTCTGTTTTTTTTCCTCATTTAATGATTTTTTAGTATGTACAAGGTAACTCGTATAGAAATTCACCATTATACAGCTTTTTTATAAGCATAACTTAATTTTGACTCTGCGATTTATATGATAGACCTGCAATACATAAAAAATCGGCTTCGTTTTTCCCCGCATTGCATGGTAGTCAGAGAGAACTTAGTGTAATCACTACTCCGAATGGGGTTCAAATAACAACCAATCATGGTTATAATCGGGCTGCGCCACCATCTAGAAATACAAGATATCTGTTTTTTTCTATGTGTATTCTCAATAGTCGTATTCAATTAGGTATACGAAAATGTCAAAAGACAATGATACATGTAGGTACTGTAATATAATGTTTTCTCTAACAGCATTAAAGAAAAAAATTGTTCTAATCCTTAATAGTTTTAGAAAAATATTTCAAACTAAATATTAAATTTTTAGAACCATTTATCGAACTTCCACGAGAAACCAAAAAAGCGAAACGGTGGTAAAACATATACCCAATTTCTACAAAAAGAAGCTTAGTTACCGCAATATGGTATAAATAAAGGAGTATATTATTACGGCAATCGCGCCACCCGCAGTTAGTCCTTGCCATTACCGGTGGAGCAAATAACAGGGCGCCCATACTGATTTAAAACTTCTAAGAAGAACAGGTATATCGTACATGTGTGAACTAAATCATGACTCATGAGTGTAATCCAAAGGCTAGACTCGAAAAAAAATTGGAAACGCAACGAAGGAATCGCGGCAATTAAAAATAATTAGGTAAAAGACTTACGGTTCCCAGAAGGATGTAAATTTACATATGCTGCATTAAATCGACGATTAAGGGCAAGTTGAAAAGGGTATTGCAGGTCGATGGAGCAACTGTTCTTAACTGGATCGTAATTTGTTGCGCTATTTATGTTTAGTAGGTTTAGGTTTTTTAAATGTATTAAGAAATAAATTATGAATTTTATAGACTGTCGAATGTTTTTTGCGTATAGACAATATATGATGACAAGTCACTATTTGTCAGTGCAACCCTCAGGTCTGGTTTTGTTTATTCAAAGCGGGATTTCAATTGATATTCACTGGATACTATCAGAGAGGTTTTGATTATGAACGTACTGTGTCGTTCTTACATACATTACTAAAAAAATCATTAAAATGTTTACAAAAATATTAAATAATAAAATTGAAGGAAGCCCATTCATTTCTACAATCAATGAACTTTCAACAAGCTTACGAATGTAAATAACAACAACAACAAGTTGTATTAAAACGTAACTTATTTTTTTTTAGCAAAATAATTAAACATTATTCCTAATTCATTATACAGTATCGAAAATATATTTAAAAAAAAGACTTCAGGTCAGTCTCCTTTTTTATTAAATATTATGTTTTGTAATGATCCTATCAGCCAATTAAATCATTTTTTTAAATAGTCTATGTACCAAAACCATTAGAAGAAATTTCAATTTAATTTCACATATTTTTTATGTGAAATTAAATTGCCGTAACATAGTAAGACAGCATCATATTAATTTTCATTCGTAAGTAACAAGCTTATTAAAACGAAACTTAAAATTTTTTTACAGACACAGTCCTAAGAAATATATAATAAAGATATTTTTTCCTTCTTATTATTGCTAAGTAATAATAAGAAGGAAAAATGGTAACTGCGTCACTTTGTATGCAAAATACTACCCAAAGCAAACAGATATTTTTACTATTCAAAGTATAAAAATTACATAAATGTTTCTACGCAACTTTTATTTATTTCCCATATATGTAGTTGTTGCAGTTGCAGGCAATCGTGACGATGTGAGTCAGCATCTGACTGTAATCGCAAACGGTTGTGGGTTCGATTTCCACTTATCTATTTTCATTTCTCTGCTCTGATAAGACAAAGCGCGGCGTATAATTGCGCCACTCAAGGCGCAATATCTCGAATTCGGGCGGGAAATGCAGAACAGAATGTGTTGATGCTAGGTTTTCTTTGATTATGCGGGAAAAAACATGAAGCTGAAAAATATATATAGAATCTCTTGCTATACAGTTACCCCCCGGTCTCCCCTTCAATTTATGTATCTAAATATGAGAAAATCACAAGACAAATAAACAAACAAAACAATTCTTTATTATCGGCACACCTTTAGTAATCCTGACTGACATTTAGTAATCGACCCAGAGTTAATCACAGTCTTGTTATTATAATTCACAGCGACGCCCGAGGTCGGAGCAATTCGACTTTGAATACAAGCGTCTGTAGGTTTTTTGCTATAACTATCAAATGTTAATTGTATGTTCAAATATACGAGTGCACATTACATTAGCGCCACTCTATTGATTTTGGTCTTGCTGTCTCACATCTTTTGTCTTAAGGATCTTTATTTTAATATTTTTATACTTCTTCACAGCGGACGTATAAAAGTTAAATTTGAACGTAGCGGGAATCGAACCCGCGCCTCTTAGAAACCGAATAAATTAATAAAAAATATATTAAGGATCGTTTTCGGTGTAATAGAGAGAAATCACTTCAATTAGTAGTACGAATCACTCTGCGCTCAATTCTCCGCTTATTTTGAGATATTGAATGTCGGATGGAGTTACCAATTTTTACACTAACCTAGTTTATATTTAAACTTAACCATACATTTAGCTACAAAACAAATTTAAGCATAAATATTTCTATTAATCTAAACTTCTAAAGGCTATTAGGAGCTATTGGGAGTATATATACTTATATTTTAATCATTATAATTTGTACGCTTTAGAAAGACAAAGCGTGATATTGAATTCTGGCACGAATTTGGGCGGAAATTGGAGAACGGAAAGTCTTGATACTAGGATTCTCTCTGACTACAGGGAAAACGTCTAGAAAAAACATTTACTACACTCGTTACTTAACATATATTTTTTCTTACATATTTTATCACTAAAAATCGGCATTCACAAAGCAATTGCCTATTAACAACCAAAGTAAAACCGATTTGAACTTAACTTCCTAGCAATAAATCCAACGGATCCTGTGCCATATGTCATAGAACAATGGTTGGCGTCAGTAGCTCGAACTTTCATTATTTTTGCGGTGTCGGTACATTTTGCTGTCATTTTTTGCCTGTCTCCCTTTATAATGACTTTTGTTCGGATAATTTAATGGTTTTCAAATAGATTTTAAATTTCTATTGCAGACACTTGTTGTAATGAATAAAAAATACAATACAATGTTACACTCATTATGCAAACAAAGGTATATTAAATTAGACCTACCCGTCACAGTAGTAGCATAGCGGCATAGCAACGCAATATGCTTTTGACAATACTAAGTCTAGAAGCAAATATAGGTATTTTTAATTGGTTGCCATAAAACCAAATGGATTGATTATAAAATATACTCGTATTATCAATTGATCTAATGTATTTATTTTACCAATAGATTCTATATTGTTCCATGAAATAACAATTAATTAATAAAGCTCGAACGTGAATTTCTTGGAATCGTCGCGAACGAATGTAATAAGACATAAAAGGAAATTAAAGTTCAAATATTTTAATAAGCCGCTCCAGAAATCGGCAACATTATGGGACGAAATTTAAAAAAAAATTGTATTAGATATTAAGCAACACATAAATTTTCGAAGTCCATTAAACCAAAACGATTTATCTCCAAAACCTTACCGTGTATAAAATGGTATAAGATTTTAATACCTCTGTTTACGCAAGTGCGTCTAACGAAATGTATCACGACGACTGGGTGTAAGTTTACTAGTATTCAATTCATTGCGTGACTTAAAATCAATAGCATATCGTCTAACTCGATAAAAACAGCAATCTGTACCGTTATTCATATTAAAATAGTTGTTCAATACAACACATTGAAAATGTGTCACGCACACAAGTATAGAGTATTAAGCGGCGTCCACACATGCGCATGCGCAGGTACCAAAAGTTAATTGCCTTCGTATGTTCAATGTTCGTAAGTTTCTACCTGAATGTCAGTTAAGTGTGGACAGGTCAACCTTTTCTTATTTTTTTTTACCAGTTTATACTATTACTCATGACTTCTTTTGTGTAATACTGATACTTTACGATTTTAATTTTGAAAATGCTACAAATAAAAAAATAGATGATGCCATTGTTAAACAGTGCGAGTATATGCAAGCAAGCAATGATCGTAGATTCAATAAAACATTTATAGTATTTCCTAAATTGAAACAAAATGCTAAATGCAAATGTAAGCTTATATCTATTAATCCATAGGACAAAACGTTGAGACGGCGTTGAGTTCCGCATCTTAATACGCAATGTTTCGATATCAGGTGAAAAACAGAGTGGAGAACAGAGTATCTTGACCTTGGACTATCCTGCTACTATTTAATATAGGTAGTTCTCGCATTTTCCACATTTAGTAGAAATGTCAACGACGCCCATTTCAACACTGCCTTTTGTTTTAATAAAATGGGAAAGTATCTATCTATTTAACGTATAAATGTTACCGTTAATTGTACAGTACCGTGTAGGTTTAAATTATGAACCTACAATCATCGCATTCAATGAGACAAGCAGAACTGAGCCATGATGGTGCTAATCAAGTAAACAATTATTATTCCTACCATCTTTATAATGTAAACATAGCTCGCTCATTACTGTAATTTCGTATACACTCGTCTATATTTTTCGACTATATACATATTTTAGGATAGAGCACGAAAACGCTTTAAAATTTAACATACAGTTTCCTAATAAGATTAGAACCTAAAAAATGCCTCCAATCATATACGTACCAATTGCTCCAAGATAATATTAAAATATTTTTTTGTTATATACGACTATATTTATTACCTAATATCTCTAAGCCTGCCTGCATACCATAGCTATTTATTAACAATATAAAAAAAAACATTTATTCACTTGAGCCTATTTTGATACAGATAGCGTTGAATTCTTGCCGTTTAAACTCTAACGGGGTGATTGTCGAGTACCTGCGCCAGTCCCTCGGTAATTTTTAATTGACAAAAAAGGCCTTCCCGGGCGATTTATATAAAGGAATTTATTTTTATTACGCGTATTAGTATAAGTTGGTGCTGGTGTGCGTTGCTTTGATGTATGTATCTGATTTGAAAGCTTTTTGAAGCTTTTTTTGTGATTTCTTTGTAACTACCTTGGCTAGAGTAATTAGTTGCTGAGTGGGTTAATTTCGACTAGTAACGTAATAAGTTTATACTCGTGGTTAAATATGGTCAGTTTCACGCTATTCCTTGCATAGCCGGGTAGGCAGAGAGAACTTAGTCTCAAGTCTGACTGATTTGAGACTAAGTTTTCATTTTCTGTCCGAATTCGAGACACTGCGTATTGAGTGGCGGTATTCTTTTGTCTTGATCACCAAAGTGGAGAAATGTTAGAAGTTAAATTGAAATTTCTTCTAATGGTTTCGGTACATAGACTATTTAAAAAATGCCTTAATCAGATGATAGGATCATTACAAATTAGATATAGATTAAATTCGTGTTAAAAAAAAATTGGAGCCTGACTTGAGATCCTTTTTAATATATTTTTTATTATACAATGACACATATCATATAATTTATTCGATATTGTATAATGAATTAGGAAAATTCTTTAATTTTCCTAATTGATAAAATCTAAAAATCATAAATATTTATACTAATATTTATAATGAATATTTGTTTTTTCAACATATTTTCTCACATATACATATGTTTATTCAACCGACCTTACTTAACTGTATGCAAATAATCTCAAATGCACCGGCCGATAACGTATCACAGGTAAACGCGCCCGAACAGTACGTACCTCGAATTCAATGCAAAAACTTGGTAATGAGTGCTCTGTAAGGACTAATAAAATGTGATTATTACATACAAATTAAGGAAATAGGCTTAACTAGTTGAAAATAAACGTTTTCTTTTTAGATTTCACAAGATTGTAACCCGTAACATCGTAAGCGTAGACTATAAAACGTGAAAGACCGGTCTATTCTCGTCCCTGAAGTAGTTTCGAGAAATACTCTCTTAGTGTCCCCTACACTCCCTAAGGAACCTACACGCTACATTTCATCTTTCAACGCGTAGTAGTTTCCGCTTTGCGTGGTCTGTCAGTCAATCAGTAACGGAGGATATTAATCATTGGGACATTGCGTGTTGTGCGGTGGAAAGCAATGCCGTGCTTTGTCTTAGGTACCAAAGGGGAGAAATGAAAATGTTATAAATATAATCATTCCCTCGAATGGGAATCGAACCAATAACCAACGTTTACAGTCTAAAGCTGTCTTTACTGTGCGATAGCAATACCAGATTTGATTTTGGGTGGAAAGTGGAGAACGGAGTGTCTTGACACTAGGTTCTCCCTGACTACCATAAAAGTTACTGTTTTAAAAATTAAAAAATATATAGTACTTATATTAAAGTAACAAAAGCTTGCATTTGGGCAAAAAGCTACTGTTTATTCTTTTTATAATCATTTATATATCTTTTATTATACAACCACTCGTATAAACACTCGTAAATAATTTCAAATGCAAAGAACGATGCTATCGCTGCACAGGTAGACGCGCCCGAACAATAACTTGAATTTGAAGCAAAAACGCGGTAATGAGTGCACTGTCAAGAATAAAAGTGAGCTTTGTCTATGTGGGGGGAGCTTTAGAAAAAACTTATGCATTGTTTTTTTAGTAAACCTCCTATATAAACCATTAAATGAGGTTGCGAATTTTGGAATTGAGTTTTTAAATCAAAGGTGTTTAGGTGAAATAAATGTTTTATTTATTAAATTATTAATGTGGCGCAGTGGGACAGCTTCTTACTGTAAACGCGATTAGTTGTGGATTCGATTCCCATTCGATTATATTTATAATTTGCATCTAAGACAAAACACGGCCTTCAGTCCCGTCACTCAACACGCATGTCTCAATTTCAGGCGGAGAGTTGAGAACAAAAGGTCTTGACACTAGGTTATCTTTGGTTACCCTTATGAAAGAGTGGAGGCTAGGAGGAGAGTGTGGGCTAAAGAGTGTAGCTGAAAAACATGAAAATTATTATAAACACACACACACATTTTCTTATTACGATTGATAGACTGAAAAAACTGAAAATATTCTAACAACTCAACGTATAATATACAGATAACTTTCTATGTACCTGCATTAATAGAAACAATACATCTAGATAGAAAAGTTACTTAATCTTGACATATAAATCTGTCCGGGATGGGAATCGAACCCACAACATTTGATGACAGTCTCGCATTACCATGTATTATTAGTGTACTTCGCAATATATGATACATATTTGTATGATTCAATTTAAATTAAAGATGAAAAACAGAGTTGAGTTCCACTCAACATGTAATATCTTGATTTCAGGCAGAAAATAGGGAATAGAGTGTCTTGAGACTAGGTTCTCTCAGACAGACATAGTAGGGTGCTCTGAACAAGCGTAAAGGTATATTACTAAACCTAGATCTGTTTCAATACGGCAGGAGGTTTTCTCTTCTATATGAACAGCGTGAAGATACAGTTTCAAAAAAAATGTTCTACTAAACGAGTTAAATTTAAATTAACTGAGTGGATTTCACTAATAAATGCAGACAGAATTGAAGGATTGTTATGTGTATTAAAATTAAATAAATAATTGATTTTAAGCTTTTTCATTTGCTTAAATATTTTCGTTACAGCATTTGTACATACACATACATACATACACATACATACATACAAACATACATATATTGCTTAAGTCTTATTTAAATATATTTTTTTATATGAAATTAAGATAATATATCCAAAGCCATATTTGTTTCCTGATAGGTCTATTTATATTATTATAAAAGGTTCTAAGATCCGTCTATACACCAGACACGCCCTGTGTGGTCTTCAAGCGATATCAAGTTCATTTTCAATGGAGATTTAATCGTGGAGCAAACTTAGAAATTGTTAAACGGCAAAAATTAAGGGGATTTCAAGTTTATAAGAAAGAACACTAAGTTTTTAAAACGGCGTTGCTTGTTTTGTTTTATTTATATAGGAATGAATATTGTAGGATATTCATTAAATTTCTGCTCGAATTGTTTACAAATAAGCTATTATAATTTTTGGTGCTTCAAGCTCTTTCCCGCATAGCAGGGTAGTCAGAGAGAACCTAGTGTCAAAACACTCCGTTCCAACTTTCACCACGTTCCCGCCTGAAATTATATAAACTATACATGTACATTATTAGACGAAAAAGTATTAAAAAAGACTTTTCCTTAAGTTACAATAAATATGACCTTTTTATTTCGCATAATGCGGAAGACAACGATAAATCAGGTTTTTTTTTATATATACCATATACATTTGTGCCTATTTCAATTTCGTAACTAACATGGCGTGCATACCTTTCTGGGGATCATTATCTTATCTTCTTTGCCATTTCTAGTTATTTTTCATCAAATAAGTACTTTTTTAAAACCGTCTGCACATTGACTGTCTGTCTATGCACAAGATGGTTGTGAGGGCGATGGTTGAGATTTACTCAAGGGAATGCTTACATTTAAATTGTTTGTTGTTTTCTGGCTTTAATAAGACAAACCGCGGAGTTGGGTTACGCCATCAGCCACTTAATATGTATATACTCTTTATTGCACTTAAAAAAAACAATACAATTCACAGAAATTAAGTGAGCAACGGTGGACTTATCTCTAAAAGAAATATGCAATGTGTTGAAGTCGGGTGAAAAGTAAAGAAGTGTGTGCCAACACAAGGCTCGCTGCCTGCATGCCTCGTATATTACATACCTAATACAGAAAATTCATATAGATAAACAGTTCATTGAATTTTAAATGCCTAACAAAAATTTACTTTCACAGTTAAGTCTAAATATACGTGAAAAATTACGAATGAAAGCAAATTACGAATCAAATGTTCGATTTTAAGACGGCTGTGATTTAAAATGGCAATAAACGTCACTGCTAATGTCTGTAGGTTTTTTATTTGTTTATAATTTCTAATTTTCTATTTTGATATAGTCGCGCTGTTGTAACAATCAATAGCTCACAGCTGGATATAAAGATATCCTGTCGTATGCAAATAATAAGAATGATTCGGTTCAAAATGCTATACATATATATAATTTATTCGAATATATTTACAATTTAGTAAAGTATCGATTATTAATTTTCCTTTTGATTTATTATTTTTTTACTAGATAAATTTATTTATTGGCTAGAAATCTAGACTTTTAGTGGTATTTTGTTACATTTGTATGATATATTAGCACGTTTGTTACTTTTTTTATTTTATTGTTAAAAGTTTTTCTTGATAGAAGACTATGTTATATTATAGTATTAATAGTATTACATATAAAATATTCCGTTATATGAATAAATAAAGCCTATTCCAAAAAATATCAAATGATCGCTTCAATTTTTTGAATACATGATGATTTTTAATATACGACTCATACATGATGTATCTAATTTATCTATCGAGGCTGGTATAGTGGGACAGCGTCTGACAGCAACTTAATTTGGTTGTGGGTTCGATGCTCACTCGGAGGAATAATTGTTTAAATTATTTTCATTTCTTCGCTCTGGTACCAAGACAAAGCCACCATTGTAAGTGAAGCCACTCAAGACAATGTCTCAAATTTAGGCGGAGAGTAGAGAGCGGAGTGTGGTGACACTAGGTTCTCTCTGACTACCCTGATATGAGTAAAAATGAGCGAAGCTGATTAAAGTAAACCTTAATTAACTTAAAATGTTGTTTTATTAATGATAGTACATGAAAATTATTCTGTTATATTTATGAAAAAATTGGGACTAATATATATCAACCCTATTCAAAAGTTTATATCGCTTATTTTTTTTAACAAGTCACTGATCACTAAGTAAAGTTATTTAGTACAATATTATAAAAAAAATTATGTTATTATATCGCGATAATACGCTGTTAAAGGCTCATATGGCCAATATCTAATTGTATATTCGATTCCTACTTAAGTTCATCATCATCATTATCTTTGCAACAAAGGAAAGAAAAAGGAAGAGAGATGTATATATATATATATTTATAATTTGAATCGCCGAGACTTGCCAGTAAGTTATTTAGGATACTTGTATTGGGAATCACTCGCTTCTCCGTTGGATACAATTAACCTTTATTAAAAAAAAAAAACAAGAACTCTGTCTATTTCAATAAATTAACAAATGTATGTTCTGCAGAGAGACGTGTGTTATTTAGACACTCCGCTCTCCACTAAATATGAATTTAAAAAAAGTTTTACATTGACTTTTGTTGTCTTTCTTAATAAAAAGCATTTCGAGAATATACCAAATTTTTTAATGTAATTATTTAAAAAAACTAACAGCAAACCGGAAGTGATATTTAAAAGGCATAAAACGATTCGCGTTAAGTAACCAATTATTTTGTATTTTTAATTCGTATACTACCGTGATTTATGCTACTTGATTAGTTGACAGTTATGGCACAGCGCTTTATATTCACTCTTATGGGATAAATAGATTATGGAAAATGTATAAATTTCTTGGACGATTATTCACCACGAGCGCTGTATCTGCTTCGATATCTGCTTCGTTCAATTTTTTATATTATTTTTTTAATATTTAGCTTATTCTGAGTGTGTCGATAATACTTTACAATATTAAAATGTGAGTTTTATAGGGAAATCTCGATGAACTTGAATATTCCTTGAGTGTGGGGGTTATTGCCACTACGGAAAAATTAAATAAGAAACTTATTGTACTCACAAAAAATTATTTTACCTTACATAACTAAATAGTAATCATATCAATTACAGATATAGCTCACCTTCTTTTCTAAAACTAAAAGTGTGATAAACTGTAACAAATGTATACATTAGATATTCTTAATGAAACAATGAAAAATTATGTAAATCGAGGCCTTCTTATATTGCCGTGTAGGTAGAGAGAGAACAAGTAAAATATCCTAGTGTTATAATAAATATGGCAACCGGAGGTAGTTCGCCATTTTTTCGATTATTTCAGAGACAATTCAAACAAAACACGGTCAATATATAAATAATTAATTCCATTTACAGTTTCCAAACTAAATTTAGTATCTAAATCGGTATCCTGTTAGAAATAATTAAAATAGTTTGACAAAGAACCTAGCCTAGTCATAATATAGATCAATATCGTACGATATTAGACACGATACCGATCTTTTTATATATAAAATGTACATAAAATATTCCAAGCTTACTCCATGTTATGGTCATTTTATGCAAATGTCGGCGACGCTATTAGGCGAGATGCGCGGGCGCAAATTTACTATTAGGTACTTTAAACATTCGTGTCTCATAACCGTTATGCGATATGGAAAGTATGTTATATAGCTTTGGAATTTTTCTTAGTTTAGTTTTTTGTATCATTTATTTTTATGTTTACGACATTTCGATATAATGGTTATGTAAAGGAGTGTATCTGTATCAGTTTAGAGATCGATTTTTTACTCTTTTTTTGGCTTCACGCGTACGAGTGTAAGCATACAGATACAGGGTATAGACATAAGCTGGTGTCAAGGCGCTCCATTCTACGAATTCTCTATTACATATAACATGATTTTTCTATGTGTTATTTCATGTTAATCGGAATTAGCTCATGATATGTATCGTAAATAAAAAAATGCCTTCTTTTATTTTAACGTCTGCTTTATTCAATTTATTCAATTGATTACATCGTATTTAATTATAATAGCCTATTTTATTGACTTTTGTTTATAATCCAAACGAAATTTAAGCATTTATAGTGTAAAAATAAAAAAAAAACAATAAAATGATATATCCAACTTTTGCTCTAAACGAGCATCGAACCCAATACTGAATAATTTACTTATAATTAATATAAGAAATAGAAATAATTAATTTGGGTGTTTTATAATTTTTCTTTTTAAGTTTTCCAATTTGACTAATGGCAATACAAAATACACTGTGGGCGTTGAATTAAGTATTTATATCGCTTGTGTAGATTATGTTCACTTACATACATAAATGTATGGCGGCTTTCGATTTCGTAACCGGTAACGTATGTGGGAACAGTTAAACTATTTTAATGAAGTTTGTAATAGATGAATTTTACTTAGAATTCTTAAATAAATTATAATTATGATGTTTAATTACGTTTTTTTATGTTATTTTTTGTAATGTTTATTTACTGAACTTGTTATATGAAAACAAGAGAATTTAGCGAGCGATTATTCCATTCTCTCTCCGGCAAAAAATACACTACGTATTAGTTCCAGAACTCAACAACTACCGTAGCGACTTTATCATACCAAACTAGGGAAGGTAAGGACTCGTATTATACAGACATCGTGCGTAGTTAAATATGCAACAACTATGCCACTTCTGTTTCATTATCATATTAAAATTATGAAAATAAGTTTATATACTATACCATAATAGTACAGTGTGAAGTGAAGTGACCTGTAGACGCAATGGTTATGGATTCGATTCCCACTTGGCGGACCACTCAACTCAGCGAAAAATGGAGAACGAAGTGACACTCTCTGTCTCAAGCTCTAAACACAAGTATTAGCTAATTAAAAATATGTTTGATAGACAGGAAGAGGCAGAGTGGTGATTGATTGTTTTCCACCTTTCGCCAACTGTAGAGACATTGAAAAACATATATAAAAAAATCGGGATTCGAACTCGCCGCCTTTTGGAACCGTCCAAGCGCTCTGACCGAAAATTGCGTGTTACATCCAGCTGCTTCGAAATTCTTGAACGCTTATTACACTTATTTTTGTTGTTACCATCTCTGTAGATCTTTTTATTAAATATGTTTTTCCATGTCCTAAGTGTGTGATTAACACTTTAAAAATGTCAAAAATTGAAATACATTGCATGCTGTACCTAAGTACAGATAAGTATGTAATAAAAAAATAAAATTGGTAGAGTATGTAATGATTTGTGTTCAATTGAAGATATGTTGAAAATAAGTAAATATAGATAATACTTTGATAATGCATTTCTAGGTTGGTTAATTAGTTTAGTTTACTAAATGTCACTTAAGATCTTGCCAAAAAATGTGCAATATGTATAAAAATCAACAGCAAGTACAAACGAAAGCACTAACATCGTTCTTTCCGCTTACTTCTGCAAAAAGATACATTTGTTATATAAAATAACATAAATAACTCACAATAGCTTTTAATTATCAAAAAAATCTCAATAATATTACGGCCGTCCAAAGAACAAGGAGTTCGAGCTCATCTGTCAAAACTGCTTAATATTTCTAAAAAGGTTTTATCCCCGTTGTTATTGTTATTTATACTGGTCGAATTGCCGACCCTTGGCTGGCAAATGAACACATTTTGATTCTAATATCTTTAAAAGATAGGTCGATTTTCGAACGAATTAATAATATTTTCACTTGGAATGCAGTTTGCGAGTGTAGGTACACATTTTTTGCCTTCGTGCGAGCAAGATAGCCTGCAAAGTACTAATGGGTGATGAGATTGCTCTGTCTGTAGCAAATGTGGTTTTTTGTACACCATGTGTTATTGTGACTCTATGTAGAGACGGTTTTTTTGTTGCCATACAGTTTTTTGATACAGTGCTCTATTGATCGTGAATGTTTGGTGACCCGTAAATAAGTAATATATATTTTAATTTATGGAACAGTTGTGGGTTCGTTTTATATTTAGGGTTCATATTGAAGTATTTTGGTTCTCATAGTATGGTAAGATTAGGTGTGACGTGGGATTATGCCACAAAATCCCTCAATATTATTTTAACGTGATTATGAAGAAATTTTGTAATCATAATTTTGTAAAATATATCTTCAGTTGCTTAAAACAGTGTAGAACATAAGCAAAATAAATAGTAAAATAATATTAATTATGAACTAAAATATTTATATATTGCTGGACATCCCTAAAGTTTCTGAAAATGGCGCACAAAATTACACTCAGAAGTTAGTGCAAAAATAAATCACCACACAGCCTAACACACATAAAGGTATAACCAAATTTCGTTTCGATCTATTTTTAGGGTCAAAATGTATCAAATCTTGGGCAACGGTCTAAAAACTCATAAATAAACAAAGAAACACCGCCAGCCGCGTAGCGGTTCTCGGAACAATTGTAATTTGCTCTTAACCGCCTAATCCAGACGCTATGTAGCACAATGGGTCACTTTGAGAGCGGGCGTCCTTGGCGAACGCTTACAAGGCACGGGATGGCAACATGCCTTATTAAATAGGTGGAAATTATTAGAAAAATGCATATTTTTTGCGGTCATCGTGACGCAGACGATCAGATAGCGTCCGATTGTAAAAACGATTGGTTGTGATAAGTAATAATTATATATAAACAATTTTCATTTCTCCGCTCTGGTAAGACAAAGTTCCGCCACTCTACACGTAATGTCTCGAGTTTGGGCAGAAAGTGGAGAATGGAGTGTCTTGATACTAAGCTTCCTCTGACTATCCCGCCATGTGGGTAAAAGCGTGAAGTTGCATAATATTCCAAAATTTTTCTCTAAGGAGTTTCGTGTTGATGCAATGTTTTCTATTTTATTATTAAAGTTTATATTTTTTAAATAACATAGCTCTATTCTATACTATAGAACTCTTTCAGCTCTACCATAACCTCGGAAACACAACACCTCATTCCTTACAAGAAAAAGCAAATTAAAGCGAAATAAAGTATTATAACTTTTTATAAGCAAATATTATATTAATCAAAGTGTCTTTATATAAGACACGTGCAGGACTGTTGCCTTACATTTAGGATCCCGTCTCGAAATAAATGCGATGTCGTTCATCATTTTGGAGTTCTTTGCAAAATCGATAGATCTTTTATTTTCTTAAATTACATTTGTCTATAGTTGTAGTTTAGTTAATAATAGTTATTATAAATCCCAAAATATACAAATAGAATACTAGAACAGATCGTCAGTGAATAATTACTTGTTAGCCTAATCCAGACGTAATATAGTACAATGGGTCACTTTGAGAGCGGACGTCCTTGACGTCGGGCTGCATAGCCCATATCGCCACGCATAAAATGAGCTAACCTAAAAAGTATACAATACTTTTTAATTCCTCATATTTCATTGTAGTGAACTCTAATTTTATGTATTTATGATATATTGTTGCAATGTAAGTTGCGAGAGTATAGTGACGAAACATTCCGTTCTCCATTAGCTACTTTCCGCTCATGCGTGTTTTTTTTGTTTGATTTTACGCTTCACACTTTTTCCCGCATAATAATCATAATCAGTGAGAACCCAGTATCAAGGCACTCCGTTCTCCACTTCGAGGCCATCTTGGCCAATGGGGCAGCGTCTGATTTGTGTAGGTTTAGGTAGGACGCGATTGGTTTCAGGTTAGATTCCTACTTCGGGGAATAAATTATCTTTAAATATTTTAATTTCTATGCTCCGGTACAAAGTACAAACCCAAGATAAAACCGTGGCGTTGAGTTCTGCTACTCAACATGCAACACGCTGTCTCGATTTGAGGCGGAAGCGGTGAAGATCGGAGTGCTTTGGAATTTAATATATTTAAATGGAATTTAATATATATTATTTTTTTTTCACTTTCATTATAAATATTTCTTAATAATCCATGTATTTTTAGCCTGTCTTTGAGATCCGCCACCAAATGTTATATAAAACGTATGTTTAAATAGACAGAAGTGTCCTCTTTTTGTCAAAAAGACAATATTTGACCTAAAACTCTTTGTACTCCCATTTGTTTCTTGCAGTTACTGTTTATTAATAGATTTTCCTATAATATTTTACAAATTATTCTCCATAAATATTAATTCCATTTGACTATGAATTTTTAATAAGTTTTTAATTAGTCGCTTCTGATTGTGTCACGAGGTCTTTAACTACTTTATTTCAGACAATGCTCTACATTACGTCGTCAAATATAGCTAGGTCATAGTCTATTTATATAAGGCTAAGTTCAAATAATTGTTCCTTGTTATTACTAAATTATACAGCAGATTTAATCGCATATATATATTATATTTTAGGTGAAGAAAATAGAAAGAAGCGAAAATTTATTTCTGTTTATATTAAAAATTGTTTTATATTTTTCACGGCATCCCGCTAACAGATTTTGTATTTCTAAATCAAAAACAGTTTTTAAATATCTTTTTTTCGTAGCCAAAAATTTTACAAAACAAAATGTTTTAAAACCACTTATAAATATAGAGTTGGCACCGTTTGCCTTGCACTGCGAGGTAGTCACAACCTCTACAGCGACTGCATTTGTTATAAATACTAATTTCGTTTGCACAGAGCATTAAGGTTCAGATTTTTATCTGAGTCATATATATCAATTTTATTTTTATTATATACATATATATGTATGTATATATATATAAATTATATTTTGTACGTGTACGTTTTTCCCGTATGGCGGGGTGGTCTGAGAGACCTTAGTGAACACTCCGTTTTCACTTTCCGCCCGACATCGAGATATTGCGTGTTGCGTGGTGGTACGTAACTCTACATTTTGTCATACCAGAGTGGAAAAATTAAAATAATTTATATGTCAATCATTCCTCTCAGTTACGTCAAATTTGACGTCAATGTGGCCAAGTACGGCTGCAACACGACTAGTCGCGAATTTCAATTTCACTGTAATATAACTTGCATATTGCCCAGCGTTGAATTTAACCCCGCAACATGCAATACTCCTAAGGTAAAAATATTAAATACAAGTATTTTATTTTTTGTCACTCGTGATTTGTATGTACTTTTTCATCGTGTCAGTAATTTCAGTGAAACTGATTCTGAAAATTAACAATCGGTGAAACATTCCAAATCAACTATTCATAAAATGGCTGTAAAAATAAAAAAAATCATAAACATATAAAACAAATACTATATATACCTATAAAATAATTCGACAGTGATATAAAACAAAAATTAAACCAATAAAATATAGAGTTATAGTTTCTTTACTGCCTATTTCACGTATTGAAAAATATGTCCATATACTCTGTGGCACAGTTTTAGAAGGCTGTAAACATTTAATGGGGTAAGTTTTACGATTGACGGCAAAGAGGTAGGAGGGTAGAGGAGACAAGGGGAAAGGGTCTTGGAAGGCGTTACTTTCGTTTAATGATCTAAACTTTACGTTTAAAATGTACTCGTATACGGTATTTTAATGAACTTACTTATGCTCCATTGATGTAACGATAGCTTGCTTTTTGCTCTCTTTTAATAATCTCTTAGAAATATTATCAAGAGATAAGTCACATTACTGTAAATTTTTGAAACATTCTGAGATATTTCTTACTGAGTAGTAGAGTTTAACGCCGCCTTATCTTAAAACGCTGTAGAAACATAATAGCTTTAAATATGTATATATTTCTCCAAGTAGTGAACAATCTCTACTCTATGGTTAATGGTTGTGGGTTTATACTCTATCTGGGTACAAATCCGTATATTATTAACAATTGCGTATATAATCGACGTAACTTCGCAGCGATAGCATCTATAAATCTTTTACTTAAATCATATTAAAAACTTTATTTAAAAAAAACTCATTAAAAAAATACCAAGTGAATTAATTGCATTGGAATATCAGAAAACAATGCGCGACGCTACATCCGATGGCACACTTTCTGACTGAAAGCTCCGGAAGTCGATCTGGGTCGACTCGAGCCTTAATAACACCTGGATTAATGAGAATACTAATTGTAATTAAGTTTAAGTCTTATTTGCCTTTAAATAGAGTATTTTTTAATTAGTGATAAATCACTACGTTCACATGTTTATTATAAAGACATATTTAGATAACGTATAAAAATTTGAACGCAGCGGGATTTGAACCCACGCCCCATGAAAACCGTTGAAGCGCTTTGACTGCTAAGCCATGCGTTCTACATCCAGCTACGTCGACAACTTATATTTGTTGTTAGCATCTCTGTAGAGAGATTTTTACAAATTCCTGCTACCCAAAGATTATTCTACGAAAAATCGTTTGGCAAGAGAGAATGCTGTTTATTAAATATATTATTTAAAGAGTTATTCGCACACTTAGGAAATTGAAAAATACATATTTAGAAAACGTATAAAAATTTAATGCAGCGGGATTTGAACCCGTTCAAATTTTTATATGTTTTCTAAATATGTCTTTTAGATATTATCATTCAAAAGTGTACGATTATTATCTAAATATTCTACTAAGTAAATATTCCACTAATGTGATATGAAATGAATTATTTTTTTCTTTCTTTTTAGCGTTCCACATCTTCCGCATATAACAAGGTAGGCAGAGATAATCCAGAGCTAAGAGCACTCCGTGCTCTATTTTTTTAATATTTATTTTTACATCTTACGTACATATCTAGATGTGGTTCTAAATTAGGTCGATCATACGCCACTAGATTTCAATTAAAGTTTTCTGCAAATGGAAGAAAATAATAATTTATAGGCCAGAGAACCCGCTCGCCGTAATTTACTTTCATAATTTCTGTCTAAAATACAAAATAACGCTATAATACATGTTACGAATATGTATATGTGTCAAAAACCTTAGTTCTCCACTATCCGCCCAAATCATTGCGAGACATTATGTGTTGAGTGGCGGAACTCAACGCCCGTTTCATCTTGTCACCAAACAGACAATTGAAAATAATTTAAATATAATTATCCCACGAATGGGAATCAAACCTACTACCATTGAGAATACAGCCAGACGTCGAGACACTGCGCCACGTTAGAAAAAAATAAACCAAAATTGGAATCTAGGCCTTTTTGATACAATGAACTACTGAATAAATGAAACTGTCAACAATGTGTACATGAATATTACATGTAGAGCTTATTTCCGATGACGTTAGTAACTGGCAGAACGGAAACTAACTAAAGCACAGCAAGCCAATTAATTGGATGTTTAAAGGAAATCCAAATTTCATGGTGTAATTTATTTTTTGGTATCTCTCTATATAACTAAAGTTAAGTTTTAAAGGTATTTATTTGTTTTACAGGACATGGAGCTCTATTGGTGTTTCTTTTTCTATAGTCCTGTTGAATTTTTCGTAAGGACAAATCTTTTAAGTTGCTTAAACTGAAATTTTAGATAGAAGCGATGTTTTATATGAAATCTTTTCTTCTAGAAAACCTACACTGTTAAAAACCGTCGTAGCCACAAAGCCCACCTCTGTAATGCCTAAAAAAATAAATGAAAGTAAATATGAACAAGATTGAATGTATTTAAGTTACATAACGACCTCGTCGGTATAGTTTTATACTAAATCACAATTGTATCGAGCATTTCATACTCATTATCGTTTTAAACATGATCCACTGTAATTGGGGTTTTACTGCAAGCTTTACGTGTATTATGACTTGCTGGAGCTTTCACACTAACTGACGCATTTCAACTCTTTGTTCATATCTTCTACTCGTAATAATATATTGAATTTCGTAATAATATTTATAGACTGTAAGCTATGATTGTGGGTTCGATTGCTACTCGGGGGAATTATTATATTGAAATTATTTTCTTTTCTCCGCTCTGGTTACATGACAAAACGCGGCGTATAGTCCCTCATTTAACAAGTACAGTAAGTAACAGATTTAGGCGGAATGTTGAGAACAAAGTGTCTAGCTAGATTCTCTAGAAATCTAGTCTGTTATACGGGAAAAAACGTGAAGCTAAAAAAAGGGTTTTATTAAGATATGACTTTATTGATTCAATTCATAAGTTCTTATTAGTGATCAATGCAGTACCGCCTATTTTAAAACCAAATTTATATTTAATAATGTTATTGAGCTGATTATATTATATATATGAAATATATGTGTGTGTGTAAGCATATCCAATCAATATGAAAAACCCCACGAGTAAAGGTCGGCAAATATTAGCACCTGTCCCTGCGAGCTGTGCTGTCAGACGCGATTTTGGTAACAACTAATAATTAGGCTCGTGCCGCAAAAACCATCGACATATCGATTGTTAAACAGCATTTATTTTTTTATTTCATAATATAAAAAAAATATTGTATATACATACCGTACATACCTTTTGTAGTATCTATATAATTGCATATCTAATTAACTAGTAAGAAAATTTGTATATATATTCGGTTGTTATAAAATTATCGATTTTTAATTTCGATTCAATCAATCGATCTTAGTTTTCAAATTCAAACACTTACAAGATATTTTATTTGGCATATTGAAATTGGGCACAGTTATACTTTATCTAGAGAAAATGCTAATAAAATAATGTATTTTAAAATAATTTATTAAAAATATATTTAATGTACAAAATAAATGTAACGCACACTACCATGACTTAACTTTTTTAATAGAACTAAATAATATGAAATTTGGCATACTTAAAGTTTATACGCCAAAGAAAAGCCAATATTTGTCATTATAATCTATTCAATCTATAATCTATAGAAATATATTGAAATAATAAAACAAATATTACTTTTATAATACTTTTATTTTTATATAAAGCAAAAAAGTTAACAGAAGTACATGTTAAACCCATTTAATAAAGAATAGTTGGATTTGCAATCTATTCCCGTGACGTCACTATGCAGTAGAGGGGAAGGCTGCCCTTCGCCGGGTCACCTTGCGCGTGCGCAGGTAACACGTCTATTGTGCAACCTGACACTGATACAACCATAAAAACACCATCACTTGCCCTGTATCACAACCCCATAAGGTTTAATATTACACCTTAACGATTTTGAATTTTTTGAAAACCCAATTGCATTTTATAGTTGAGCGTGACAGGATAATTTAGGAAAGGAACAGTTCGTGTTTCTGCGATACGATTTTTTGCGTTCTTTCTGAATAATATGCTAAATTTTAATAGCAAAAGCAATTGTTTATAATGTTAAATACTCAGTATATCGGATAATTGCCCGGAGTTTTTGCTAGCTCAATTTGTAATGGATGTTTTTGTTTTGTACCACTTTGATTATTCGTATGGTGTGTAATTATATGTCCGAGTGATCTTCCGACGGCCGATCGTAAAATGTTCTCATAACCATATTCGTAAAATGCTGGTTACACGGCTATTGCTACGATCGTAATTTATGATTTTTGCAAATGTTTAACACTAGATTGTTTTAATTACGGACTTGAATATACATACATTGGTACTTTATATTTTTAACCTTTTTTTTAAATGTTATTCATACACTTAGGAAATTGAAATATTTTTTGGAAACATTGACATTGACAACAAATTGACTTTAACGGTTTTCAAGAGGCGCAGGTTCAAATCCAGCTGCGTTCAAATTTTTATACGTTTTCCTAAAATATGTTTTTACCTTATATTTACAAGTATTGGATGATGATTATGATTTTTAGTCTGTATGAAATAAAGATAGTTTGAAATTTAATTAGATATTGCGGCATGAGGATTCACAAGTATTCTAGCAGCATATGTAAAAAGTGTAGAATAGGATGTTTTTTTGACTGTTGTACTTATGCTAGGAACATATATTTTTTTATCATTCATCATTTTGGTAATAATCGGAACATCATTATTACTATTTATTATTATGGAGAACACAGTCACTTACTCTAGGTTATTGCAAAAAAGTAACACTTGATATAGCGACTTCATAGAATTAAAAATTGCATTATTTGTTGACATAAAAAATAAAAAATAAAACACAGTAGAAATAGAAACAAACGAAAATTTTAAAATATAACAAGAAAATAAAATATAATAACAATTCCAGTAATCATATGACGTGTAACACAGATACTTTTCCGTAATACATTCTTGGAAATTTCTCGGTAAGCTTCTTGCTAGGGCTTGAATGATTCACTCAGAGTTTGCATTGCAAATCGCTTAAGATCAAACGAAATGAAACATTATACATGACTCATGCTGTTATTACAGTAATATTATAGATGTATTTTTGTTGCTCCTCGCATCTACAGCAATTAGCTTGACAAAAGAAGCTGCTTAAACACTCCGTTCTCCACTTTCCGTATATCTAGACTACACTAGTAATGATTGAGAATGAGACTGACAGAGATTTATAGATGTATTAGGATTAAATGTCACCTTAGATTATTATGTTATTATTTTTAGCGTAGCGTAAAGCTATTTTTTTTAGATATATAACAATATATCTAAAAAAACAGATTTACGCTTTTTCCTGTATAGCAGCAGGGCCGTCACCATCCGATGACCCGATTTTGGGGGCAAATAATATAAAGAATGAGGAAAGTATGAATTGTAGGTAAAGTCGAGAGCATATGGAGCTGTTTACTTGTAGTACGAGCCTTACAGGTGTTTTCTTATTAAAAATGATTCCCGAAAAAAATAAAATCTTAGGTGGTACCCATGGCATTCCGAATTTCAGGAAGAATGTTGATATCAATTATTACTATATTCTTTGCGTAGGATCGCTGTACGCCACCATCCACAAGTCGAAGACTTTAGTTGGTTTACATTTGGCAACTTTTTTACAATCTCTAGAGGGGGGGGGGGGCATCTGCCCTTATTGCGTCCCCCCTTGGCCATGCCCTTGCATAGCAGGGTAATCAGAAAGTATCTAGTGTAAAGATACTCTCCGTAATTCAACGCCGAGTTTTGTCTTGTCACCAGAGCGGAGAAATGTAAGTTATTTAAATACAAAAGTTCCCCCGTGTGAAAGCCGAACTCATAAAAACTATGCATACACTCCATATTCGTTTTTTAATTGCATCGCAGGGTAGTCAGAGAGAACCTAGTGTCAAGACACTCCGTTTTCCACTTTCCAATGGAATTTGAGACATTGGGTTGAGTGACGGCGCTTTGTTATTCCAGAGCAGAGAAATAGAAATAAATGGTCTCATATTTACGAGAGTTACGTTGGAGCTTAGTTTATAAATTCCTCGACTCTCATAATCCGATGAGACTGCTATCCAGATCCAGAGGGAAATCAGGGACAGGAAAGGCATTACATTTCCTCCAAAGCACTGTTGTATACCGCCTACTTATATAAGACCCACTTTGTGACTAATACTTCGATTTTTATATTATTAGGCTTTTTTGTAAGTGCTATTTAATCAAAATTGAATTATATATAAAGTATTTATTTTAACAATGCCAATTTTAAAGTATTACTATTCTTATTTTAGTGTACTAAAATAAGAAAAAGACATTGTATTAAGGTCACAATATTAATGATATCTATGCAGAATATTAATGATATATAGCAGTCTTTGTCGTTTATTACTCTTTTTAACTATTAGTCAGTTTATTTTTAAATAGTTCTCATTGTAGAGAATAAAGCAAAAATTAACTCTAAAACTTTCCGCCAAGACGAAAATATTGCGTATTGAGTTGAAACAAACGCTGATCTTGTCGAACTAGACCTCCTTGCAAAATTTTGCTGTAATAGCTCATTTGAATAAAGAATATTTTGATTTTGAACAACCCCAAAGTAGACAAGAACTGGGGTACAGAGAGTCTCAACACTATATCCTCTCTGCCTTCTCAACTAAATGAAACTTACAGTTACAAAATATATTAATATACTATATCAATTAACACATCGACAATCCAATAGATATCTTGTCAACGAACTGAGTATCGGACAGATACTTTGATTACATTAATTTATTTTAATTAAAACTGGTCCCTAGGTTTTTCGAAGCTGAATAATTTTCGTGGGTGGTGCCTTATGACTTGCCTCTGTGATATATTGTACTGAATTAATTAATAGAAATAATTAACCAAATTACTTTAAATGTATCTAACACTGTATTCACCAAAATAAGGCCTATCAATAGATAGAGGGACGAGGAATTGATACACATTCGAAGCATATTAGTGTAATAGCCTATTAATGTTGTTCGGTGGCAGAGCTGTACTAAAATAGTTCTAGTCTGCATTAGTTTGATTGATCTGGATTTTATGCTTTGTATATTTTTGTTTTTTTCAGCTGGTTAAGTTACAGATCTTAGAGATCTATTACCATGCCGTTATCCATTTTTTTCAACTTCCCGCATAGCATAGTCTTCCCGTCATGGAGGACTTAGTATCAAGACATTCCATTCTCAACTTTCCGCCATTTGATCTGAAACATTGC
Organism: Podotricha telesiphe; assembly: GCA_038994665.1. NCBI lineage: Eukaryota > Metazoa > Arthropoda > Insecta > Lepidoptera > Nymphalidae > Podotricha > Podotricha telesiphe. The sequence continues at coordinate 155,553 of JAOYRR010000026.1, read as the reverse complement.
ATGTTGATTGTTGGAAGACAACACTGCGCTTGGTCTTATCACCAGAGCGGATAAATTCAAATTCAAAATATCCTTTATTCAAATAGACTTTTACATGCACTAATGAATCGTCGAAGGAACATAAAGCTACCACGGGCTCGGAAGGCAGTTTTGCTGAGAAGACCCGACGTGAAACTCAATAGTTGCTCTTTATAAATACAAAAGTTACAATTTTATTATTTAATACAGCGGTAGCTAACCTGAAATGTATGATAAGTGGTAGCTAAATGAAAACAATTTAAATATAATCATACCCCCAAGTCAAAATCGCACCCACAGCCAACCACGTTTACAGCCAGATGCTATGAAATGACTGCCTCTAAACAATATATTAGATAAAATAATCCTATACAGCTTTCCCATTCTATTACTAAACATATATAAATGAAGCAAAATATAACGGTATTAAGAAATTTTGTCACAAACGAATAGTCAAATGCCAGAGTTATGAATACAATTACGTTTATAGTTAAATAATTTATTTTACTGCTTAGAGGCCGTGAGAGCTACCCACTGAGGTAAGGCAACCGGATACAATTGTCGGTTACATTACCGGTTATTTTTGTTTTACAAATTATTTCATAAATGTATGAGGCGAAGATGGTATTATGGTTTGATTTTTCAGTTAACCGCATTGGTTGCAAGTTCAATTTGCAATCAGAGCATTGATTTTATGTAAATTATTTTCTTTTTGTCGTGTTAGTGAGATAAATCGCATCGTTGACTTACGCCATTCACCTCGAAATGTTACAAATTTAGAAAAAATGGAGAAAGGAGTGTCTTCTTAACTTAAGAGTCAAGTTCTCTCTGCCTATCTTTGTAGATGGGAACAAAGTGTGAAGCTGTATAAATTGAGAAATACCTCTATACAAAATAAAAACAAAAATAAGCGAACCTCAGACCATTTATTGCGGCCAGAACTTTCAACTATTGCACAATTGAGATTAAAATACAGGTGTGTAATAAATACAAACATACATAAACCGATAACGCCCGTTACTCGTAAGATAATACCGCATAGATATCGTTACGACGCGTCGCAGCGACCTCGCCATAAATAAGATGAGCTGTTCGTTTAATTCATTTCCCCGTTATAACGCCATCGTTGTAGGCTACGTAATTTTTTATGACTATTTCTTAACACATTATCTGGTAAATAGTTTTGTTTATCAAAAATTAAGACCTTCGTATCGAAGCAGGTTGACTGTAAACGGATCATTAGTTCGATTCCCACTCGGTGGAATATTATATATAATAAATATTTAAATTATTTTCATATCTCCGCCATAATGAGATGAGACCCGGTGTTGATTTCTGGTACTTAAATTCGGGACGAAAGCGGTAAACAGAGTGTCTTGACACTAGTTGTTCTGTCTATCTTACTATACGGGAAAATATGTGAACATGAAAAAAAAAACAATTTAACTTAATTTACCTAAAAGTAACAATTTTGACTCATATTGTTTACTGGCCGCGATGGTCTAAATCTAAGCGGCTGGTGTTCAAAGAATCTGTCTAAATCATAAGCACCAGGTCGTCTCTACTTATTCCGTATTTTCTGATATACCTAGGTGTGGGGTCATATACTTCAATATTCTTATGATTATGGGATTTGTAATATAAGTAGTGTGCAAAATAAATTACTTTCAATTTACGAATATTAGAATAGCTACATCTATTCAATTCAATTAAATAGATTCGGACATTGGTGACCAGTACATCATGTCGATATCATCGTTTTCATGTAGGTACCTATATGAATACAATATAATTTTCAAATGTTATTATAAGTAGTAGAGTATAAGAAATAAAAATGATGTATAAAAATTTAAAATGAATGCAGATCGTACTAAGAATTGTGTCCATTGAAACGTGTAATAATAAAGATAATGAGTCAGGATCGCCGCTTTGCACCGGATGCGTCGCGACTCTCGCGCACGCCGATGTAAGCTTATGATAGTTTAGACATGCCTTTATATATTTTTTATATATTTATTATTGTTAAGTTAAAACATATTAAGGTAATTGGTTTAATAACCAATTACTAAAATCATATATGTATGAAATATGAATGTATCACATTTTATCTTTATCAGGCACGTCCTCGTTTAGCCACAATGACGTCTTCTTGCCAAACTATTGTTCTTCTTCTTGCTTCTTCTTGTTCTTGTTGCCAAACGATTGTTCGTAGAATAATCTTTGGGTAGCAGAAATTTGTAAAAATCTCTCTAGAGAGATGCTAACAACAAATATAAGTTGTAATAAGTGTATAAGAATTTCGGCGCAGCTGGATGTAGAACGCATGGCTCAGCGGTCAGAGCGCTTTAACGGTTTTCAAAAGGCACGGGTTCAAATCCCGCTGTGTTCTTTTTTTATACGTTTTCTAAATGTGTCTTATTATATTACTTATCATAATAAATATCTTGATATATGTTATGTAGGGGTTAAGAATGAATTTTACTAAGAGAGATGTTGTTGTTTTTAAAAATAGAATATTTCATATGACTATAAACCTTAATCTTTTTATTATGGATGTAGGCTTAGGCTATGTAGACAACATTAACAGGATTGGTGTGATATCGTAGACAAAAGGTATCTATTGACTTTCGATTTGATAATCCTTAGTCTTGAAATATTATTTAGTATTATAAATAGTATTTCATAAGTGCTTAGAGTAATAATTATGGAAAATTGACTTGTTAAGAATTTTTTTTTGTAACGTATAATAAGCAAAATCAGAAGAAGACCTCATTTACCTTTCACTTCCATGCAAGAAAAGATCCCACTGAGTACTTCTCAGGTTTAATGTTTTATCTTTAGTTAACCAGTATATATAATTTTATGAAAATGTTTTTAACTATTATGAATAACGCTTTAACAAATAGGCAATAAAAATACAGTTTATATTATTTATTTTGAACACAATTATAAGATTTCGATTTGGAAAAAAATGTTAGTAAAAAAACCTATAATATAAATATTAGTTTCTATACCTTTATAATCCTACATCGACAAAATCTCTACTAAGTACCTACGAAGTGTCTCAGATAGTAGAAATAGCCGTTGCATATGTGGTGGGGATAAGGGGCCATACGAGATATCACTGCCACGTGACACGTGTTTGAAACTACTTGTTTTTAACGTCATTCTAATGTTTCTTTTAGTTTGATTTTAGTTTCACGCAACTTCCGCACATGGCACGGTAGGTTGAAATACCAAGTAAGGGGCACTCTGTTCTCAAGTTTGAACCTAAAATGTAGATTTTGCGTTTTTGATGGCGATATGTACATATGTAAAGCATATATTTAGAAAACGTACAAAAATGTTTAACGCAACGGAATTTTTATAAACTTTTATACGTTTTCTAAATATATGTTTTTCTATTTCCTAAGTGTGTGAATAACACGTAAGAAACAAATGTTAAAAAAATTTACATATGTTGTAACACATATAGTTTAAATATAATCTGTCCCCTGAGTTCGGTTTATATCTTACTGGGCCACTATGGGCCAAAAAATTCTTTGAAATGCTAGTATGTATTTTTTTTTGTACATGGCAGTTGGCATGTAGATGTAGTCAATGTATGTGTAAATACTAAATACTTAAGGCGATATTTGCAATCCAATAAACACACCTTAGAATTTCAATGGGTAATTTCTAATTTTACCACAAAAAGACCAAGACCAATTGAGATGCCATGGTGATTTGCCACTTTAGCATTCGGTTGCTCTCTATACTCTGGAGACTCTGCCTAATGGATAAGACATAGAATTTAATGCCCTTTTTCAAAATATAGCAAGTTTTAAAGTAAATAATCGATTTGTGTGATCTGAATATAACCAGTATATAATTTGTATAATTAGTATCAGCTGGTGCACTAAGAACCATTGAAAACTTCCGGCTGTAGCACGTGGCGGTTATTTGAATTTTTTTTTGACATGTTAAAATTTAATGGAAATCAATATATTTGACTATTTAAGATATTTAATGTATATAATATTTTTTCGGCTTCACACTTTTTCCCCATAGGAACTGATAACCTGCTATTCTGAGTTTGTCTGTCTGTCAGAGCTAGTCTGAGATAACCTAGTGTTGAGAAACTCGGTTCTCAACTTTCCACCCGCATTCGATACACTGCGCGTTGAGTGGTATGATGGCCTCAAAATATTTTGATAGTAAAATAAATTTATTTTCAGATATAAAAAATAAAGTAAAACAATGCTTACAGTTGCAGGTTCTAGTCTCATGTGAAAATTTTATTTATAGTAGCAATGTTGGAGGAAACAAGTCGTTGAATTTTCACAGCCAATTGGGCATTAACAAAATATGGAGAACGGAATGCAGATATAAATGTAATCTTTAAAAAGTCGAAAACCATCGTAAGAGTATACGTAAGTATAGATATTCACGATGTGGCAATGTCGTCTCCAACGAAAATAATACTAAATGAGCGTGGGTGGGATGCACTCGATCGCTAAGATCGTAGAAGCAAGTAAACGGATGCGGGAATTTGTGCACAGTTTCACAGATATAGATAGATCCTTGTTTATTTCTAAAAAAGATTATACATTTTTCCCGAGTAATTAGTATCAAGACACTGCCATTTCTAGTTTTCGTCTGCATTCCAAACATTGTTAGTTGTGTAGCGTAACTCAAAGTCGCGCTTTATCTTAGCGGAGCGTAGAATTGAAAAAAATTTAAATGTATTCTTTCCCCAGTGTGGGGATGAAACCTATAACCATTACGTTTGGCATCATACCTTGTATCACTACGTCACGGCTTTTATATAATTTTGAGACAAAGTGAAATACTATTATCACAATTTATACTTTTTGAGTAGGTTTAAGAAAGTACATTTTTTTTCTAGATTTAATTGAACATTTTTCTACTGCGAAGTAGTCATGTCCTAATATTATATTGTCCTAGATCAAGAAACTTTATCTTCCATGTAATAACTAGGTATTATGAATATCCAGCGGTATACAAGCGGTAAAAACATAATGCTAACTTCAAAAAAAGATTTCAGACAATACAGACTTAAAAAATATATTTTATCGAACCTTTTTTAATGACACGCCATGGTAGTGCGATCGAGACCCAATGAGAGGAATTTCATATAATAAATGTTTTCAATTCCTGTACACTTCGTCTAGTATAATAAATTTTGCCACCTACCACACAATGTATCTAAATAAACAGACATTAATTCAGTCAAGAGACCCCATTTTTCACTTTCCGACCCATTTCGATACATTAGGACATGGTAATTGACAGAATTGAAAAAATTAAAATATTTTTCAATGTAATCATTCCCCGAAGCAGGGATCGAACAAACGACCATCGCGATTACAGTTACGTACGTTAATATGCGTTGTAAAGCAGTGAAAAATGCCCCCCTAATTAACCCCCACTCCCTCCCCTTTTTCAGAATCTGTAAAGCTCTATATACCTCATCCAAGAATATGTCACCCTACCGCTTCATACATCGAATGCATTTTATATGTCTCACTAAAGTTTATCTTAGTTCTAAGATTATTCACGAGTCCGTTGAACGATATATTTTCTCTTTACTTTAACTATTCCTTTTCACTAGCGTTGGATCATATTGCTTGATTATTTTTAGCGCGGCCCGTGAGCTTTCGAATTAACACTTAGTTATAATATATTACAATGTTTTGTATATGTTCAGTATATGTAGATTAGCCTTTTGGAGGTTTTTGTTATAATTGTAAGTAATAAGAAGCCACGACCTCACTGGGTTGCGGCTTTGATTACCAGTAAGGGTATTGTTTATAGTTTAATGAACTCTGATGAAACAAAACGTTTCGTTGAATTCCGCCTTTAAGCATGCCATTTTTTAAGTTTTTGCGGAAACCGGAGAACTAAGTGTAGTGACACTAGGTTATCTCTGTCTAGTGTGGTTATGTAGGATAAAGTTTGAAGCTGATAAAATATATATAATAACCCGTAGATCAGTTGATGAGTAAAACACGTTTCGCCTTACTGTTTCCTATACCCTTTCATACCCCATCATAATTTTAGCAAAAAGTCCAAATTTTTCCCTTTATGTGCTAACGAAATGATAAGTGTAGAGAAAAGGGTCCTAACACTGCATTTTAATACTAATGTTTCTAAATATGTAATTAATAAGTGGTTATAATAAGATTAGGAACAATTAATTGTTAACATAGTTTCATTTGTATAAGTTAATTAAGTTGGCAACTGAAATGTTATAAAATAATGCACTTTGTAAGGAAATTGTAGTAATGTAATCATATAATCCGAGTACTAATTTCTAAAAAAAACACAACACATTCTCTCCTTATATATGTGTAACAAAATAAAATATAAAAAAAAAAATTGAACTAATATTATTTTTCATATTAATATATAACTAAAAATACGTTTACTAGTATTTGAATTTAGTCGCAACACTTCATGAAAGTCGGTGCTATAATTAAAAAAGTACTCATGTAGTCTGAATCGAGAGTGTCTCACTTATGAATAGTACCGGAAATTCCATTGCGTTGTATTATTGTAATGTAAAAACCTGTCACTGACAATAAGTAGTCCACTCTCCGAGACTCTCCCGAGTTTGATACATTGTGGCGGAAGTCGATCCGCGATCTCTATCTCAGCTGTATGTACAAGTGTACTGAGAACCTAGCGTTAAGAAATCCACTTTTATAATAATAATATAATATCTACGTATATTCATTAAAATTAAGTCATAATAAAAAAGCTAACGCCAACGTAGCGTTCTCCGCTCTGGTGACAATACACGCTTTATCTCATATTCGGACGGTAAGTGGAGAACGGAATTTCTCGACACTAGGTTATTTCTGCCTAACATGCTATGCGAGAAAAATCACGAGCTGAAAAGAAATCCTATCCTAGTAATAATAAAGGATGCATCCATTTTAAAGACATTGTGTATTAAGTGGCGAAATACAACGCCGCGCTTTGTTTTGCCGGATCTGAGAAATAAAATTAATAATTATAGTAAATATGAAACATAAAAAGTAGGTAAATATACAAGAGCAAATGCTTGTAAAAAAAGTAATAGTCATTACAACAACTCCCATAACAAATTAGAAATAGAAGCAACGCCGACGTGATTCAGCGTGAGGGCTACAGATTACAGGGCGAAAATAAAACGGGCTTCTTAATCCAACCATTATGCTATGAACTGTACAGTCTAATGGATAAATTCGTATTTTTATATAAAGACGTGATAATATCTTTGCATTCTTCAAGGTTTAGTTTAGGGGGCCCAAGGCCAATTTTACGGTTTTTTTTTTGAATCGTAATATGGCACTGTAAACGTGATGGTAGTGGATTCGATTTTCATTTTGAAAATGGTTATATTTAAAATATTTAATTTCCCCGCTCTGGTAAGAAAAAAACGTATCGTTGCAAGCTCAACACGCAATCGGAAGAAAAAACAGAGAACGGAATGTTATGACACTAGGTTCTCTGTGCTATGCGAGAGAACGAATAAAGCTATAGTTTTTTAGCATTAAGAAATAATTGGGACATATTACTCGGTATTCAATCATCAATGTATATCTATGTAAAATCAACGTCGATCATCGCTTACATTTGTATTTTTTGTATATGGCGTCAAATCCGTAACTTTGAATAAGACGAAAAATATAGAGAAAAGCTATACAAATATAGTTTCTTACAATATATTTTTTTAAAGCAGTTGTATTGAAATACAATCAATAAGAGTTAACACCAGTGCGTGGCAGGTTACGCGTCGCGATGTCGGCGCCTCGCGTGTCACTTAATTGCAAAACTTACAGCATGCTACCTGGTGGGTTTACATAGACTTGTTAGAGTAATATTATTTAGTTTTATGCATTCAAAATTAACAAGACGTAACGCTGGGGGACAGCCTAACTGTACACGATGGGTGCGGATTCGATTCTCATTTAAAACTATTTTCAATTGCCCAGTCTAGGGAATTGCAAGGCACAGCGTGGCGTTGGGTTCTGGCACCCGACACGCAATGTCTATAAAATAGGCAAAAAACGGAGACCATAGTGTCTTCAGTAAAAATATATTTGCCTACCGCGGTATATACGGGAGATGCGTAAAGATAAAATGTAAATACGCCATTGTGATACAATAAACAGCTTGTATGAGATGATTTTAGATCCAATTCTCATCGATCGTAGGTTCTGTATGCCGTTGAATTTGACCACTCAGCATTTAGTAGACAGCTTGCGCTGATAGTAATGCAGAAGATACAATGAATATATTATATCAATGTGATTTATTATTAGATTCAGGCAGATGATGCACAACGGAAAGTCTTGACACTAAGTTCTCTTTGACAATCCCTCTATGTGGAAAGAAAATCGCTGAAAATAAGACTGACTTAAAATAACTTAACATAAGCTGTTTTCATTAAATTTACAGCGTCAACATACTACTTAAATCTTGGTGTTTGGTGTTTTTCTTTAAATTAGCTCGACAAACTCGATAAACTCGACGGCTTTGTATGATAAAACTTTAATGTCATTGAATTAAAATGGTTTTTTTAAACAAAGCTATTAAATGCCTTATGATTTCTCCCGCATAACTGAATAGTAAAAGAGAACCTAGTGGCAAAACACTCTGATCTAAATATCCACCTGAAGTCGAGATATAACGCCGAGCTTTGACGTACTAGAACAGGAAGGGGACAAAATGTAAATATATTCTTTTCGAGTGGCTCACGATCGAGCGGGGTTCAAACCCATTACCCCACAATGGCCTCTTCATGTAGTTGGTATTAGCAGTACTCCAACAAACAGAAATTTTGTCTGAAAACAAAACTTTTACTAAGCTCTTTGGTCATAATTCATCTGTATCCGTTCGCGTGAACCACAACACGCGAAAGACAGAGTTCATAGAAGTTATTTCCCTTAAATAATTGCCAGCCATCTTTTTTGAATGGTGTTGCCCTCACTATAAAGGAGTCACATTAGATGTATAAAGATTAGTTATGTTACGCTTAATAGATAAAGTGTGAATATTAAGTTTAAAATATAGTAAGGTTTACGATAAAAATATATTTTATAGGTTTTCTAAAAAAAATTCAGAATCCAGTAATAATTAGCATTCTCTCTTGCCAGACGATTGTTCGTAGAATAATCTTTGGATAGCATAAATTTGTAAAAACCTCTCTACAGAGATGCTAACAACAAAAATAAACTGTCAAAAGCGTATAAGAATTTTGATGTAGCCGGATGTTGAACGCATGGCTTAGCGGTAAGAGCTTTAGCGGTCAGTCAGAGCACTTGGAAGGTTTCCAAGAGAGGCGCGAGTTCGAATACCGCTGTGTCAGAATTTTTATAACGCATAAATTAAATATTCTAAAAATGTTTTTCAAATTCCTAAGTGTGAATAGCAGTTTAAAAAATGTTTAAAATCTTTTTGTATATTTATATGCATTTTGAAAGATATCCAGAGATAATCTAGTGCCAAGTTCAAGTCTGTTTTTCGCTTTCAGGCCATATTTAGAAACACAGTACTGATTAAAGAAACCAAACGCCGTGCTACGTCTTTTCAATTCAATCAACAAAATATATACATAAATATTTTCTCAAATTTAATTTATTATAATTTATTGTACATATAATGACTTATTAAATATTTTTATATAAACCGATTTAATGACAATAAAACCCGTATTAACGTCTCTGAGTACGTCAGTAGTTTTTATAGTCAATACAATCTCGTCTACACATAATTTTACAACACAATAAACAAACTTAAATCGAAAGTCGAACACTTAACATTCACAAAATACTTACCACACTATACAGTCTCACCCCCTAACACCCTCTGTCAAAAGTTTCGACGATACGACAGGTGATACCTACGATTGCGTGCCTGTAAAATTACTAACGCCTGGCGGTCTGTTATAGCTACAATAAATGTTAACAACGCATAATAACTCGTAGGGCAAACTTGTTTTTAGTATATGCGTAAAATATATGATAATTGTTTTTCTAATGGGGGATGAGCTATTTTTTATGTAGCTACGTGTAGTGGCACCGTCTGATGCAATATTGATGATTATATTTAAATTATTTTAATTTACTCATTTTAGTAAAATAGAACAGCAGTGTGAAATTCCACTGTTGGACACGTCTTATCTTGAATTTGGGCTATGTGGGAAAGGCGTGAAGCTAAAGCTATATTGTGTACTAGCGACCTACACGACTAAATTATTTAGTTTTTTCGCTTACAAGCGTTCTCACTTAAATCACAATAATTTAAATGGTTGTACCTTTTCATTTATAAACCGATTGAAATTAAATAAACACTAAATGTTAAGGGAAGTCTACAAAAATACAATTGTCAACACTATATTTAATCCAGTTTAGCCGTTACTGCGCGGAGCTTGCACAAACACACAGACAAAAAGAAAAGAAAAATTATTATATTTTTATTATATATATATTGTTGCTTTATATATATATAGATGTGTATGAAATACATTTGTAAAGAAAAGCAGGTGTTATGTTCTACTATTGAGTCACTAGACTTTTTCTACCTATGATAAGAAAAGGATGAGAAGCATTAAAAAACAATATTTTTTCAGCTTTACGCTTTTTTTTCTGAAAAGTAATCTTAAAGAACCTCGTATTTGGCAGGCTTTGTTACCAAAGCGGAGAATCGAACCCACAACCAATGGCATTTACAATCAGACTCTGTCCCACTGTTACACGATGGCCGAAGAAAGTGTATGATATTTCGGTAACAATTTTAATTTTTTTAACAAAAATACCCAAAATGTTATACGTTTAATTAGTCGCGTTATATATATATCACCCTTTCCATATATCTCAAGTGCCGGGATACGGAAACGAGTCTATTTTCCGAAACGCACTACATTTTGGGCAAGGTGAATGCACTCTCATTAAAGGCTCTCAGATTTAACTACGTTTTGTAACCAATGCTGTTTTTGTTAAGAATTTTGTAAAGAAAATAGTGTTATAACAGCAATGTACATTTGTTTACTCGTGGACTCTGTGAGTAGTAATGTGATGGGGTGTGATGTCGATATTTACTATATTTAGTTATTAGTTTAAAAAGTTTAAATTTTATAAAATGTATAAATATATATTATAATATATAAACATGTATTATATAAAGTCAATCAAAGTAAAATCCAACTTAAAATTTGTGTTCTAGGGGTTATGTTGAAAGTCGATATATTTTTGTCATATATAAATAGTACTATATATATATATTTTTATTTCTATCATAAGACAAAGTGCATTGTTGAGTTCCGCAACCCAACACGCAATGTCTTGATTTCGGGCGGAATATAGGGAACGGGATGTATTGACACTAGGTTCTGACATCATTTTTGTGGAATAGTCGAAGAGAAAAATCAATTCATTTAGTTTTTTGTTCTACATTTATTTTATGCTGTGGCACTTTGTTTAACTAAATCGATACAAAATGTACTTTAACAAATTATACATTTGTGTCATTTATATAGTTTGAATATAAGCTCTTTGTATCAATAACGCATAAGTGATTTATCTATCATATCACTTGCCTTGCATAAGAAAATATTAGAAGATACTATAAAACACTATAAATTGAGATAAAAGTACATCCCTGGCACGTGTCACATTACGTACGTCCTTATTTTTATTTTGTCAAATTGTAGCTGAAATAAAACTGGCGGGCGTAATAAAAATACCATCGGTACTGTTATTGCAGCGGCACGAAAATAGAGACGCGCTCGTGTCGCGTGTCATAGAGCAAACATCTATTTGTTTTCATCCGAACACATTTATCTCTTTAGATAGATTTATTCATCTTTTTTGTATTTTTTGAACATGTAGTGTTGAGTCACTATTTTCTGAAGATTGAAGAAGGAAGTAAAGTTTCTGATTATATATAGAGAGCAGCATTGGGTTTTTATGTAATCGCACTTTGGATTTCGAGCGATTTGCGGAACTCAACGCAATATCTTGCATATAAGGTAATTATGCAAAAGAAATGGGGGATGCAGTATTTTAAAACAAAATTTCTTCTGTCATTCCGCTAATAGTGATAATAAGGGTGCAGCTGCAGATTTGAAGCTAAACTTCAGTTATTTTGCAAAGTAGTTTCAGGTGATTAGCATTAATAAAATTTTCCTCTATCCATCCACCGTCATATTTTTTTTTAAAACAACCAAATATATTCTACTATTTATTGTGAAAATAAAAACCAACATAATTCTAGAAGGTCGTAAGGTCTTACACTACCAGCTAGCTATTATTAGCTATTATTAGCTATATATATTAAGCACACTCTTAATGTTTCATTTAATAATAGAAATATAAAAACAAAAAGAACAATGCAAAAAATCAATAATCTTTAAAAAATGAGTAAGCCTTCAAAAATGTATAATAAAAACAGAAAATTACTATAACTTTTCATATTATAATACCTCAAAATTAATAGGTTTTATAAAAGCTTTGATAATTTGAATGCAACTTTGTACCGTCTTGTAACGGTTAAAAAGCTACAAGTGTATATAAATATAGCATAGCGTTCTCCAATTTCCATCCAAATTCGAGACATTGCTTGTGAAGTGCCGGACCTCAACGCCACACCTTGTTATAGGTACCAGAGCGGAGAATCAAAAATGTTTTTCGTATAATCAAAATATTTTTTAAATTAGTACATAAATAATATAAAGATCGGTTTTTTTAATACTAGATTATCTCTGTCCACCTTTTAAAAAAGATGAAGCAATAAGAGAACTGTCGTAAATAATAATCATATAAAGCGCAAATGTTTATGCAGGCCAGTATTGTCTAGGCACGCTCATGAGCTCACGTCACGGAAATGAAGATGCTGAGGTGGATGTGTGGCTTGACGCGGGTTGGCGGCCTACTTGAGGTAGTCGGAAGAATATGCCTAGATATATCTGTCCCTGAAGCTTTAACTTTAACTTTTTTTATCTTTATTATATATATATTTATATATACTATAATTTTAAATATAATCATTCTCCTAAGTGGGAGTCGAACCCATCATCGACATCGTAAAATTAGGATGTAGTATTAAAAATACTCATGGCACATCTACTCTACTCTACTCTATGGACGCACTCAGGAAACGTAAGTTACCACTTAACCAACATCGTACACACGACACGTGCCGTCATTAGCGTCGGCACGTCTCAAACCTGCTGTGTGACAAGTTCAAATCACTCCTTCGTCTTTGTTGTATTTTTGTTTTGCAAACGTAAAATTGGATATTTTTGATATTAGAAAGAGGTTAACACGCGGTGTTTAGTTCCGCCACTCAACTCGTAATAATTCGAATAAACGGGAAAAGGAGACCGAAGTGTCTGTACATTAGGTTCTCTTTGTGTGCACTGCTATGATATCCCTGCTATTCTAAAAAATCGTCTTCATACACTTAAGCGTTTCGATAACATGGTATTTCTTAATGGTTCTTAAATACATTTATCAGGTACTGGTTCAAATCCTGCAATAAGCAAATAATTATAACAGGAAGATATTTTATGTCGCCAGTGTTTCTATAGCTTGATTTAATTAACCAGCTAAATAACTAACTAGCCAGGGCTATGCAAAATATAATATTAGCGCTAAATTTTTATTATGTCATATGTACATTTGTTGTATGAAAGAATATGAATTCTGTATCCTATATATTTTATCAGCTTCAGTTTGTATTTATTACTGATTTTTGAACGTAAACTTGACAAGTACAAGGCTATAGGCGAAGCTACACTTCATATATTATCTTCAGACGGTGATTCGAATTCACTACCCTCGCGTACCTTATGCACTTTCTCCATGTCTATATGTCAGAAAGGCCTCAACACAATAAAAATATGAATTGTAATATATTTTGTTTACCCTGGGGTTAAATTAAACAACTTTACCTAACCTTCTAGTTGGATGTCATCGAGGCGCAGTGGCTGCCCCACTATGACTGTAAACGATTGATTGTGGATTCGATTCCCACTCAAAGGAATTCTTTCTATAGAGATGCATGAACAACAAATATAAGTTGCAATAAGCATATTAGAATTTAAACGTTGCTGGATGTAGAACGGTTTTCAAGAGGCGCTAGTTCAAATACTGCTGCGTTCAAATTTTTTACGTTTTTTAAATAATTGTTAACAATATTTTAATTATTTTCATTTCTCCGCTCTGGTACCTATGATAAAGCGCAGCGTTGATTTGTGCCACTCAACACTCAACATCTCTCGATTTCGGACGCAGTGTCTAGACACTAGGTTCTCTTTAACTACGCTTAAATGCGTGAAAAATGCCTGAAGCCGTTAAAAAAATAACACAATGGCGCTAAAATTATAACGAAAGAAGAGCAAATTTCAAAACATTTCATAAAAACCCACTGATAAATTTAAACGACGATTATGAATGAAGTATTGTCACTGGAACGGTTCCTCTGGCCACCGTCCAGGTGCTAACGTGAAATATAAATATTATGTATAAAATTGAAGTATTGCGAGTTACGCGGTTAATTTTAAAGTTCATTTTATTGTTCTTTTTTCGTTCAGGCGCAGTTTTGTCAGTCGCATAGTACTGATGGTTGTAAATTCAAAAGGCATATTTAGAACATATAAAAATTTGAACGCAGCTGAATTTGAACCTGCGCATCTTTTTCCATTTCCTAAGTGTGCGATAACACTTTAAAAAAATTAAAAAATATATATATTTAATAAATAGCATTCTCTCTTGCCGAACTATTGTTCGTAGAATAATCTTTGGGTAGCAGAAATTTCTAAATCTTTCTACATAGATGCTAACAAGAAATATAAGTTGTAATAAGCGTATAAGAATTTCGACGTAGCTGGATGTAGAACGCATGGCTTAGCGGTCAGAGCGCTTCAACGGCTTTCAAGAGGCGCGGGTATAAATCCTGCTGCGTTCAAATTTTTATACGTTTTCTAAATATGTGTTTTTCAAATATGATACTCCACTATTTGTATAACTTCAGTTAAAAAAAATTCCTTTACCTATTAATATTATATTGATAATATTTATCCCCTATATCCTAAGATCCTTCACCGACGCTCTAATGTTATAATTACACCATTAAATCTCCCATACATTTACAATATGATTAACTAAAACTCTAACCGTTCGGACAGTCATTCTAATTCCATATATATAATTATTACACTGAAATAGAATTGTCGTGTCGTTCACCCGGCGACATATTTGGTTTAGTTTATAAGTAACGCTTGTATGTATATATGTATGTATGTAACTTTGTATGCATGTAAGTATGTATGTACTTCGGTCCATTGGATACATGGCAATGGAATGAAAGCTTTCAAGTTGCCTATCAAATTATAAAAAACGATTTCATAATGTTAGTATTTAGTAATTTTTCATTAACCGCACCTGTGTCTGTCGTATTCATCTATCTTTCAATTTATGTAAGAAAATCCTGCAATACAATTTTCTTATAAATTTTGCTCATGTGTCCGGATCTTTTTAATTTAAATTCAAACTTTCTCTTATTTTGATAACTATACAATTGGAGTATATACTTCATTGTGTCATCAATATTCTGATGCATTTTTACAAGACGCACAAGCAAATAGAGCTTAGAGACATGTCATTTCGTTCCACTCTCTGCCCATTTAGATATTGTACGCAGGGCTTTAGAACTTTGTCTATATAAATTAGGAATATTGCAATTTTTATATAGGTTTTGAGCTCACTTATAAGAATGAGCTAATAAGAGAGTTTTATTAGCTTAGCCGTTACCTCTTTTATTTCGTTAACTTTTTTAAACTTATTATATTCTTTTTTTATTTTATTTAATTTTGTCACTGTATTAATTAGAAAAAATATTTATTTCTAGGCCAAAATCGATTTCTATATTAAGATCATGTTTTATTACTATTGTCATTATACATAGTACAGATATAACGACATGTTTTAGATTTGATATATAAATGTAATATAAAATCTAAAACATGTCGTGTAGCGCCATCTATAGAACGGTTTTCAAGAGGCGCTGGTTCAAATCCTGCTGCGTTCAAATTTTTATACGTTTTCTAAATATGTGTTTTTCAAATATGATACTCCACTATTTGTATAACTTCAGTTAAAAAAAATTTTATTTTACCTATTAATATTATATTGATAATATTTATCCCCTATATCCTAAAATCCTTCACCGACGCTCTAATGTTATAATTACACCATTAAATCTCCCATATATTTACAATATGATTAACTAAAACTCTAACCGTTCGGACAGTCATTCTAATTCCATATATATAATTATTACACTGAAATAGAATTGTCGTGTCGTTCACCCGGCGACATATTTGGTTTAGTTTATAAGTAACGCTTGTATGTATATATGTATGTATTTAACTTTGTATGCATGTAAGTATGTATGTACTTCGGTCCATTGGATACATGGCAATGGAATGAAAGCTTTCAAGTTGCCCATCAAATTATAAAAAACGATTTCATAATGTTAGTATTTAGTAATTTTTCATTAACCGCACCTGTGTCTGTCGTATTCATCTATCTTTCAATTTATGTAAGAAAATCCTGCAATACAATTTTCTTATAAATTTTGCTCATGTGTCCGGATCTTTTTAATTTAAATTCAAACTTTCTCTTATTTTGATAACTATACAATTGGAGTATATACTTCATTGTGTCATCAATATTCTGATGCATTTTTACAAGACGCACAAACAAATAGAGCTTAGAGACATGTCATTTCGTTCCACTCTTTGCCCATTTTGATATTGTACGCAGGGCTTTAGAACTTTGTCTATATACATTAGGAATATTGCAATTTTTATATAGGTTTTGAGCTCACTTATAAGAATGAGCTAATAAGAGAGTTTTATTAGCTTAGCCGTTACCTCTTTTACTTCGTTAACTTATTTAAACTTATTATATTCTTTTTTTATTTTATTTAATTTTGTCACTGTATTAATTAGAAAAAATATTTATTTTTAGGCCAAAATCGATTTCTATATTAAGATCATGTTTTATTACTATTGTCATTATACATAATACAAATATAACGACATGTTTTAGATTTGATATATAAATGTAATATAAAATCTAAAACATGTCGTGTAGCGCCATCTATCCAATCTTTAAGATAACTATTTTTCCCCTACTAGAGCCACCTAGTGGCGTACAGCCTACATACTCGTAGTATGAAAAAGTTCGCATAATTGACATGGCTACAAAATTTTTAAATATTCCACTAGAAGTCGCTGCTCTGATTTAAAAAGTACAAGCTAATAATATTTTAAAACTGTTTTTCTTTGTAATTTCCGCAGTTTAGTTACGCTTAGGTGCAAAGTCTAAAACCAACACTGGCTTGGTTTGTAATTCGAATTTCAAAAAGAAATGTTTATGTGTATATTTAATATTATAGAGTACACCGTGGCGCAGTGGAGCACAGTCTGACTGTAATAGTGATTCACTGCGAGTACAATTCCAACTCTGTGTAATGATTATAATTTTATTGATTTTATTTCTCTGCTCTAGTAAACAAAAAGAAGTTCAGCCACTCAACACGCAATGTGATCGAAACTGACTCGAATTCGACGGAAGTGTCTTGACACAAGTTTCTCTCTAACTAAACTGCTATGCGGGAAAAAGCGTGACGTTGAAAAAAAAACATTTTACGGCTCTTTAATGCCGCATGAAAAATTGTCATGAAATAAGGGAATATAATGCCATATTAATGGCGAAAATTTCCTACTACGAAAAATAAATATACAAATAAAACCTTAATGAAACAATTAATATAGAAAAATATTTATCTCAACAAATATAAAAGTTTTAAGAGAACAATTCAAAAGGACATGTGGAAGGTTTTTGTCGAAATCATAATATACAATAACATGAAAAGAACCTTTAAATAATATGTTCATTTTGATTACGTTAAAGACGGGGAAGCAGGGTAGAGTTAAAACAATTTATTTATATATAATAAGAAACAAATTACAACTATTTAATATTTCAGCCTTTTCGCATACTTAGAATGAAAGTCTCTTAAAAGAAAAAAGCTTGGTTATCATGTCGTCCAAATTCGAGGAATCGCGTGTCGAGCGACGGAACTCATTATTTATGTAAGTTCTGATTTTACAAAGAATTGTAAGAGTTAACCTTTTCTAAGTTTCTATAGGGTTTTTGCAAAAATTGAGCTTTTTGGGTTAGGTCATATTTCTTCTGAGGGTACAATAATTTGAAAAGATGTTGTACGTATTAATATACATATAAATGTGTACACTCAAATATGTATAAATGTATGTATAAATGTTTTCAAATGTCGTCACTTCGAATTCTTTTTAATATATAAAAGTAAAAATTTAAATTTCTATAAATTTGGACCTATATATCCATACCAGGCATGTATAGATCAAGGGACAAGTCGAATTGAATATACAATATTCCTATATTAATAAGTACAACACTTTGTTATTTTTAAAGGGTGAACCAATGAAAAAATTAACAAGCAAATCAAACGAATCAAATTACAAGCAAAAAAAACGTAATATATAACATTAAAACAGGATTTACGAATAAAAATTAAACTGGAAGAAACGCGATTTTTTTACATTTGTAAAGTGTTCAAGAGGCGCGAGTTCAAATGCCTCTGCGTTCAAATTTTTATACGTTTTCTAAAAATGTTTTTCTTAAGTGTAAATTAAACATTGTAAGACTTTAAAAATGTTAAATAAAGGTTAGCATTTTTTAATTATAAAATTCTATTTATCAACTTTTTCACGCCTGTTGCGGATACACAATGTAAGGTTACACACAATTAGTAATTACACTAAATAACTACTTTATAGTAGTTTTGACAGATCAATGTTGAAACAGACGGAACTCCTGGCTCCTGTTCGTGTTGTTTTTGTCATTTAAAATGAACCTTAACATTTGGAAATAAGGTTGAAATTGAAAATTCTAAGGAATATTGAGCTAAAATGTATGGCCATGTTACTTGTTAATACGATCTGTAATCTTATTTTAATGTACATTGAAGTTTTAATAATTTTCATGATCTTAATATTTTTTAAAATTATGTTATTTCTGAAATTTTATATTACAATAAACGAAACTTGGATGTATATTGGCAAAGGGGCGCGGTCTCTTATTCAAATTTAAAATATATTATTTTTTTAATTTTCGAACCATCTTAAAGCTTCCACTGACGCGGAAAGCTGAGAAGAGCCGGCTATAAACTAAGTAAATAATGTTTATAGATTTAAAATCTTATTCACATATCAACGGTTTTTTTACAGCTTCACGCTTGTTCCCGCATTGCAAGGTAATCCGAGAGAAGCTAGTGTTAAGATATTCCGTTCTCCACTTCTCACCCAAATCCAAGACATTTAGCCTAGAGTGACAGAACTCAACGCCGCGCTTTGTCTTGTCACTGAAAATAATTTAAATATAATAATTTCCCGAATAGGAATCGAACCCACAACCATACCGTTTACAGTCGGACCCAGTTACACTGCGCCACAATGACCTCATTAACCATACTGATTCAGCGGTGATAGAATCAATTAGGGTTTTATTAATTTAAATTTAATTAACTTACATAATATATCTCTTACTTTGTATTGTTAATATTTTATATTATCGTCTCAAAATATACCAATCCAGATACCTGAAAATTGTAGTAACGTTTTTTCTTTGCCAATAAACATTTTATCCACATTCAGATTTCCCCACTCCTCATGTCATAATGCAAATGACCTAAACTCGGATGGAACTCTACCAACTTAATTTATATGTGATACATTAATCTAATACAGTTTACAAAAGATAATACAATGTGCTTAGTTAAAGTACACAAAAGAATCTAAAACAAATAACTCACTCGAACTATCAATGTATACTCGCGTCCAAACATTTTCGTTGCAAACGTCGTTCCCGTATTTATATATTTTTAGACCGTAGCGAGCTCTGGCTGAACGCTGGCTTTAGTGAATCTTAAACTATGGAATAATATATAATATTCATTTATTGTTATAGTGATATTAGTGAATTTATAATAATGTGTGTATTATGACAAAAACTCTAAATATGGATCATTTTAGGAGGCCGAGGTTCAGAGGACGGAGGAGGGTATGTAGGTTTTAGGTTATATTTTTATAATAAAGATGTCAATTTTGTTTTTTTTTTGTATTATAATCAGTTAATAGTGCAGTTGTCAGTACATTCAGTGTTGTAAGTAAAATAATTCGATTTTCGCTATCAAATTTATCGTGAAACATTGTGATAAAATTTGTTTCATTTTATTCATTGAGTGGGTCTTCAAGATATAGTTTATTATTTATATTTATGCATATCTTTAAATTTTATATACTTTATATGTCTATGTCAGGTGGAAAATGGAGAACGGAGTGTCTTGACTCTAGGTCTCACTGACTACCCCGCTATTCGTGAAGAGTCGTGCAACCAGTATAATAGTAACAACAGTTTTATTAGCACAAATACAAACTTCCATTTTTTTTAAGTTACGGATTTGAAGAAGGAATAGCTTCGACATATGCTAAGAAATAGAAACAAGACTAAAACTAACTAACTAAGAATCTAACTAACTAAAAAGAAGAAGAAAACTAATCATGTGTAATTTACAAAGCCAACATCTTAGTCTAGATAAAAGGTCAAATTTTGTTTTTGATTTTAACACAAATATGTCCTGTCCTCTACGCAATGGCGATTGAAAGTCTGGCTTTTTATGATATCAAATATTAGGCCAACCTTATTCATTCATAAAAGATACCATAATGGTCGTTACTACAGTAGTTGTAACTATGGAGATCATAGTCCAATCATTTTATTCAAAATTAATAGTTACATGCTTCATTTTTTGAATGTTACTGGTACACTGATGTTAATACCTCAGACCTGAGAAAACTCATGGGGATTTCTTATTCTTTGTTTTTTTTTTCAAATCAATAATTTACAGATTTATTAGGTATCGTACCTTTAAATTTATTGGAGCGCGCATTTCATTCCCAATGCGTGTTATCATTCATAAAATTATTAATTAAGTAATAACACAAGCGACTTTTTCTAACTTTTTAAAATTGTGATGTTAAACATTCTCTCTAACGTTTTCTGGGACCCTGTTGTACTTATTGAGCCATGAAAGAATTACGAATTGTATGCAATCGAGGTACAGGTTAAGTTAAAGCCTATTTCTAGTATAAATATCATGTACATCACCTATTTTGGTAACATCTATACATATAATAAAAATGTAACAGGTCTGTCTGTACTTGGAAGATATGCGAAAACAAAATTATTAGGGACATTTACCAATATAATAGAACCCAAAACAATTATTTTTAATTTTCTTTTCTGTTTGTTAGTGCACACTAAACTCAGAAACGGCTTAACCTATTTAAATGCTAAATGATTTGGACTTTTGTATTGTGGTTAGCTTCTTGTAACATTTTGTATTTATTTCATTACAATTCGTTCACAAACAAAACAACCATTTAAATTATAAATTTAAACAAAGTTAAATGAAACATGTGTGAGCGAAAAAACTAAATAGTTTAGTCATGTACCTATGTATTATTAATTTAAAGTTAGCATATAGCCTGATATTCGATGCTACTGAATAGGAAATATTTTCTTACATCCATTAATTCATTCATTCATAGATAGATACAAAAAAGTGATAAAAAGTATAAAAACTAAAATCTGAAAGATTTCGTTCCAAAAGTCGGTAAAATGACGATTACCAATCATCCCTGATTACTTCCAGCTGAAGAATAAGATGTTGTAGAAGTAAATCTTTGTATTAGCTGGCTGAGCACTATCATTAAGCTAATGTAAAGCTTTCATCACTTTGTATGAAGAAATAAACCTTTAAAATAAAATATTTTTTCACCGACTACGAGGTCCTCTATTCGACTGTATGTTTTTTGTATGTAGTAAACATACAAAAAAATACACAGTGCGCGATTGTTTAGTCAATTATAAATCGTTTTTCAATATACTATATCTAGATCATACTTTGATGAGATTGAGATTTGTTTTTTTTATTTCTATAAATAATTATTGTCAATTAACAGTGACTCTGTAAATAACTTGTCAGCTCGCTTTGTCGCAATCAACACTGTAAGCACCAATTAGCGAGTTGAGGAACTATTAAAATTTAATTTATTTCAAAACTACGAAGTTACAGTATTTCATTAAAATACTAGCGTAATTTAATCGTGCGTTTTAAGTGCAGGTCATTGTAATGGTGTTTAATTAAAACTATTAATATATATAGATGTACAAAATGTTAGTTGTATTAATAACGTTTCCCACACAGCAGGGTGTCAGGGAACTAGATAACCTAATGTGAAGACAATGCGTATGGAGTAGTAGAAATCTTTGTTATAATAGCAAATGGTACTCGTTCAGGTACAAAATTTCATTTAAGAAAATAATTTCATTCAAGAAAATATACTGTCGTCCAATGCAAAAAATAGTGTTAAGTTATACTGTCGTCCAACTTAAGACTATTTTCTGTCTTCATTAGTAAAAATAAAAATAATACTGCATACAATTAACACGTTATGAAAAATTTAAAGTCCAGGTTAAGAAATTTAAATATTACAACATATATCCGAAAACTTCAAACAAGTACAAAAAAGTACAACCGTATAAAGTACTTATTATATTATTTGGATTTTAGGTGAAAATTGTGTATATAAAGGGTCTAGATTCTAGAAGGTTAAGTATATAAAAACTACACTGGCTTCAAAAAATTTTTTTTGCCAAATTTATATAGTTTTTGTTTTTATCTAAAATAACCATTAGAGATACAACTATTTTTTGTCCACAACCTTACGGTAAGAGGTTATAGGGGCAACCTTTAACGTAGAAATTATTATACTCGGTATCTATTGAAGATACCTTTATGCATTTAAAACTCACCATTATAAACACCACCATTTATAACTAAGCCTTATTAATTCATGAGTTAACTAGAATATATTTTTCATAGATCTTTTGCAATATGATAAACCGCAACAATTGGTTAGATATTACATGTTAAAGTTAGTATCGATTTTATTAATATCAATTTTGTGGGACATCTTTTTTAAAACCAATTATAGACAGCTTTTTCGATGTCTCAATTTCGTTCGGAAAGTGGAGAACGGAGTGTCTATAAATGTAAAAATGACCCTAGTTTTTCTTTATATTTCATTCTTTATAATTCATAAATGTCAACCATACGCACATAAATATATTCTGAACTAGTGACCCGCTCGCGGCTTCGCCTGCGTATACTACACCTTAACAATTTCGGGCTATCGCTTGCCCTCGTTCTCACTTTAATTTTAAACTTTGCTTCAATTTATAAATTAAATGGTTGTAACATTTTTTATTTTTGAAGGAAGGTTAAAGAATGTTCACCCAAATACAAATGTGAAAACTGCATTTAAATTGGTTAGGCTGTTTCTGAGATTATTGTGCACAAACGCACAGACAAACAGACAAGAAAATTAAAAATCATTGTTTTGGTTTCTATTACATTGACAAATGCCCACAGTAATATACTTTTTTTCATATATCTTCCATGCACTGACAGCGATTAGTTACATTTATATTATATGTATACATAATCCTAAAACATCCCCTAAGCGGGAATCGAACATGGGCTACTTGCTTAAAATTGCACTTGTGAATTATTTCATTAAAAAGTCGTCTCATGGCTAAAGGGTAAAATGCAAGCAATGTATGAATTGTATGAATGTCTCGTGATGAGTCATACACCATTCATAAAACCGGATCTCATTCTAGCGTAACATTCTTTCACATATAAATATTACTCACTTAGCGTTTTATTAATGTGGGATGAACTGCCGAATTTCACTTAAGTGATATGATTGATATATGTTAGTGAGATAATAAAATACTTACAGCATTCACGCATTTTTCGCATATGTATGGCAGGCTACGTACAAAACCGAATTTGTCCAAGTGGGAACTTAACTCACAGCCATAGCGGGTACAATGGAATACTGAAAACATATTTAGAAAACGTATAAAAATTTGAACGTAACGGGATTTGAACCCGCGCCTCTTGCTAACCGCTAATTACGGTACGCATGACTTAGCGGTCAGAGCGCTTAACCAATTTCCTAAGTGTGTGATTAACACTTTAAAATGTTAAAAATACAATGGAATGCTCTCGTCCTAAAGTCTCCTTGTTATTTGCTATTGGTAGTATCAATAATAACACAGTCTTCGTGTTTATGTAGGAAAGGATTGATGGGAGTGATTTAGGTAGGAAAATAGCATTAGCCTATATGGATGAATTGTTTGTGGCATCTGTATCAATTCATGAAGGCTTAAATAAGCTAAAAGTATTATTTTACATTATACGGTCAGCAAAGCTTACTTTAAATTTAAAAAAGTGTTCCTTCACGAAATCCTTCATCGGGAGAGAAATTGTACAGAGACATGATTCTGAAGTGCAGCGTATTCTTGCTATTTTAAAAGATCCAAACACTCAAATCATGGTAAGGAAAAGAATGGTAAATTATATAGAATTATTAATACACATGGAATTAATCATCTAAAACGGGTTGTACCGAAGTCAGGTCGATGGCAAATAATGAAAATGAATCACGATAATGTAGGTCGTTTTGGATTCGACAACACAAAATTTAGTACATTTTATTGGCTAATACGTAGATTTATTTAAAAAAATATTGTCAATCATGTCTAGGTTATCGTCATAATGAAATACCTACTGGGCCTAAAGAGGGTTTACTACATTCCATCCCTAAAGTCAATAATCCTTTTAAAAGAATAGCAATATTTGATAGAACGCAAAGAAAACCTAAAGAATATAAAATCGGAGATTTAGTTCATGTGGAAAAGGTTATTCGATCAGAACCAGGTCATAGCAGAAAAATAGTGTCTAAATGTAGTGGGCCGCTTAAAATAACTAAAGTACTAGGAATCGATCGTTACGAAGTTGTGCACTCTAATAACTAGAAAAGGAGTTATTCTTACAAAGGGATATATTCAGTAGATAAATTGCACCATTAGTTGGTTTTTAATAACGATGTAATAATATATATTATAATATCTAGTGATTCAGATGAAATGGAAAATTCATAAATGTCTTAAAGTGTACAAATTTTATTATTTAATAATTCATACATGTTGTAAGTAATGAAAATGACTAAATTTTGTGTTTCTATAAAGTTATGTTAAAATTGTAGCGATTAAATTTTTTTGTGTAAGTACACAAATTAAAAATTTCAAAATTATTGCTTAGTGTTTCGAAAAGATTTCCTTACAAAGATATATAGATACCTATAGGTAGATCTAATTAAAACAAATAAAAAATATGTGTAATGTATAAACATTGTATATAATTACTATAGCAAGGCTAACATTCTAAACCCAAGTGTTAAATTTGAAAATAAAATATTTACTTTGTTTCCCTGAAATATTTTTAGCCGAAAAGTTTCCATATTCTGGTACAAAGAAGAGTTGAATGACAGCGGTCAGCTGTGGAGCTTTCGGGGGAGGGTTGCCACAAAAAATACGCATTAATCTTTAAAATTTTGTGTTGAGGAAGACTAAC
Source organism: Podotricha telesiphe (assembly GCA_038994665.1). NCBI lineage: Eukaryota > Metazoa > Arthropoda > Insecta > Lepidoptera > Nymphalidae > Podotricha > Podotricha telesiphe. The sequence continues at coordinate 129,885 of JAOYRR010000026.1, read as the reverse complement.
TGTTTCAATACTATGTAAAACTACATGGCGTAAAAAGCGAGATGTGCTTTAAAACGATATATTAATTGAATTGATTATATTTTTTACCCGTGATGGTACGGATACTGTATAGGCATTTGGGATGAGAAGTTATTTGTTTGTGCAAACCGAGTTTGCCATTTATCTGGAAAAGTGCTAGTCCGATTTGGATACGGTTTTCAGTAATAGGTTCGGTAAGAGACAAATATTATGACAGTAAAATATTTTGATACCATCCTGGGGCAATTGTATGACGTTTGAATGGGTAAGTTCACTAATAGTTGTGATTTTTATACCAATCAAGAAGAAATTTTCGTTGCCCAGGTATGATTCAACAAAGGTTCTGGTAATTTAAATGGATTTTTCTAATAGAAAGTGAAAAACGCTTAACCCTCGGTTTATATCTTCTACATCCGTATTTATACCACAAAAAATATTCGCTAATAATTAAAACATTCAAACAAGTACATTTTTTAAATGTTTGCACTGGTGTTTTCTGCATAGTATATACGCGTCTATCTGTATAGAATAATTATATATAAAGGACGGCCTCGTTTTGCTTATAAAACCTGTAACATCAAGTTCTTATAGGTTGGGGATATCAATAAGTAATAAGCGGTAAATACTAGACATACAAAGTCTATTAAATCTGATGTGATTATTATATTTCTGACAACCCTACAACGACGACGTCACAAGTGGGTCAACGACGTCTCCGTCACGGCGGATACCATCGATCCAAACAACGCGCATGCGTAATACATACATTACAAAAATAAACCTTAATACAATGTAAAAGGGTGTAAATTCTTTTAAAATAACTAATAATTGTGTGTATACTGCAATTTGATTTGCACCATACAGGTTTTTGTATTATAAACTCTAACGTAACGGAATAAAGTTTATTTTTACATGTTAAATATTCCATTGGTTTGCTAATTTTGTCAATGTAAGGGGATGTTCGTTTTATTGTTAACGAAATAGGGTTGAAATTCATTAAGTAACTCATAATCGATAGTGTGATTCAATTTGTTATGAGTTACTAAAAATTATACAGAAAACGATTTTTTTATTTATAGGTAAGAAATGATGTGGCAAAGATGTCGGAATTCTTAGGGTAATTGAGCTTCTTTTGATTTGTTTCCTTAACTAAATGTCACTTGTAAAACAAAAACAAAATTCCTTCAAAAAACTTAGTGAGAAAGCTTAATGAAAATAAGATACTAAACAAGGCGAAAAATATCACACTGGAATTCTGCTTTGTAATATTCAGATCCATTAAACGATTATAGTACGTCCGTGGGACGTCGCAGCTCTCCGCAGTAACATAAGCTTATAAACTCCATTCATCGGTGGACGGGAAGGTTAGATTTTCGATGACCAATCCACAGATTTTTACTTACGTAGTAAGTTCTTTAGTAATGGCATTACGAGAACCACACAGCAAACAAATAAAAAGACTACGAACACGGACTTCCGTAAATTGAAAAACCTTTTAAGAACACGTATAAAAATTTTAACGCAGCGGGATTCAAACCCGCGCCTCTTGTGTTTTCCAAGCGCTTTGACCGCTAAGCAAAACATATTATTAAAATTTTGATGTGTTTTCTAAAAATATTTTTCTATTTTCTAAGGGAGTAAATAATACTTAATTTTTTAGTAAAGTGCTTACCAAACTATCCATAATTATTTTTTTAGAAATACTTTCCTTTATGGAAAAACCTTAAAGGTTATGTTAAATAGACTTTTCTTCAATAAGTCAATAGCCAATAATACGTATAAGGCCATTGTCATGCAATGGAGCAGTGTAAATGTAACTAGATGATTTTAAACTCGATCCCCGCCCGAAGGTATGAGAAGGTTGAAGGTTTCATGATTCCTAAGATACGCCGCGGCGTTGAATTCCGCTTAACACGCAATGTCTGAAAATAACCGGATGTTACATATGGTGACATTAGGTTCTTTTTGGCTACCCTACATTTTATATAAATTTAAAGCTCTGAAAATAACAAAGGAAATCAATGTATTCGTAAATACCTTTTTGAAACAAGCTTTTATCAAAAATAGTTTGACCTAATTCTCTAGAATTCGATAATTATTTGCATAGCTCTATAAATATTAAATTTCTGTATTGGTTTTGTGAATATAAATGTATGCTGCTGAATTTTATATAAATTTAAAGCCCTAAAAATAACAAAGGAAATCAATCTATTCGTAAATACCTTTTTGAAACAAGCTTTTATCAAAAATAGTTTGACCTAATTCTCTAGAATTCGATAATTATTTGCATAGTTCTATAAATATTAAATTTCCGTATTGGTTTTGTGAATATAAATGTATGTGTAATCCGCCATTTTGTTACGGCGGCCATATTGGATTTCAACATTGATCTATGTATGATATGTATATTCTATACAGCTCAATCGATAACTGGGAATTGGGTCAAATATAACTTGCAATATTTGGATGCAAACAAAGAAATTCACGTGAAATGAAAATTAAAGATTCTCAATAATACCTAATTATTTGTTTCGTATTAGGTGTTTCACAATCTTATCATCTTTTTAAACGGTTTTATTAAACGATTTTTTTTTTATTATTATTATTTTTATTTTCCTTACGGATCTCAGCAAGAAGATGGTGTGAACCTGTCACGGGCTAAGCCAAGTGAGTCAGTTCATTGTGTATGGCTGTGGGTGTTTGAGTTGTATATGTCAGGAATCGCCGAACTATAGAGCAAGTGTCTATAATTACTGACTTTTGTAAAGGGATGAAAGTGCTTTTGTGTAGGCTTAATTCTTTTAGGGATGTATGTAAAGATTTCGGAATGAGCCCTGTGGACGATAGAATGATGGGTATGATTTTAACTGTGTGCTGGTGCCACATTTGTCGGATTTCGTCTGCCAGTGGGATGTATTTTTGTATTTTCTCCGTGTATTTATTCCTTATATTTTCGGCATTGGGTATGGATATGTCTATCAAGTAGGTTATTTGTTCCTTTTTTAGAATTAATGTTATGTCAGGTCTATTGTTTGTTGTAGTTTTATCAGTTATAATATCCCGGTCCCAATAAAGTTTAGTGTGTTGATTATCTAGTACATTCTTAGGTTTATATTTATAATATGGCTCTGCTTAATCTATTAGCTTATAATTTATTGCCAGGAGTCTATTTATTTGCTTCGCTACATTGTTATGTCTTTCAGTATATTGCTTATTTGCTAAAAATAGACATCCACCGGTTATATGCTCTATTGTCTCTTGGTTTGTGTTGCATAATCTACATTTGTCTGAAACTACAGTTGGGCCCTTAATTATGTATTTTTGGTAATTTTTTGTGTTTATAATGTGGTCTTGGATGGCGACCATAAATCCTTCTGTTTCTTTATATAAATTATCTCTGGTGAGCCAAGCATTTGATGCCTCTCTGTCTATATGTTATTGTTGTAATTGATTAGAATGTGTACCGTGCAGTGATTTTTGTTTCCAATTACTTAGCTTTTGCTGGTCTTTTACTATTTCTTCGGTAGGTCTGTTACTATCAATTAATTTTAGAGGTGTGCCTGACGTTCATATTAACGTAAGAGCTTTATGTATGGGACTGTCATTAATTTTGCTGTGCATGTATGTGTGAATGTTAAATACCTGTTTATTGTGTAGATTTTTTATATCAATTACTCCCCTACCTCCTAAACGTTGTCCGGGTCAGTCTGTTAAGACTTTCTAAGTCTGTAATTGCCCATTTAATGATTCCAAAGGAGTATTTTAAGATTGGCACAGCCCAAGTATTAATTGCCTTTATTGTATTTCTTGCCGTTAATTCTGTTCTTAGTATTTTATTTAGTCTGTCTATGTACTTTTTCTTTAGTTCTTCTTTTATCTTAGTTTTATCTATCCCCATACTCTGTGAATAGCCAAAATATTTGTATGTATCTATAATTTCCATTGTGTTTATACGTAAATTATGTTGCGTTTGTAATATATATGGATCAGTTTTATGATATTTTCCTTTTATAATACTATTAATTTTACATTTATCCAAACCAAAATTAATTTTAATGTCTAAATTTTTCTGTGGCTTCTAGGAGATTATAAATTTGCTGTTTAGTTGCTGCGTATAATTTTATGTCGTCCATATATAATAAATGTGTTAGTTTAATGTTACTTTCTCTCTGTAGAATATATCCCTGTTTAGTCCTATTTAGAATACGCGATAGGGGATTTAGTGAGACACAGAACCATAACGGACTTAAGGCATCCCCCTGAAATATCCCACGTGCTATTTTGATAGTATTGGACTTAATAGTTCCTGCTTCTGTACTTATACTAAGTACGGTTGTCCAGTGTTGCATGATATGGTGTAAAAGTTCTATGATTATATTATTGATTTTGTAAATTTGAGAACCTGTATTAACCATGTGTGGGGGACGCTATCGAATGCTTTTTTGTAGTCTATGTATGCAAAATGGAGATTTCTGTGTGTTTGTTTAACCTGATTGTGTATTTCTGTGTCTATTACTAATTGCTCTTTACACCCTCTTGGTCCTTTTCTGCAACCTTTTTGTTCTTCTGAAATGACTTTGTTGAGTGTTAGATGCGAATTGATTTTATGTGAGATGATGGATGTAAGTAGTTTGTATACGAGTAGTGTTGAAAGGCATGTGATTGGACGATATTTAGCTGGATTTTTGTGTCTGCGTCCTTTGGTTTAAGGTATGTGTGTCTGGTGATAGGAATGCTGTGTGGATTAAGAATGAGATCATTAAAGGCGTTAGCTATTGGTTCATGTGTGGATGTGAAATATTTAAGCCAATAATTATGAATTTGGTCGTGAATTTGGATCCATTCCTTTATATTTTGCAAAAAATTCACAGAAGCTATCTCTGTATTGTTCTAGATTATCAGTCTCAAGAATTTCTATATTATTTTTCAGAGCTTGTGTCGGTTTGTATGGTGAAGATGCGAATGTTAATGTTGTCTGGGTATGAGTAGTTTAGTATTTGCTGTTTGAATGTTGGTGTTTGGTGCGGTCCTCTCTATTAGATAGACTACTTGAGTTCGATTCTTGATTATCTATGTTAATATAGTAGCTGTGGGTATTAATTATATCATTTGTGGTAGTGTGGTTAGTATTATTACAAATCAACATCTGTTGTAATTCTTGTTTTATTTTTTTCCCTCTGTTGTTACGATGGATGACGCGGACTTGATCTGCTAAACGTTGTTCGGAGATAATATTACGAAGGTCGGGATAAATATTAATGAATTGTGTGTAAAGTGTAGTGCGATATCCAGTGAGGTCTGTTTCGCATTTTGTGACTGTGTAGTAGCAGCGGAGTAAGTGTTCGTTGATTTCATCATTCCATTTCATTCGCTGCCGTTGTTTGCCAGCTGGGGTGGTTGCAGGGAGCATATCCTGCAGAACACTTCTTGCTGTTTCATGTGGAGTGTCTGGTGAAGGTGTGTTTGTTCTTTCGGCATCGTGGGGCATATTGATAATATAATGAAACTATGAAAGATTATCTTAAAGTTATCATTTCATTATTCAATGAATATGATACAGTTAATCCCAAGGTCATCCAAAATTCATTTAAAGTGGACGTGCCCCGCGATTTTATTTTAGTTTAATCAATGCATATGTTTAAAATTTGTATATTTCAAAAATGACATCTTTTGTCATAGGTGTTTACATAAATGTATATTGCATTTTTAGAAATTTATGTGACCATATAGATATTTCCAGAAAGTGAGTAGGTTACGAGTTACTTTATTTTGAAAATATAACAATGTATTCATATTGCTTCCCATGACTGTATCCATGAAATTATTTTTTAGCTTTTAGTACATTTATCTGCAATATAAAACCTTTTAACTTAATTTTTTTTTATTAGATCATTGTTTGTAAACAAAGTGTATTGTAAGTGATTAGTAAAATTTTTTTTTTTTTTTTTAATTATAAAATTTGAACTTGGTACATGATTTAAATGCTTACTTCTTGAAACATAACATTATCTTATTTGTTATATGATTATCAGTTAATTTCTTTTTACAACTTCTCCCTTTTACCCACATAGCACTTTTACTCACTAGCAGGGCAGGCACAAAGAACAGGTTCTTTGTGCCTGCCCTGCTAGTGAGGACACTCTGTTCTCTGCTTTGTACCCAATTTAGAATATCCTGTGTTGGGTGGCGAAGAGGAATTGATAAAAAATTAAATATAATATTTCCCTGATTGCATCCCAATGTACAGTTATCAGTTGAATATTACCTCACAGCACTTACATATAATATAGTCTATAGTATAGTAGAGATCATCGTATCGCAGGTTGACAGCATCAGACTGTATGCGTATACATTCGGTTGTGAAGTGGATGGTTGTAGGTTCGATTCACACTCGAGGAAATGATTATAATTATGTTATTTTTATATGTTTTGGATTAAAAGTAAAGGATACAGTGTCTTGACTACTATGTTATGAAGGTCTCTGCCAACACTGATATGCAAGATAAAGTGTGAAGCTGAATAGTTTATAGTATATTTACAAAACGTTCTACTATCGTTTATATATACAAAAATTAAATAATGCCTATACATGCGGAAAAAAAGAGAATCTAAGATCAAAGGTCATACTGTGACGTCAATGGAACGTCGCGGCAAATACGTGTGCAGTACTCTCTTAATAAACCTACGCATTGCCGCTACGATAACTTTGTAGAGGACTACGTAAATAAACAACGTTTTGCGTGGACTTCATTGAAATTTGTAAACCATTATATTTAGAGATGAATCGCCCTATGAACATTTGTATAGTTTTATTTATTTTATGACAATATAATAAATGATTGACAGAGTAGTTTCATAGTAATTTGTTAACGACCTGTATCGTGCAGGCAAACCAGATAGAATCTAATGAAAGATCACTTTTCTACTTCATTCATTTCCATTCATTCATTCAGTTATATTCACTTCATTCATTCACTGATATTCTATTAGTAACCAAGTGTCGTATTTTGTTTAATCACAATATATTAAAATGTGAATAAATTTAAAATGTTAAAAATGTAACTCGCGTAGTTGGAACTCACAACTATCGTTATGTGTGATTACGGGATATGTACAACGTGGCCTAATTTTAGAAATTTAATTTATATTATTTTCTTAATATTAGTAAAGAAGCTAACTAAAACTTTATATGCCTGCAATAAACGTTATAAAACTCTACATCACAGCGGCCTACACAAAATCGATTTCTAAAATATCGATTACAAACGCAACAAAATGCTAGCCCATCAAAGTTTTACTACTGAAACGCAGACACGAGTTCTACGTCAAAGTAAAATGTCCTGGAAACGTTTCAATATTTACAGTATACAGTAAGTGCAAGCGTTGCGCGCGCACCCATTCACTATGGGGGGCAGAGGGGGTATACGCGGGACAGGGGACAGGGGACAGGGGGGAACAACGAGGAGAGGGTCATGGGATATCAAAACGGGCTAAGGCTCGGTTCTTGTCGGGTGTGTTCGCGGCCTGCCCAGCGGCCGATGCGCGGCCACGACGGCAGATCACGACGGTATACCTCTGGTGGCCCAGAGTGGCCTGCCACTGCCACCATGCCGTAACATGATGGGCTACAACAACCAAGGGCACGGATACAACAAGTTGTTCACACAGGTTTGCCTCAGTGCTGTGAATTGTGCGAAATGAGACTCTTTTGGAAGTTTCTGAAGAACCTTCGTAGTCTGGGTAAAGGGACCGCGTGTAGCTTGAGCGGAATGTCGATTATATTATAGCTTTTTACACGTGTTTACAGGTATTTATACGTATTTAAGTATATACACGACGTAGTGTACAAGTGGACGGGATAGGTATTGTGTAAACATATGTAGAGAGGCTAGATAAAGCATACTTTTTGTCACGATCAAAAGTCCATTATTAATATTATAAAAATTACAATAGACTTCGAATATGTTTGACTAACTTTACTATGAATTTTCCTTATCCTATTTCCTTGGTTTGACGTAAACTATATCAATACAACAACAATTATTTTTTTTACAATTATTTCTGTTTTCACGGATCACCACCGGCGGAGTGCCTACTCTGGATATTGTACCAATTCAGCAGTTACTATGTTTTACAGTGTCAGTCATATATAAATTATTATTATTATTTTGTTGGTTATTCACTAATTTTAAAGTATGAAAAAGTTAAAACGTAAATGATTACATGTGTCAAGCTTTTGTCGTCAAACTTTTTATTGGTTATATTAAAACGCGACACTTTTTTTTTAATTTTTTATGAATTTTTTTTTTAATTAAATTCTGGTAAAACATGTCATTTTATATATTTCATCATCATATATTTCTTCTACAGAATATCTGAAATCAACCCTAAAGTTCATTTATAAGCGTTCATTTATTAGTTATGTAATCGCTTTTAAAATCAATTAAATAGGTTATCTCTTTAAAATATTAATTAAAACTTAAAATTTATAATATATTACACACAAAGATATTTATAACTTTAAAAATCGTGGCTTCCGTCTTAATTCTTTGACTAAACTATAGTACAAAAGTTATAAAAAAAATACTTCATAATTTGAACCCGAACCACTACCTACTAAATAGACACAGTTCCTAACCTTTCAACCATAGGTCCCGCATATTTTTCTAGTATTTTAAACTTACTATAAACAAGCGAAAACTCGTATATCTTGCGGGTCTGGTGTTTGTCACAAGTTTGTACAGCGGTTTAATTACCGCTGTCAAATGGCTGATAACGATGCACTATTACCTTAATTGCCTTGTATGCTTATCTTGGCATAGAAATAAACAGTTTTACACATCTGACGTTTTTTATTGTGTGGGGCCTGATGAAAGAGCAGAGTGACCGGGCTCTTCACTTTTTTGTATAATAGAAAAACATTTTTTTTGACGAAATTCATATCTTTTCTGGTGTTCCTCAAAGTGCCATTAAAATGCGTAACGGAATTATTATTATTAATCATTTAATAAATATAAAAAATTAAAAATGATTGATAAAAGGAACGCTTTCTCGTTGGTGTAGTGGTTAACTTTTGGTCCATTGTGGTAATTATTATTTTAATATTTTAACTAGCATTCTCTCTTCCAAAAAAGATTGTTCGTAGAATAATCTTTGGGAAGCAGATATTTGTAAAAAATCTCTCTACAGAAATACTGACAACTAAAATAATTTGCAATAAGCGTATACTAATAAACATATTTCGACATAGCCTGATGTAGAACGGATGGCTTAGCGGTCAGAGCACTTGGACGGTGTCCAAGAGGCGCGAATTCGAATCCCGCTGCGTTCAAAGTTTAATACGTTTTCTAACATTATTAATATTCTTATGAATGGCTACTGACTTCTGGAGGTAGATTCTTATCTTGGAACAACAACTCCCTTTTTAAGGAAAATTCATCTAGTTGTGTGATGAATTAACTATTGCAATATTATTTCAATTCTTCAATAATATCTTTACATTGGATAGACTAATCGGATATATACTATAATAGTGAATTCAAATCTTGGAGATTTTTTTATAATAGTAATAAAGATATCGATATTACTTCGATCTGTGTGTAACGATGTGTAGCGGGAGCTTGGAACTTACGGTCTGCACTGTTTTAAATGAAGTGAAAACTAAACAATAGAGTGTCTCGTCACTAAGTTTTCACATGTTATCATTAAATATTGTAGATGTGTAAAACATAAAAACAATTATATTTACCAAATTGAAATATTTTTATGTATTATGAACAAATATTTCGAAAGTCACTAAATTTGTGATGCTAAATGCTTCAAAGTAATACCAGATATTAGGCATATATAGATTTCAGTTTCACGCTTTTTCCAGAACCGAGAACCTAGTGCCAAGACACTAAGTTTTCCACTTTCCCCTCGAATTCCCATTGCTTGTTAAAATGTGGAACTCAACGTCGCGCTTCGTTAAAACAAACTCTCACTCTAGTAAACCAGAGTGGAGAATTATAATTAATTCAAATATATTCCCTCTCGTGGGAATCGAAGCTACAAACAATAAATACAGTCAGACGCTGTTCCACTGCACCACGGTGGTTTTAGCAACGGGCATACTTACACTTTTTTTTTACATTTTTTAAAGTGTTAATCACACACTTAGGAAAAAGAAGAAAATATTTTTAAACTCAGATATAATAATATGCTAAATGCTAAATTATTTTTAATCAAAGAGCCTTTGCTGTTTAGCGTCAAGCGTTTTACCTTCAATAGTATGTATTGTAGCTTACGTCATTCCCTAAGCAACTACCAAACGATAACACCGTGTCTGTGCCAAATTGGTATTTTTATGTCAAAAGGGAAGTACGCCAATTTTACTTTGTGATACTGAATTAGCATCAATTTATCCTGTGGATAATAATTGTATCTTGGGCGCCATTGTGGAGCAGTAGAATAGCACCTCCACTCGAATGACTTTCGTTTGTCCACTCTGTTAAGACAAACCGCTGCGTTGAGTTCCACTCAACATGCAATGTCTCGATTTCGTGCGGAAAGTGGAGAACGGAGTGTCTTAACAGGGTTCTCTGACATGCTGAAAAAGGATTAAAAAAGTTATACTAATTTTTATCTAAATTATATAAGTTTTGTATATATTATAATATAAATATTTGCTTTTATACTGACTAATTAAATGTTATAAATAAACAACCACAGGTAAATGACAGACCTACACTAGATGGACTTGAACCAGCAATAACCATAATAATATATAACCAGCCTTGACATGTAATATAAGTACGATTTTTTACCGTAATCCTGTTCTAATATGGCTTTTTAGCATTTTTAAATTCTACAGAGAACCGTGATATCCAATTAAATTCTTAACCAAGAAGCACTATAAGATATATCAATGGGATTATAATGTAGAAAGCAAATCCGTACCCTGACTTAATTTTACTTTGTATGTGAAGGTAACTTAGTAGAAAAATGTATTATAATCGATATGTATACCCATACATATCGATTATAGTATTGCAATGCATAATTTTGAAATATACCTTTTACATTTTAACATTGGAGGGCAGCAGGAGATCAGCAGTCTGTCAGCAACTGACTGTAAACGCGATAGGTTATAAGTTCGATTTCCACTCGGAGAATATTTGAAATATTTTCATCTCTCCGCTCTGGTACTTAAGACAAAGCGTGGCGTTGAGCTCCGCCACTCAACACGCAATGTCTCGGATGGAGAGTGGAGAAAGGGGTGTCTTGTCATTAGATCTCTCTTAGAAATAACCACATTTTGAAATAATTTGCCAATGACCTAGGCTTATATAGTAAATTGTATTTTTACGTCTATAGTCCTAGAAGCATTCGGGTTTGAACGTAGCCTTCATTTTAACTTTCCATAAGATTTCCATTTAGACACTAGGACTAGTCTAATCCACTTTGGACGTTGCATGTTAGTTCTTGAATATACAATAGGATATTCTAAAGTGTTCTTTCCATGCTCAAAATAACAAAAACAATAAATATTTCATGTAATTTTTAAAGTGGTATTCACGCACTTAGGAAAACAGATAGTTTCCAAGATGCGTGAAGCGTGAAGCGTTTGAATCCTTCTACGTCCAATTTTCTCCAGCTGTATAGAATAGGAGACGAATTGTGTAGAATTTCGACGCGGCTCGTCGAATTTTTTATTTGGCATAGTTTTTGAAACTAAAATAAACAAGACACACACACAACTACTTGTTCTTACTTATGAAGTGAATTTTCCATAAATCAAATAATCTGAACAGATTTAGAAATAGATAACGAAAATGTAAGCTTACTACCATCACGCCACTTAAAATCTATTCTTGATTTATTACGAACCATTTTACAAAGACGCGAGGCAATCTTAGTTGTATTACAAAGATAGATCTGATACAAATGATTTGTATATTTAAGTACAGTATATATAAGGAATATATCCGGAGGTTTTTAGTATATGACAAATCTGTTTCTGGGATCGGCCTTTCATGCCTGAAAATCGCGGTCATGGTGATGTGTCTGGAATGGATGAACTGTCTCCAACGGCTCCTGTCAGTTGCAATATGAGCGATATGGTGGAAATTTTGACAAATAATATATGCAAAAGTTTCGGGCACTCAATTACTTTGATCATTTTGTTGAATTAGTCGAAATTCAGGAACTTATTTATGGTTATTTTCGTTTTCCAGTTTTAGACAAAGCACCGCGTTGAAAAACACCACAGTACCATCTAATACACAATAATATAGAGTAAAGAGCACTTGCCATCCACTTTTGGAAACAGTGCGTGTCGGGTGGCGGAGCTCGAAGTCATGCTTTATCGTACACGACTAGAGAAAACTTCGTACATGACGTTGACTTTCGGTTACCTAAGTGGGAATCGATTCCACAACCATCACAATCAAACAGTCATCCACTATGCTACTATGGTGCCTTTGACATGGTTCTAAAATTGTACCATAACAAAATCAATTTATATGTACTAGGATTTTATTTTCCTACGACAATATTCTGAAAAGAACTCGAGTCTTTGTGGCGCGTGACGTCGTGCCTCTGTCCCGCCGGCTGATATTAGTAATTTAATTATATTTTGTTTATTTAAAAAAATAAGCTCATTATTACATATACGGGTTCAATTATACTTGTGTATATAACATTATGTATTAAAAATCATTTATTTTTATTTTTCGTCAGTTAGCGTCTGACTGTAAACCCGGTGGTTGTGAGTTTAACCACTCGGGCAACGGATATTAAATATTTTTTAACTAACTTTTATTTTCTTTTTATTAAACCTTACTTTTATTAAATAACTTTACGTTTTGGTAGGCAGGGAAACCCTAGTGTCAAGATATTCCTTTCTCCACCGTCTACCTGAATTTCAAATTAGTTTTTAAAAATGAAATCGTTTTAAATATTAATATCTGTCCGATCAATGGGAATTGAACCCACAACCAATCGATTGACATTTTACATTCAGACGTTGTCCCACTGTGGTGCGATGGCATCTATCTATATTTAAAATATTAAATTTTAACGAGAACTATTTTCATTTTTTAATTATTATGTTATTTACAATCATTTACAGTTTATTTAACTTAATTTTTTTATTATAGGAAACAAAGACAAGCTTCTTTAGAATTTAGTCATACAATCCTTTGACTCCTATTTCATTTTCATATTCCAAGGAATAATTTGACAGTACAACAATTTTGTACGTAGGCGTAGAACATGCAGAAAGCTCGATAAAGTTGTGTGACGTCATACTTTGATCCATCCCCTGGCTTCCTGTAGCGATTTAAAATATTTTAGTAATGTCATGCAAAAGTTTATATATATACTGTCTGACAGTATACGCGATGACCGTGGGTTCGATTCCCACATAGGATGAAGGAGAATGATTATATCTAAATTATTTAATTTCTCTGCTTTGGCGAAAAGACAAGTCATGGCGTAGAGCTCCGCCACGTAATATGCAATTTTTCGGATCCGGGCGGAAAGCGGATAACGGAGTGTCTTGACACTAAGTTTTTTCTATGCGGAAAAAACGAGAAGCTAAAATGCTAACATTTGTAGAGACTTAATTGTTATTAAGTGTCTAAAAATGTTTGAACACTAATTGATGATTGAATGTGGATATCAGACTTTATACAATATTTCATATCTTTGGGAGTGTAATAGTTTACTTTTCAATAAAATTTTAAGTTCTATAGTTAACAAGTTACAACTTATAATACTTACATTTGTATTTAATTTTTTAAAGAGCTTTAATAATATTTATTTGTCTTCATTATTACGTTTTACAGAAAAAAACAGAGAGAACCTTGTGTCAAGAGACTCCGTTCTCTGCTTTATTTATTTATTGTTGCTTAGAGATATTGCATGTTAAGAACCACAATTCATTATTAGTTTTTTTATCCACAATCAGCTATGTATATTATTAAAACCTGGTCAAGAAATATTCAAGTCCACAAATATTACAAACAGGTACGTCCAAATTGTTCTAGGACCTAAATTAACGTAAATTATTCAAAATTTCAAAATCCTAACATTTAGAAATGCTTGCTATGTGACAGAACACTATTAAAAAAACAATTAAAAAAAAATCATATCTTTAAAACAATCACACATAATTTTTTTTAAAAACGTATGTTATATATTTTAAATAAATGTTAAAAAAATATATCTACTGCCTACTATTATTACTTGTTAAATCCGTACATTTATATACATAAATATGGCGATGTTTTAAATTATTAATACACTAAAGAAAGCTACCTAGAAAAACGTAAGTGTTTTACATAACGGTAGCGAATGGGCTTAGCTCAATAAAGGACTATGACGTCACCCTTCTAGAAATTCTGGCAAAGTTCCTTCTACACATTACAAATGAACCATTTCTGTTTCGATTCTTGACGATCTCGTTTGGGTCTTGGGAAATTATATTTTTTTATATAAAATAAGTTACCTGATAGAAATTTATAAAATACCGACGATTTTTATGCAATAATTAACATTTAGACGTTTTTTAGTCGTAGTAGATAGTATTTTTAGTGGGTTTTGAAGTTGTGTTTGGTTATTACTAAAATGGCCGCCGGTTACACGCAATTGAGAGGTCAAGATACGTTCGTAGAGACGGTGGAAACGACTTCGATTTTAGGTTGAGTGTTTTTGTTTAGTAGCTGCTTGGTAATTGTAGTTTTAGATTTGTAATGTTGTCTTTATTAACTATTTAAAGGCAATATACATTGGTTTTATTTATTTTATATACATATATAGTATCCTTAGAATAAAAGTGGTCTAACTCAAAATTCTGTAATGCTACCTAAATAGCTGACAAAAACTATATATTTTAACATTTTTAAAGTGCGCTTGGACGGTTTCCAAGAGGCACGGGTTCGAATCTCGCTACTTTCAAATTTACATACGTTTTAAAAAGAAAAGATTATGGGCTGAATCGATTTTTTGAGTTATTTGACACTTTCATTCTATACGTGGCATGTTATTTGATTAGTATACATTTGTATTATATTTAGCTTTTTTACATATTTTCATTTATTTTTATGAGGTATGCTATTGTATTATTTGTTACTTTTTTATTTTTTCATATAATTCTGTGATTTCAGAAGTTCTATTAACTGCATGTTTATCTGAATGGTTATTTTTTATGTGTGTTGTGCATTGCATGCAGTCACCAAGCGACGACCGCCACAAATGAAAAACTACAAGCCCTTGGTAAGCTTCTATTGCTTTTTCGTTATAAAAAGTATGTCAATTATATTGTTCTTTAATTTTATTATTAGTTATGAGCGTTATATATATTTATTCTGATGATATTTGAAACTCAAAATTAGAAAAAGCTGTCATAAACGTTTCCATAATATTTTATTATAATTCAATAGTCAATATGAAAGATTTTTTGTTTTTATTATGTACGAGTGGTTCAAACAATAGACAATGGAAAAGAAAAAACGTAAAAGAAATCTAAATCGAGACTGCAAAGCTTTGATGATTTTTACAGCATACAAAATATTGGATTAAAATTTTTAAATTACAATTGAATTTTAATGATTTCTATTGATTAGGCTATTGTAGCGCAGTGGGCCGTCTTACTGTAAACTCAATTTGTCGTGGGTTCGATTCCGTTCAGGTGAATTATTATGTTCATAATAGTTTCATTTCTCCGCTCTGGTGTAGGAACCAGTATAGGTGTCATAGGTGACAAAGTACGCCGTGCAAAAAAAAATGGATTCTTATTTTAGCCCTATACTATTTTTATATTATATAATTGATATATTATATTATTGAGTCATTACGTGCTTTAGGTAAACGTAAGTTTTTATTTGAATATTTTTAAAATGCATGTTAATTTGCTTTATGATTACATATTTTTTTTTATTATTATTTATTATATATTTTAGCTGTTATATTTCCTTCATAATAAGACTCAACATCAAATTTGACAGATATGCTAAATTAAACTATTTTAACTGGACTGCACATTTTGGTATTCGAGAACATATTTAAAAAAAAACAGACGTTCCGAACACTACAGTAGTTCAAGGTCCTAGCTAAACCTTCCAACGTTATGATATGTTAATAGAAGATAATAGTATATTAATAATATACTTCTTATTGATATATTAATTTCACTTGATTTTTTTCATAAACCATGAAATTTACGGTTTAAATAACGTAACTAATATAATGATTACGGTATACAGTGATAAAACAAAGTATTTCTGGTTTTTGAGAAAACGTATTGGTAAGTAATTATTAAAAATAAGCTAATTTACATAAAAATAAAATGAGAAAATGTTTTTACCACCTTTTTAAAGTGTTATTAAAACGCTTACGAAATTGAAAAGTATGTTTAGTAAACGTATAATTTCCTACTTTCAATTGGATTGAGTGGCGTAAACAATAAAATAGGAGATGGATATGTATGATGATATGTCTCTAACGCACTGTAGTATAAAATTTCTCAAAAATGAACAATTGGTTTTGATGACATAAATCATTTTCAAAACTGTTGTTCTTGGAGACGGATCTGGTCTCGTGCGCACCACGGGATATGTCGGTTCGGAGATCTTTTAGGTCTCCCAACACCGTACCTTAACAAAGCGATGCAAGAGAAAAACCTATATAAAATATATATAAATATAATCTTTTCTTAAACAAGACACATCACAAAAACAGAATCGTTTTTACCACGTGGCTCTATAGACTGTAAATAATACACTTTATCCATTCAGATAAAGGCTACATAGGCGAGGGCTGAGAAAAATATAAATAGCAAAACTAATACTCTATGCAGTATATGAACATTTTTTAGTCTAGCCATTTTTAGTGACGTTCTATCGCTTGTTTCTATTTTTTCTTATTTATTATTCTATAGTATAGAATAAGAAGGAAAAAAGAAAAAGTTGTGTAGAATCTATAATATGTGATGTTACATTTTTTTAAATGTATTTCACAGAGAACATTGTGTCTTAACGGAAAATTGATAAGGATTTGTCTTAACAAAACCTTCTCAATTTTCCGCAAAGTTTGAAAAAACGTAACCCAACGCCGTACCTTGTCTAATCAAAGCAATAATTGCAAATAATTAAATTTATATTTAATAATTCCAAATGGCGATCGAACTCATACCCATTGCGTTTACAGTGTGCCACTGCACCTAAATAGCTTCAAATTAAATATAATAAGTATTTCAGATTTCACTATACACTTAGTAGTTTTAATCCAGTGACTACGGACCATGTAATGAGTTCGAAATATGGGGTTCAAAAATTGTCTCATATATCAAAAGAAAAAGTCGTTTAAAATAGTTTTATTTAAAATGTATAGGACAGTTAAGTACATCCCTTTTTTTATCGCGCTTAGATTACGACAGGTGTCTATGTACTGTGTTGATGGTTTTCTTTTGTTTTCTTAAATAATATTTTGTTAAGTTAGTTGTATATCTATACAGCAATCTCAGAACAAAACTGACCTTCCAGATTTACAATTTGTGGACAATTAATAATTATTCAGTTCTTAGCAAAATCAGAAGTATCAGAAAATTTGAGTTAGGCATGTTCCTTTTTAAAAGTACGATACACGCGTTTTGAACTCCAATCGTCATATTTTTACGGAACTTCAAGTTCTTTGAAATCATTCTTTTCATTTCCAAATAGAACCTATACAAATACTTTTCATCATTTGAAATAGATGAATTAGAAATTAAAATTAAATAAATTAAGGTTGTAAGGAAGCCATGAAATTCAAAGCCATGAATTTGATGCGTTAAACAGTTCGTTTGTGGTTCAAAATATTTTAGTGGTATTTAACAATTATTATATTCGCAAATTATGCAATAAAGGTTAATTCGAATATCGCGTTACAACAGGTGCTGAGATGAGCTATAAATATATAACGACTGTAATGTACACCGCTTAAAAAAGGTCACATGGTCGCTACAAACCAAAATTAAGATTTAAAATCTATCGTATATTTTAAAGTAAAACTGTAATATTATTAAGAAATACTTTATAGATGCATCGCGGCGCAGTGGGACAGTATTTGATTGTAAAGGCGATAGTCGTGAGTTTATTCCAGTCGGAGGTGATGATTATTTTGAACTAATTGGCATTTACCTGCCCTGGTCACCACAATAGAGTGTCATATAACTACATTCTCCCTGTCCGCTTTGTGGGATGAAATTTTATACCATCACATTGTAGTTGAGACACTGGGAATGTTTGGGTATCTATAACATATACTCGTAGATGTATCTTAGGCCTGTATAATATAAGTACAGGATTGAATTTCATAGTCGCTGTGTTTCTTGAGCTTTATAATTGAAAATAAAAATTATATTTAAATTTTTGCAAATATTGTTGCCTTAAAATCCTTTTTTATGTTACCAAATCTTTTCTTACTGGAGAACCTAATTTAAAAAAGACAGTTAAGTAATATTATCTATCTAAAATATAGTAATAATGTAACTGATCGCTATCTGTACATGGAAGATATTTAAGAAAAAAATATGTTGGAGGCATTTGTCAGTGTAATAGAACCCAGAATAATGTTTTTTATATTTGTTTGTCTGTGCGTTCGTGCACTCTAATCTCAAAAATAGCTTAACCTATTTAAATGCAGTTTTAACTATTGTATTTTTGTAAGCTTCAACTTCAAAAAATGTATATCTCAATTCAATCGGTTCATAGATAAAAATGTACCATAATTTAAATTATAAATTTAAGTAAAGTTTATGATTTAAGGGAACGCAGGCGGGTGAAAAAACTAAATAGTTATAGTATTAAATAGTTTACGCAGACGTAGCCGCGAACGGGTCGCTAGTATAATAATAATTGTAGATTAAATAAAATTCGTAAAATACCTAAAGTTTATGGCGGTATTACAATTTCAATCCTTTTTCAAAGAAATCGTGTTATTACGTATAGAAATTACAAAGCCTACAGTAACAAAAATCATATATTATTACTAAATTCACGTGAACAAATTAATCCTATCGATTAAGATACAACAAAACTACAATATCATTCCGACAATTTTGAGCTTAACAGATAATGAGTCAGATTCTACTCTATTTCTTAAAGACTTGATTTAAATCCATTTTTTTACATATCCAGGGCTCGGCGGATTCTAACTACTCGCAGCCATCCTCGGAACTGTCGCTGGACGAGGACAAAGAGACTCTGCGCCGCGAGAAGGAAGCGCAGGCTCTCTTACAGCTGGATAAGGCACGAGTAAGCTATTTTCTTACGTATATACGTATATAAGCTTTAGAAATATTATTTAAAAATTTCTGCACACTAGAAAATTTATCTCCAGGGCTGTATTCTTTTTAATTTAATATATTGCACTTAATTAATATTGTTATATATCGACTCAACTAGACGATGAGAATACCTGGATTTAAAATTTAAGTCTTAAGATTTGAAACTAGGAACATTGCACGAGAGCTACATATGCGTTTGAACTATATAGATTTGAGCAGAAACAGGAGAACGCAGTGTTTTGACACTAGGTTCTCTCTGACTACCGTGCTATGCGGGAATAGCGTGAAGCTCAAAAAAATATGTACGAAACAATTCATGTCGACGAGTACAATATGTATAGCTCAATGAAATAAAAAGATAAGTGAAATTTTCAATTACCGCTCTATAAACATGCTAGCTTCATGCTGAAAAAAATTCTTCTACAATATGACTGGCATCATATAGGCGGATCAATAGACCAGTATCCTTCTTTCTCGCAAAAGACATATACTCGATTACATTAGCGGCAAAAATAATGAAATATTTTTATGAAATTTTAGTCAAAGCCAGTGGCGTTTGCGGTGCGCACTAACGTCGCGTACGATGGCACGCTGGACGACGATTCGCCGGTGCACGGCAGCGCCATCTCCTTCGAAGTACGGCAATATCTGCACATCAAGGTGAGATTCATTATTTATTATTTCCATATGTGTATGTATGTATTACAAACATTTGAATAACTGAATTATGTATTTTGGGTACTCATAGAGTCTATCTTATGGTGATCAAACTGTTCTTGTATAAATAAATAAAAAGTTTTGTCGGAAAGTGGAAGACGGAGAAAAGAGATAATAAATAAAATCTTCACTCAACTACTTACAATTCGACTAGTATTCAGTATTATATGCAATATTCAGCATTCAGAATTTTACACATTTCCTTTGAATAATGATCAAATTACAACTGTAGCAACCTTCCAATCGCTCACATGTAAAATGGTGTCTTTGTACTTGTACTAGTCTACGTAGGAGCATCGAATTATGCTTGACTTCCAAATTCTAGGAGAAGTACGACAACAACTGGTGGATTGGGCGTCTCGTGAAGGAGGGATGCGACATCGGCTTCATCCCTTCACCAGTGAAGCTGGAGGCTGTTCGCACGGGGATGACCACCCGCCGCTACCAGCGCCCCCCATCTGGCGGCCCACAGCCTCTCCCCAGCCGAGGTAGCACCCCCCCCACGCCCGGTACGTCACGCCGATACGTCACGTCACGTCACATCATGTCACGACACGTTTACTGGTTCATGTGAAACCTATATATATATGGCTGTTATATATTTATAGGATTCATACCGCGGTATTAAATATTTATTTATGGTCGATTATGAATGATTCTAAAACACTTTGGTGTTAATTTGTGTGTGTGTGTATCTGTTTTAGTATTTTTTTATAATTTAATACAAACTTTTTGATTTTATCTTTCTGATGTCACTGAGTTATAAGTCTCTTAATTTTGCTCTATTAAGCGAAATCTGATTATTTTTGTATGTGTTTATATCTCTATAGTTTTACCTAGTAATAACTTTAAAAATAGATACCAATTTATAAATTTTTCATAATATTTTTTTTGTTTCCAATTTTCAATTTTACCCTGTTCATTAAACATCATTCAAAAATTTCTAATATATTTTCCTCACTAATTACAAATTAATCGATTAAACCAGTAAAATTGGCGTGCTTAATCAAATACCGATAGTACTTGTTTCTAGATATATCAAGATGGGTAATGTTATTTGCCAAATTTATTTATTTCTATCTGATTTCATAAATATAATTCATTATAATTTTATATATTCAAATCATGAATTATATTTTAAGAAAATGACATAAACAAGAAATTGTCGGTACAAATCGTAACTCTGCTTTATTTTGTCACAAGATGGAAGTTATTAAAGTAATAGCTAATGAATGTAACATTTAAAAAATAAAATAAAAAAGTATATTTTTTTAAAATAAATAACCAGTCTTGTGTCAAACAATGAAGACATACAATGCAGTTGTTATTTGGAAATGAAATATAACATTTGTGATTATTATATATATTCTGTAAAATTATTAAAAACGGATTTATTGCTTGTAATTTGGTTATCATTATATATAATTACGTTAAAAATCAACTTGGACCCCTTTTTACAAAAAATATGCAGACGAAGGAGTATGAATTTTTTATAGCTAAAGTATTGTATCAAGATAAAGTACAGAAAGCTATTATTTTTTATAGTAATCTATTAAATTAATAAAATTACTATTACCCACACTATCATATTCGACATACACGTTTGTATAAAATCACACACACGATGCAACGCGTTCTTTACGCATAAACGGGACATCTAGTATAGTTTAATTTGGTAATATTTTAACAATTTGTAACTAAACACTACCGCAGTGTTTTAAATTTTAGGTTCCACATAAGTTTAATAAACAAAAAAGATATTTAAAAAGAAATGCCAGTTCCGCTGACTTTTTGACACTAGCTATTCAGATCTATGGCGAACCGGTGGTAGTTATTTGATCTTTAATTGATTTTTGATTTTAATTGATTTTGACCTTTAATTTGAATACAGTTATTTGACCATTAGCGAAGTGTTGTGTCTAATTGACACTCGAAACGTGACCAAAGAACTGACGTGAAATTAAAATTATTTAACTTTACGTATGAAATTTGGGACAGTGACCGGTTGTATAGAGAAATGAACTGCAAAATATAACATTTTTAAATGAAACAATTTTTAACCGGATTAATCGCGTATATTACTAATATTTAAATTTTAGAAAACCCGACGTTTCGAACACTTTACAGTAATCCGTGGTCACAGGTAGGCAGGTGGCATTCGTCTGTCATTTGATACAATAATTTTATCAAACTACCGCCAACACCAAATTATAAATCTTTCAATATGTATAGTTTTTCCGAACATTTACATAAAAAATTACAATTATATGATATAATCAACTGCATTGTATCGTTAAACACTAAAGCGCACATCACACAGACATGATATGGTGAAAGTTGTCAATTTCCTTGGTCTATATATACACTCACTATTTTCATGACGTATTTTCAGATGTTCCTACGATCGATCGAGGTAAGACTACATACAACTATTGACCAGGAAATGCTTCCAATTTTCACCTGAATATTTATTAATATTTAATTTGACCTTGGTTTTTATTAAATTTTTTAACTATACATTAAATTTATTTTGACTGTCTTCTTTGCTCGCTCCTCCATCTCATGCCCCATCTTTCTGTCCTATTTAAATACTTTGTTTATAACGGTTTTTTTTATTATATCAATATTTACCTATAAACAGAGTATTTAATATATTATATAAGTTAATATTTATTTTGTTTATCCCTCTATTATGGTAAATGTTCAATAGATTATTTCCATCAATGGGAATTTCAATGTTTATTTTGAAAAACATCTATTGAACTTTTACTTAACAGGTACGTACGTATTTGAAAATGTAAATGGATGTTGATGTTGTCAAGTGCATAATATATTTCATATAATTTATATTATACAGGTAATGGGTAAAGTTATAACATTATTAGATTAAAAACCTCTAAATAAAATAGTTCTGTAGGAATTTAAAATATAAAGAGTTAATGGCATGCTCCCCAATGAAAGCTCCATTTGTAAACTTGTAACCCTTATATACACCCAAGTAATAATTTCCATTTTATATCTTAAAGCAATGGTTGTTAAAATTCAAATAAACTTGCACAATAATTGAATGATGTAAAAATTAAATTTGTAGTTCATATTGAATAGTAAAGAAAATTGCTTGAATAAACTTTAAATTATCAGACAAAAATTAAAATATTATACAAAAAGAAATAAAAACAAATCAGAAAGTTATATTAAAATGGCTATTTCAGAAAATATAGATATATCTAAAATTCTTATTTATTTCTTTTTCTCTTAGGTGAAGATTCAGATTCAGCAGGTAGAGGACGAGGTGCAGGCGCACTGCCAGCCAGTAAGGAGACCAAGCGAAAACCCTTCTTTAAGAAGCAGGAGGCCTGCACTCCTTACGACGTAGTTCCTTCCATGCGTCCCGTAGTGCTAGTCGGTCCTTCTCTGAAAGGCTACGAAGTCACCGATATGATGCAAAAAGCACTTTTTGACTTTCTGAAAAGACGATTTGAAGGAAGGTAGTCATTTTTTTAAAATATGCTTTAAATACATTGCGTTATGATAAATTCTTCTTTCTTTTTACACTTATTTTGACATGTATCTTAAGAATTAGCTCTAAAACATCATCTAAAAGGTCTTGCCTAGCTAACGGTGGAAATCTACCGTGTGCTAAGAGCATAATGCTATTTCAGGATAATAATAACTCGTGTGATGGCGGACATATCTATCGCGAAGCGGTCGTTACTCAACAACGCTTCGAAGCGGGCTATTGTGGAGCGGTCCAACTCGCGATCCACTTGCCTGGTGGAAGTTCAGGTACACTTCTCTCTACTTTTCTACTCTCATACATCTCCTTTTTCCAGGATCATCATCACCAGGGTGACGGCTGACATATCTCTGGCGAAACGTTCCTTGCTCAATAATCCGCCTAAGAAACCAATAATGGACAGAACGAATTCAAGAACTAATTGCTTGGTTGAAGTTCAGGTTCGGTTCGTTCAGGTGGACTTATTTGTGTCTTCATGATGATTGAACTAAATAAAGTGGACTCATTCATTTAGTTATTATTTGTGTTTTTTCTTTATGAAAGCTTTGTATATCGTCCCGGATGTTGAATTGATTGGCCAAAACTTACCGGAGAAACGCATGCAGTATTTGAATCACTCGATTAACACCATTTACCATGCATGGCCTGATTAAACCCTGGTAATATTGATAGTTTTACCTCATTTAAATATGTATATTTGTGATTAGACGGAGATCGAGAGGATATTCGAATTGGCGCGGACGTTACAACTGGTGGTTTTAGACTGCGACACTATCAACCACCCGTCGCAGCTTGCCAAGACTTCATTAGCTCCTACCATCGTGTATTTGAAAATATCTAGTCCTAAGGTAATATGGAATTTATATCGTCATTGAATTTGTGAATATTTAAGAACTATATGCATAAAATAAACAAGTTGAAAGTTTCTGCATACTCTGCTATGTGGGGAAAAGTTGCTCTGAGTCTCGGTTTGTTGATGTGAAAAAAACACAAAATACCTATTTCTTAACTTTTCCTAAAAAATAAATTGCAGGTACTTCAGCGGCTTATCAAATCTCGTGGGAAAGGACAGAGCAAGAACCTCTCAGTACAAATGGTAGCTGCTGAAAAGTTGGCGCAGTGCCCTCCAGAAATGTTCGACTTGATTCTGGATGAAAATCAGTTGGAGGAAGCCTGTGAAAGAATTGCTGAGTTTTTAGAGGTCATGATTATTTATTTTTTAGTAGTAGTAATTGCGTTTTAGTAGTTGTACGGCATGTTACATATACAACTAATAACTTAAGAAATATGTAAATATATGCCAAAACTGACTGACGTCTACATTTTTTTAAATAGTTTTTGTTTTATATACCCACATCTTCTGCAAATATGAAGAAGCTAAAATAACATGTGACGTCACTCCGTTTTCAGCTCCTTCCTCTATTTTGAGACATTGTGTATAGAGAATGAATAATGATAATATCTAATTTTCTTTTCTCTGCAGGGCTATTGGGCGGCAACGCACCCGCCGCCAGCAGCGTCCAGCACGCGCCCACACGCCACACTGCCACACTCACACTCGCAGCAACAACATCACGCCCAACCTGGTATGTATTACACGAACTTACATATAAAACTGATAATATTGACATCTTTATGTTAACTGACAATTCAAAAGTAGTATTTTCTAATTTTTATACAAATCGAATGTCATATTTTTGGAATTTCGTTTTCTTACAATAAATGAACTGTATATAGGTCTACACTATGTATATATACATATTTTAAGGAAACTTTAATCTTAACAATAATAATTAGTATGAAAATTTTCCAAAATATCTGTGCAGTCGATTTTTTATAATAAGTGGTAATTAATGTCTATTTTTGAATAAATCATAGGAACCTGCTGTTTAAAAAGTACTAGAATATTATAGTAGAATTATATTATGACATTATATGATTAGGTTTCACGAGCCGAAGTCAAAGGCTGACTGAGTTCGTCTCAGGTATATATAAATATATCGATGTCGTGCTGTATATCTATAACTGTAGTTGTATTCTTATTTTCAAATAAAATATTGTGTTTAAACGCTTAGATACACATAAATAAATAGTAATAATAAATAATCTAAAATCCATAATCTTTTAAATAATTAATTTTGAATAATAATGGAGTAAAAAAGTAAGCCAAGTTCTTAACAACTTTCATTGTTGAATGTATTTAATTGAAATAAAAAACATAAAAAAAAAAAATTGTTGTTTCGTCAAATCTGAAATATAGTGAGAATGTTAGTACAATAGTATACAAATTATTTCAAAATTCTAATTAAGTGATATAGTTTTTTATGTTATGGATTTTAGACGTAAATAAAAACGCAGTCCTTGATTTAAATTAATTTTATATATTATGTTATACATCTATTATTATTACATAAGCGAAATTTTCAACACATTTTCATTTAACTAAGTTGGTTGCTTAATTTTTTATCCTTATCTATTTGTTACTAATACCGAAATCGATAAAACTTCTTTAGTTGATACTAATTATACTGAATCCGATTCTAAAATTACATTTTAATACATAATATATATCATATATATCTAACCTATCATTTACCCTATTGACCCCCCTGCACACTCGGGAGGACATCGTGAGAGGTCTGATTCGTATAGCTACGAGAGAGGGAGAGGTAACTAACACTTATAAAAAACAAGCACGATATGCGCCTTTAGCAAATTTAATGTTAATGTTTACTTTTTTAATATAGTAATAAAGCGTATGCTATTTTTTAATTTTTAAAGAATATACATTTCTAACATTGTTAATGATTATGTCAATATATATGTACATTTATATGAATTACTTAATTTATACGATAATTTGAATCGAATATTCTCACGGCACAGTCAAACACTGCGTCTTAACTGACTACAGATTGTATTTGGTTAGGGTAGTACTAAAATATTTCAAAGTAAGTCTTTTAATGAAATAGTATATTCAGCAGTGACAGAAGCTCCCTACTTGTTGAAATTGAAATTACGATTTACGGTTGTGGTAACAACACTACTACTTGCAACATCAAACCGTAATGTGCATAAATATTTAACATAAATAATGGTTGATATTATTATTAATTTATAAAAAATATTTAATTTCTTTATACAACGTTTTTGAGCTTGACAGTAGAGATCACTTTACCAATGTCACGTTATACTAAATTAATTTACAAAAGCCTATTATAATTTATGGAATTATGATAATATATCTGCCTTATTATGTATTTGCTAGTGTTCATTTATCAGGCAATCTTGGTTAATAAATAATAATTTAATCTATAAATAATGATGGTATAGAAATAATAATAGACAGAGAGGTCAGCTACTTGAAACTGCAACTGTTTTGTTATGGTAAGTTATCTATGTGGTGTAGAGAAATAGTCTGCCGTCAGTCTACTGGTTTCTTTAGCACTTGGTGGGGGGAGGGGGTTTCAAATAATAATGATTTTTGAACAGTTAAATGCGCTGCAGCCGCGTCCCGTTGAAATATTTTTAAGACTGACTATGAAAAAACGGTTTTTCAAACATATAACCGCAAACCTTTATATTAAACCTTTAGATTTTAGAAAACAGTTGCAACATATACAGTTTAACCAATCCAAACGCTAACGAAACCAGGAAACTGACGAAAGACTATTTCTCTACACGACATATGTAAAGTACCATAACAAAATTAGCCTTGAGAAAACAGTTGCGTTTTTATGTCTCTGACCTCTCATATTATAAATTCTACACTTAGTCTATTAACATAGGTCTAAAACATTTTTTTACATATTTTATACATAGTTTATACATATTAACCGTAATAATTTTATATCCGTAACCGTAGTATATTTATTGAAAATATAAAAGTTAATCTGTTTAATAATCTAGTTATTTTGTAGAGTTTATGTTGTAGAGTCAATGTTTGTTTCGTACATGCTTATTTTTTTGCTATTGTTTGTAGTGGCATAGGATTTTATTTATATTTAATTTAATTTGTTGCACAGTGTTTAGATAACTTGGTTATTAGAGAATGAATTTTGAACAAATATTCTTAACTTTACATTTATTTCAACTATAAAATGATTGATTAGCCAGCTTTTAAACTCTGTATTTCGTCAACCAGTCATTTGTATAAATATACAATCCACTTAAAGCTTTTTAGTACCTAGACATACCTTGTATTGTACTGTATCCCTCATCATCTCATGCCACAATCACATCTATTCATTTCAGTACAAGCCTCTGGACAAGCGCATTAGCCTGCGAAGACCATATTCCAGTTACCATTAAAGCAGTCAACGACGAAACAGGTGGCGATTTTATAGGCTCCTTGTTGTGAGCTTCTAACCAGGGTGCCGCTTTACTAACATCTCGACGTCGCATTATCTCATTGTTGTATTATTGTGGTTGAATGTTTGCTGGATCTTTCAATTGTAAGAAATATAAATATGGAGGTTTTCTTAATACTTAATCATACAAAACATTATAATTGATAGAATGTTGGTTTGATAGCTTAATTATATTAATCATTTAGAATTATGAATTAAATTTTGTTTATTACACATTTTACAAATTTTAGCATATTTCGTGCAATTTCAAAGATTCCAGTAGAACAAGGCCGTGGTCGGCTTGGCAGGCTTCAATAGGTTTGCTTATCCGCAGCGACGCCGCCCACACCCGATTCCGCGGTGGTGCCATGTCCGGGTCGAGTGCGCGCTTGCGCCAAGGTTCCTCCGTCTAGTACCGACGCGCGGGCCTCGTAAGTGCGAGCCGTGTGTTCTAACCGCCCGTGTTAACTAATATAAAAAATACATAAACAATATTACTTATATGACTAAGAAACGTTTAGATCTGATATTTTGGTACATTGTCAAAGCTTTACAAAACAAGGCAAGTACCAAAATTATACAGTCCAGAATATAAATTATACCTTATTCTACATATCATTCTAGGTAGAGCACGCGCGCGTCCGGAGAGATTAGAAGAAGAGGATTACTACCCGCGTGAATACCAGCGCTACCCGCGTGACTATCCGCGTGACTATGAGGGCTACGCGCATGAGTACGCTCATGACGGGTACGAGCGCGAAGCGTACGGGCACGACTATACGCGGGAGTATGGGCGTGAATACCCGCGCGAGCCCTACCCCCGCGACGAGCGACGCCAGCGCGACCGTGAAGCCTCCGATGAGTACGGGTCTTCGCGGCGTGCGCTCAACGCCGTCTAACCTGCGCAGCTCTATTCCGCATTGTATTCCTACTCTGTCTTTCTTAACCGCCTTCAAAATGTCACTACATTTTTCAAAGTAATTAATTATTATTTTCTTGTATCAAAGAAAATATGAAATTGATAGAAGAAATATATAATCTTGATGGTTTAATATTAATGTGTGTTATATAGTGTACCCAGGTCTTGCCGCACCCACTTCTGTATCCCAAATAGTCGTTCTCGCTTGAAGGCGGTTAGTGTTTTTATCTTATAATATACATCCATATTGCCAGTGAAACTAGTGAGAGGTTGCGCCCGAGTATTTTAGGGCCCACCACATTAGTTAATTTTAGTAACTGGACCCAAATAATTGTCTACGTACATAAATGTAATAATAATATAATAATTAGTTGTCTCAGTGCGCACTTTAATGAATATGAAATTAAACATCGTGAAATATTAAAATAACGATTAAATATTGATTTCGATGCGTTTAACTGTCTGCACTTTTAAGTATTAGCGCTTAAGTACAAAATTGGGGACTTCCGGTAGGATACAGTGCGGAGAGCACTTTGTGCTTGGACCGGATGTCGTCGGACTCTAAATTTGCTGAGCTTTAGTGGCACGCTTTTGCGAGTGGGGTGTATGCCTGAGCTTTTGTTCCCGGTTCCATATGCCAAGATATATCATTGCAACGAACTTGACCTGCGTGGATATTTTCTCTAAGCACCATTTTAGAATTTCACCGTTTGAGCTTTTTTGATTTGTACTTGTGGTATATCTTTGGAATGAACAATATTTTCTTGTCCTCTAACGATGTGAACTTTTTTTTAGTTACACGTGTAGACTCGATAAATTATTTAATTTAAGTCTAATTGATTTATTATGTAATTTTAATTGTAAAAGAAACAAATAATGTAAAAAATAAAATCGCGGAAAGAAAATGTCGGTTCAGTATTGAGTTACACTGATTGTGTAACTAACTGTAACTATTTATATGAAAAAGAAAATCGATTAAAAATGAAACAAGACAATGAATTTTCTTAGCTTTTACAGTTAATTTAATATTTGAAGCTATCTTATAAATTATAAAATTAAAACTTTGCTTAAAATTTGTGAGTGAGAAGAGAACCTTCTGGAAACGCGAATTATGGATGAATGTGGATGGCCACTGGACATAAGGTCGTATTGTAAAAAAATATAATTTAGTGCCGTTAGATATTATACGTTCCCCATTTTTAACATACATACTCTTGTAATTATAATGCATCGTCTTTATTTCATTGTTGCAATCATTTGTAAATAAAATACTTTATATCTATTTGTAACTTTTATTTTGTACTTTTACTAGTGACACATCACTCAGTCTTTCACTTCTCGCTTTGTTCTATAAACCGTACTTTGTCTAACGAGAGAATGAAATTTGTGACTTAATGTTACATAACATCGGTCACTATCGGAAACATCACTACTTTACCACAATTTTTTTATATTTAGACTAGTTATAGCCCGCAACTTCCGTGAACAGTTAAAGGTAAAATCTCATTTCTTCCAGTTTCTGGTGAAAATCGTTTCTTAGTGCTTGCTACACTTGTCAAGAAAAATACATGCTCAATTTCAGGACATTGACTGTCAGTTAGTCAGTAAGTCAACAACTTTAGAGTTTTATATATATGTGGATTTTAAAATATTTACATGTATATAATGCATTGTATATAACATTAAGCTTTAAGAAAAAAGAAAAACAATATCGAATAAAACATATTTATTTCATTACAGGCGATATATCGAGCGATGGCCGCTAATAAATTAAACATCACAATACATAACAGATAAATACTCTACCATATGCCTCTTTGGTGTCTAAGCTAAGTAACTATTTACAAGCGGTTTTCAAAATTACAATTCGCTTAAAAATACTGTATAAATACTGTGCGCTGCCTGAAAATGTTATTTTCTGTTTTTCGAAGACTAGTATAGAATCAAGACAAAGCACAGGTTCCTTAAATTAAAGTAGTAATAACTTCACATTGTATGGTTATCATAGATCACAAACATTTTTTTGGAGAACAAATTTACACCTGCAGCAGAACAAATCTTAAACCTTTTTTAATACA
Source organism: Podotricha telesiphe (assembly GCA_038994665.1). Lineage (NCBI taxonomy): Eukaryota > Metazoa > Arthropoda > Insecta > Lepidoptera > Nymphalidae > Podotricha > Podotricha telesiphe. The sequence continues at coordinate 98,978 of JAOYRR010000026.1, read as the reverse complement.
ACTTATTATTTTTCTAATAATATCTTGAACAAACGCTTGTGGAATGAAATCTCTACTCTCATATGTAGAAGCAATATTTGTATATTATTACAATATTTTTTTCTATGATCCCCACAAATACTCAACATTAAGAAGCCATATCAATTGTAGCTAAATACTTAAGAAAATAACCCAAATGTCATATTAAATACAACATATAACTAAAAAAATGATTTAATATATGTAATTTTATTTAAGAAAGCAGTATCAACTTATATAAACGTCATCAAAATCTGTATAACCAAAGTCACTTCATACAGACAGATTTATATATTATTTAACTATTATATTATGTTACACCGCACTAAACTAGTTTAAACCTCTTTGGTTTCACAACACCCTGTCCAGCCGTATATACACTTTACACATATTTACATAGTCCAGTCCATTTAAATTATATATAAAGATAATCGTTTTTCGTTTCTCTATAATTTATACTGGGGAATTTATAGACTGGACTGTATTTTTTATCGTCCGCTTCTAGCGACAAGGCGGATAGTGCTCGGGATGGCTCAGTTTCTGTATCCTCTATGGGTTGGGGTTGGGGTAGAGATCGTGGGGGTAGTGGAGGCGCGCGGGGGTTCCGTCGCACTCTGAAATGACAATCGCTGTCTTGAGGCCACGCACGTTGAACCATTAAGGGAAGGTCATCTGGATGTAACTTGCGTTCGTATTCCTGGGATGGACATACCTGAAAGTTAATAAGTAAATATGTTATATTGAAAACTTAATAATGAAATATATAATATAAGGACAATTATAGTATAGTGTGTAATGAAAATTAGCAGATCTACCTAGTTTCGCAAAGAAGCAATCCTTTCTATCATGAGAATCGAAGATTACATAAAACTGTAAAAACTTTAACACGGCAATTGGATAAAAATCCTTGACAGAAATTTGAAATTTAAATCTAATTACAATTTATGTAATATAAAAAAAGAAACAAATAACGTGTGTAAAATTACCTCATACAAAGAAAATCTTTCTACACCCTCAGTAGAGTCATAGCAGTGCAGTAATATGGCCAACAGCTCGTCAGCGGTGGTACGTTCGCTGGTCAACAAACACTTATATTTGGATGAGGACATAAGTGCCGAGTCGTATATCTTTATTAAGCCGCCAGGACGCATTTGTAAGGAAAATCTGGAAAGAATTCAAATAAATTTATTATTTACTAGCGACCCGCTCGCAGCTTCGCCTGCGTAGTTTACACATGCCTAAACTATTTCGCCCTTTCCCCGCCCGCCCGCCTTCTAACTTGAAATACAAATTTTGCTTAAATTTATAATTTAAATGGTTTTAACTTTATTGTTTGTGAACCGCTTGAAATGAAATAAGCTCTTACTGTGAATGGAAAAAGAGGCTTACTACAATACATTAGATAAAATGGCATTTAATCGGTAAAGCTGTTTCTGAAATTAGCGTGCACAAACAGATAAACAGAGAAGAAAATTAAAATAATTGAAAAAGACATATTTAGAAAACGTATAAAAATTTGAACGCAGCGGGATTTGACCCCGCACCTCTTGAAAACCGTTCAAGCGCTCTGACCGCTAACTTATATTTATATACGTTATTCAATTTTTTATACGTTTTCTAAATATAATTAAATTTTATTAATTTTTCAATTTCCTGAGTGTTGAGAATAACACTTTAAAAAATGTTAAAAAAATATATTAAAAATCATTGTTTTGGGTTCTATTATACTGATTAATGTACCTCATTATATATTTTTTTCATATTTCTTCAATGTACAGACAGCGATTAGTTGTATTTTTATTATACCTATAGATATACCAATAATAGATGGTGAAAGAAAGAAAATAGAAAACTGCTACTTTTATGTTTGTATTACATAAAAACTTTTTTTTGTATGAGCGACATGTTAAGCTCCTTATTCTAAGTAAACCTATGTTGATTGAATAATGTATATATAGAAATAATAATAGTTTACAATTGCAAAGCTTTTAATGGTAAAAAAAACAAACGGACTAAGTAATATGCAATTTAGCATACTTTGAGGTTAAGAAGGTTTTATAAACATATTAAGCTAATTAAACAAATGTTACCCACACTGGTAGGATAACGCATATATTACGCGTATATGGATCTGATATAAAGTTTAAATTAGTCTAACTAGATTAGGCTAAAACTGAACGCGATAACAAACAAGGCCGCTAACAAGCGTTTAGCGTAAAAATATTTTGACTCAATAAATTAAAATGATTTTAACGATGTATTTGAGTTATAAAGAAATTTATTACGCTTTGCGTGTTTTTGTGTCTCGTAAATCCGTTATACGTTACGTGGGAGCGGGCGACCACTCTGCGACGATAACTTATAATTTGATTATAGACGTATTTGAGGATATAGAAAAATCGAGTTAAATCGAGTTATTAGATAAAATGGCATTTAATCGGTAAAGCTGTTTCTATATTTTTTACTCTGTACCGTAACATAAAAAAACGATAGGCATGTGTTTTTTTATAAACAAAATAAAAAACGCTTTAAATTTAAATATTAATTAGGGTCATCTTAGTTCAGTGGGCCAACGTCTGGCTGCAAACGCGGAAAGTGTCGAACGGAGGCTCTTGACACAAGGTTTACTCTAATAACCGTGCTATAAGGGAAAACGCGTAAAGCTTTATAGAAATTTACATATATATTTTTACTCACTTATATCATTTTTCAATACACACAAGTATATGGAGATACTAAACTTGACACTTAATACGTTTGTTGTCTTATTAAATGCAAAAATGCTTCTGTTCTCAGGAAGCTGAGCGTCGTAAAAACACTTGTTCACCTTGCAATATCCTAAGATAATTTAACAAAAACTATCATCTACCTACAACTGCTTGGTAAATTACCATAAATTTGCTTAGAATTTTGATATCTTCAAATATTGATAGCAACGTTCCGTATTTGGGACGTTTCTAACAAGATCATTAGAATATTTTTGTATATTGCACATAATAAATCTGAGGAGTGCGTATATTTTACATATTAAGCTCCACGAGTTAGCAACCATCATATAATTATGCAACCGGTACGTAGATATATATCTTATAGTCGCCATGAGTATAAAATACCTGGTGTTCTTTGCCTGCCACTTTGATCATTCAATACGAAATTCGCTGTCTGCACTTAAATGCAGTATATATTTATTTCCATAGAGAGAGACAATTTAGTGGCAAGACACTTTGTTTTCCTCACGAACTACAGACATTGCGTATTGGGGAAAATAAAATATATTAAATATTATCGTTGTACAATCAGATGTTTTTCCACTCCGATATATATATATATATATATATATATATATATATATATATATAAAAAGAAAACTTGTTAAAATTTAGACCACCGGCTAGCGTCGCTTTGTATAGCCGTCTCCCCTTCCGGCGTCTATTCCGGTGCGTTTAAACTTAGCTAGTAATAAAAAAAGTAAAAACTTGGAACTTTATTGACCAAATGTATCGAGTTTCTGACGACATTTGGTATTGTTTGTTTACTGACAGAAGTAGAACCATTCATTTTTTTATTGTACTTAATTTTAACATTTCTTTTTAGTTTCTCGCATTGTATTATGATACTACTTTATAAATTTGCCAATCAATTTTGAAGCTTACCAGAGCGAGAAAATGAAAATAATTTAAATATCATCCCCCAAACCGGAATCGAACCCACAATTATCGCGTTATTAATTCGTAAACTGCAAGCTGTTCAACTATAATAATAGAATAAAAAGACAACAAGAAAAATAGTTATTTTAGCAAATTACTTATAAATTAGGTAAAAAATGACAATTTACACAATTAACTTAGGTGCTTCTAATAATTATACTCTTGTCCCAATTGTATACAATTTATAAAAAAAAACCTTGATGTTAACACGCTATTGTATACTGATTACTTTATTATTTATAATCACACGACATAACATTACTTTCTTAAAGCGACTTAGATTCTATTCTGGTATAGCTGGGTTGTCACGACACCGTATCTATTTACCGCCCTAAAACCTAGATATCGATACTTTCCGCCCAAACATTGTGTGTTAAATTGTCACTTTGTCTTTAGAAAGCAGAGAAATAACAATAATTTATATATAATCTTTCCCTAGAGTGGCGAACCCACTCGATGGAAAGATTTTTAAGAACCCACGTCCATTTAAATAAACATTACAATTTTGAATTTCAATCTAGTGCTATCGCATCCGAGTGAAACATATTAACGACGACGCCACAACGGTGTCATTAAATATAATAAAATGTTATTTCATTAAATTTCTCCAAGTACTTAATACCGTCGACTTAATGATTTATATATTACGATATTAAAATAATATTATAAGGAAACGTAAAAGTTAAAAGTTAATTAACGTTTTTGAGTAGGACTTTTATCATCATTACCTTGATACACTAGTAAAAATACCCAATAATATATATTGAATTATTTCAAAGCTTGTATCCTGTAAAGTGATTAATAGTCGTGTCCTTTGGTTAGATAAAAATATATTATCGAAAATACCGTCTGTCGTGTTGGCGGTAAATAAATGAAAAATAAACGCAGCTTTGTACATCTCAATACAGCAGGAAATGCAGAGAGAACTTAGCGACAAAGCACTCCGTTCTCCACTTTCCGCCATAATCCGAAACATCGTGTGGCTGGCAGAACTCAACGTCGTGTATATTCTAAGACTTGAAGAAAAACTTTCGAACCCTTTCTACGCAAATGATATGAACTGAAGAGTATGAAATTTACCATGCTTAAAGCTTAAAGGGTGAAGTTAAAAAAATATATTTAAATATTTTTAACAATACAGCATTAGAAATAAATTGAATTAATAAAATGTGTTTAAACATACACTTTTTTATAAAGTGAAACACACGTCGCTAAGGCAACGCGTGTTTTACGCGTACTAGTACTACTAATAAATATATGACGGCCATTTATTTTGAAGTAGCAAATTCAGAACGTTTAAAAAATATATAAAGTAAGCAAATGAATTTTAAGAAAATATTATTCATTTGTTAGTACAATAAATATAAACATATATACCAGTTTTATAAATTTATAAATAGCTCACAAATACGTTAAGTCGAAGTATACAATTTCAAAGTTTATTCTAATCCCGCTATGTAAACTTGTTTACGTTTCCAAAAATTGTCGCGACACATATTTTACTTACTTAGAATATCCTTTCGGGTGACAGGCCTGTAGCGCCGCCGGTCTAGCCTCGTCATCCAGGACCAAAGTCGTCCTAAGACCAGCAGCCCTGACCCTCACTTCCATACTAAGATAGAACAATCTGGGGTCACGATGGCGCATCCTGAACTTTCCTAGGAGTGTAGAAACCACTTCCTTAGCTCTCGTACCCCAAGTGACTGATAATGTCTTGTATTCGATATCGGGCCGAAGACATCTTGCGTATACTTTTATTGTTGTCTGAAAACAAAAAATTATTAGGTTAGAAAGTGTAACACAAAATTATTAGAAAAATGTTTAATTTTATTTATTATGAATAGAAACTCTGTAGCATTTCATGGATTTACCGGGGAGTGCCCATCGCGTTGCAGAAAGAATAATGGGTTCGATTCCCATTTGGAGGATTATATTTAAATTATTTTCATTTCATTGCTCTGGCACTTAAGGCAAAGCCTGGTGTTGATTTCCGGTTTCGTGCGGAAAGTTGAGAACGGAGTGTTTTGACACTAGGAGAACCTAGGGTCCGTAATAAGTCAGGTCAGAGTTTCCTCAGCTGTGTAGGTAAAAGCGTCAAAATGGAAAAATATGTATAAAATTTGCCTTCAGTGATCTCACATGTCATGACACAACAGCTGTGTAATACAAGAACAATGTGGGTAGATTACACTAGATCAAGCCCTTTAAAGTAACCCTTGAAACGGAAATTAGTAATCGATTTAATGAATGAAAAGTGTATGTAATATGTTAGTCTAGCGTTTCATTATTATTGGTTTCGTTTTAATTTATTTATTTTGCTTGAGGAAATGAAAACTTAGTAACTACGTTCTCCGCATTCCGGTCAATTAGAAATATCGTGATGATCGATGACGAATAAATAATTTCAAATATATATAAACAATTTTAAATATATATAAACAATTTAAAATATATATACACAATTTAAAATATATATAAACAATTTAAAATATATTAAATATAATTTTGTTTCAAGTTTTATTGAAATCTATAATTCCTATATTCAATAAGACACGTGTCACGATTTTAATATTTGAACTCGTAATATTAACTTTAAAAAAGGTGTTATACCACGTTGGGACATAGGAAACATTATAGGAAAACTGCCTATTCTAAAACATAAACCCAGACCTTCACAGTAAATTCTTAAACAAGCTAACCACTAGACCACCAAGGCTAAATCTAAAGTACAGTCGCTTCCAACAGCATAATGTGTATATACGTCATTGTATGCCCGCGCCATTGTAACGTGTATAGTGAATTCCATTGTTTACTTTGAGAAATTCAAACTATTCTTAAACTTAGCCTTCGCTGAAAACTTGAATCGACAGGCTATATAAGCGGGCAACGAATTTAAGAAGTTACTGTCTGATAGAAAATCATTGTCTGATTAGATAGTACCTAGTGTGAACACACTCCGTTCTCCAATTTCCGCACAAAATCGAGTCATTTTGTGTTAACGTGTGGAACTTAACGCCACGCTTTGCCTTAGGTACCAGAGCAATGAAATGAAAATGAATATAATCATTTCTCCGAGTGGGAATCGAACCTATAACCAATCGCCTTTAACGTTATTCTAGCACCACGATGGCCTCATTGTTTAGGTCATTTTAGATCAAGCCCACAGTGGTTTTTACACATTTTAAACGCGAAATATAGATTTTATTTTGGTATGTAAATTAGAAACAATGTTTCGAACAGTGCCCCGTTGCGTAGCGTTTTGTTATACGGGATTATTCTGGTTGAAATAGATTCATTATTTAAAATCTTTTTATTAGAAAATTATTTATTAGATATTTCATAACGATTTTTCTTTCTGACTGAATACTACTATATTTCTTTTTAAGCAATAAGTAGAGAGCTTTATTATATATGTTTAATTGGATAATTAATGTAAGTAAGTTTTTAATAATTAATTATTTTAAATATATATAACATCTAAAAAACAAATTTAAGAATTTAAATAATTTGAGCTTTTGAAATTTTAAAACAAGCTAAAGGATTTATGAAAGAAATTGTGGTTTCCTTTAGTCAGACAGGATGTACCGCAAATCCTGAGGATGTGCTAAGTTATACACAAGTATCACGACTTAAAAAAATACTCCAAACGCACATTTTCTTTTTTAATATTTATAACTAAGGTAATCTTTATAACTAAGGTAACAAATATATAAAAGTGTGCAAATTTGTAAACTTATGATATTCTAAAGCCTATTCTAAATATTATTTGGAATTTAAATAAATTAATATTTTATATTACAAAGTACAAAAAGATCAAAGGTAAATCGATTAAAATCCCACATAAAAAAGTGAAATTAGCAACACTATAACCGCTTTATAAAATTATTACTCGACGTATAAGAATGCAAGGATTGCAGAAAATCAGGTTCCCACGAGTTTTGGGTCGCACAAAAAGCTCACAATACAATTAATTTATTTAAATATTAATTTAAATAAAAAAAATACGTAATTATTTATAACTCACGTGTATATTCTGTGAATGGTAAGGTATTTTCCTACGAGGTGCCGGTACCGGCGTTAGCGCAGCCATGACGCGCGGCTGGTTAGACCCCGCGAGTGTAACTGAAGTGTATCGCGGAACTACGCCCTACTGTCACGGAAGCTAAGGATACACCTGCTCCCTATTACCGCAGGAAACTCATGGATCTATGGTGGATTGATCTATATTGATTTTGAGGGGTTTTCACACGGGCACCCAGATTATTATGGTACAATTACTTTTCGGTGATGATTTTTATTTCAGTTTTTTTGTGCTATATTCAATTTAAATTAGAGTATTTTTTATAATTTTTCTTATATTAATACAGTTTACATTTTTATTTCAATAAACAACAAATATAAGAACGTGATTTAAAAAAAACATCAATTTTGTTGCATAAGTAAATATTTACTTGAAAAATTATCATATGTATATTAATAATATCATTTGTATTAATAATATAATATTTATAATATATAATATAATGTTAACTGAAATAATATAATTATTCATCACAAGAAATCGTCGGTAAAAGTGGTCATCTTAGACCCAGCGGACATCGACTCGGTAGGAAGTGAAAAAGTGATACCGGAAAACTGTGGAATGTGACTCTCAGAGATGGGAGCTTGCATGTAATTTTTGCTAGGATGAGCTTTCTTGTAAATAATACAAGTTTTTCATATAAAAAAACCGTCTTTGTCAGTATTAGCGTATAAAGCTTCGATAAAGACTTACATAGAAGCCAATTGTATACATTCTAAACTATTATTATTACTTTTGGTAAAAAGCAAAAAAAAAAAGTATTTAAGTCAAGAGGAGAACTAAACTTTATTCGTTCAATTAATTTTCCATTTAAAATACATTGTACGGTCAGTGGTGAAACTTAACGCCGCGCTTTGTCTCAAACTTGTTTTAAGAAAAATATTTACTTAAGTACAAATTTCTCGAGGAACTTTTTTAGTTAAAATATAAAAAAAAGACATAATTAGATATAGTTAGTCTTTTTCAATTTCCTAAGTGTGCGTAAAACGTCCATAATGGAGAAATTATTTAAATATAATAATTGCCACGAGTGGGATTCGAACCCGTAACCATTGCACCACGGTGGGCTTAACTAAATATAGATATATATTTGCAACAACTTTTTTCTTTTTGATTTAAAGCGGCTTAAAATATAGTGTAACCTAATTAGTAAGATAACCTTTAATGTTAATAAATAAAGATAAAGTAAATATTTGCCCTACTAACAATAATTTATTGAATCAATTTGTCATTTGATTCTCATCAAAATACGTCAAAATACACATATCAATAAAAAAAGTTTGATACTTAACCTACTCTTTTGAATATGTACTTAAATTGGTGAACTTATTAATTCTATATCAAAATAATATATTACATTGTTTCAAACATTCCTTCAGCTAGAATAAATAGGGGATTTTAAATTTAGCAAAAATTATGGTAAATTACCATAGTTTTTTTTATGGAACAGCGACCCACTCACCATTACCGACCGTGACCACGTGTTACTTGCAAAGTACTTAGATCCAATTAGTACGGTGTATTTTTCAGAGATGGCGCCCCTGTGCATAACAAAGTAGCTTTACTCTTTATATTTTTTAAAACATACGTTTTATATTTTTTAAAACATAGACTGGGAATGTAGTGACAAGACATTCCGTTTTCCGCTTTCTACAATAAATTTGAAATAATTCGTGGTCATTCGTGGTCAGTAGCGGGACTCAACGCCGCCCTTGCGCCACGACTACATAATAATCTTATTACAAAAGTACTAACTATATGTTCTGGTAAATTTTACACAATAATATAATTCTGTTAATAATACTCTGATTTATACAATGACCAATATAAAAAATGTTGTAATCAATCACTGGGCGTATCATCTAACAGTAAGCCATCTTGATTTTTTGCATTAACTGAAAAATGAACCTTGTCCCATTGTTATAAGTCCTACGAGATATCGATTTCGAAATTCGAGTAATTAGATTATAGTGATTACTAGGGTAATCGATTAACCGTGCTCTGTTAAGTGACCTAACCTTTAATTAGTTTAGATACCGATATTTTACCTTGACGCATTAAAAGGGTTACCGAACAAGCAAATATTAAAAGGTTTTTGAACTACACAAGATATAAAACGGATGCCATTATGTCACAGTTATGACGGACTTTTGGGTTCAATTCTCATCTGAGGGAGAATTCGGAGTACGACGTTAAGCTCGTAGTTCTTCATAGTTAAGGTATAGTAGATATGTAATGTTTCTATACTAACAGAGTGACTTGTCACTCAACTTGAAACTTGTTATCCTTATCTCATAATTTTATATTATATTATATAATTTTAATTGTGTTTTACTATTTTAATTATATATATGATGATAAATTCTAATTATAATGTGTATATTTATTATAAATATCAACCAAACACATTTTTTTTATATATAAGTGGTTTTGCAAGCGCCGTTTTTTTTATTATATTACACAAAAGTATATAAATGGGAATTATGAATAATACATATAATAATATAATACACAGATAGTTTATTTATAAAAATTCAAAATAACAACAGGACGCCCTAAATTGAGCGAATGAGGTGTGACGACAAGCCAGGAAATTAGGAAATGCATGGGAAACGCTCGATTTTGAACCTTGTACCTTCCTAACATAGAGGTGACAGGATAATTAATTAAAAGATTATGTGTAATTTGTGTTTCCGATGCGTTGCGATACTATAGTCATTCGGCATTACAAGACGCAAAGTTGATGTGCTTCCTATAAACTTCTTTGAGATCTATATTAAGCAATTAAGTTAATAATATTTCTAAAGTGTTATTCACACATTTAGAAAATTAAAACACTTCCTAAGTGACCTTGGACATTTTCAAAGAGTCGCAGGTTCGAATGCCGCTCCGTTAATTTTTTTATGCGTTTTCATTAAAAATGATTTTAAGTTAATATTATTATTTAGTTTTACATTTTCTGTATAAAGTATGACAATCACGGTAAACTTAGTGTTAGGCATTTTTCTACTATTAAATTACAAGCCATCATGATGCAGTGGGACAGCGGCTGACTGTAAACACGATCGGTCGTGGGTTCCAATTTTTCGCTTCTCAACACACACAATCTCTCGAAATTGTATCGGAAAGTGGAAAACGGATCTGAAAAATGTATAGCGAAATAGTAAGAGTCAATTGATATACTACGTTTTTGTACTTGCCTTCCATTAATTTAGTATAAGAGGTACAGGGTACTTTGTAGTGGAACTCAACACCGCAAGTTAACTTATTCTATATTTTAAAATAGAATTCCAATGATTAAGTAAAATATATTTTACCACTATCTTTTTTATCACTATCATACCGTAGTATGATAGCATTTTTCGAAATCAAGCGATCGAGTGACCAAACCCACTAAAACTGGATAACTAGTCGAAAATATTTTTTTTTTCTATATGCGTTGCTTTATAGTGTTGAGTTTGAACGTACTACCGTCATAAATACGACATTAACAGTATTTTTCTACGAATTGTTGAAACGATATTAATTTATAAGGAAATTACTGTATAAGGTTATATTAATTGTGTGTAATAAGCGAAAAGCGCAAACGCGTGCGTTAATTAACCAATACTTTATGTACCTACATTTGAATATTTAATAGTTTTAATTGAATTTTTTTGAAATCAATAAGCAAAAAATTGTAAAAAAGTTATTCGATGGCATCACATTATGAGATAGTATTAGCGTATCTGTATACGCGATGGAGGGATTTAGAACCTCTAAATGCAGTTTTAGCTGCATATGTTCAGTTTACGATTTTTGGCTTAAATTCTTGCATAGAATTTTTCATGAAACATCTTTTGATAAATAAAATACTAAAATTAATAATATTAAAAAAATACTTGGTTTTGCCTATTTCTGGTCGTTTTTAGATTTCCCAAAGCTTACACATTTTAAAAAATTTGAACTCTCGTCTTAGAAACCGTCCAAGCGCTCTGACCGTCTAAGCCATATGTTCTATATCCAACTATATCGGAATTCTTATTCTTATACGAGGCGTCCCGCTACATTTTCAATTTTGATTTAAATGATTTACTAATGCCACTTAAAACACATTTAAATATGATTTAACATTCTTTTGAAGTGTTATTCACACACTTAGGAAAGCGGGTAAACGGTTTTCAAATTCCGCTGCGTCAAAATTTTATACATTTTCTAAATATATGTTTCACATTATAGGAATTACCTAAGCTTTTTCGGGTATCAGAGTCGAACCTATGACATAGGACTATACACACAATGTTTACAGTGGAACGCATATCTGACTCCGCCACAATGGAGCTTAAAAAAGAGTATCTAACATTAACCCTTTCCTTTAGAAGTTTTCTTCAAATAGACATCTATTTCTCACTCAGAGTCAACAAAGAATTTTACGTATACATTAAAAAAAAAGTTAACGAGTGGTTTCCAAAAGCTCGCCCAAAGCTTACTACGTAAGAACCAGTTGTAGCCACTTGGGTGATAAAAATAGAGCTTTGAAATGGAAAGACTTACGGTCGCAATAACAGCTAAAACATTGTTAATTTATAATTACATTCTTTATTTTAAAGGCACTCTGACCCGCCCTCGACCACCACGGCCCACAACCATCGTGTACTGTAAAGTTAGGTGTAAATTTCTACGCCGATTCTTTATCCTACATAACAGTATAGCCAGGGCAAGCCAAGTGTCAAGACATTCCATTCTCCGTAATAATAATTTATTTATTTTTCTTTTCTTTATATATGTCAATACAATCTAAGCCTACTCGTTTCCATTTAAAATCGTGTATGATTGTTATTATAAAAAGTTTTCTTATTAATAATAATAATAGTAAAAGAATGTACTACGTTAGAGGACGCCACTGCAGTTTTCTCTGTAGAATATTATTTGCAACGATATTGTCTGTCTGTCTGTGACATCATCATCGCCAAACCGCTAACCCGATTGTGATGAAATTCGATATAGAGATACCTGAGGGTCTTGGGATAAACATAAGCTGATGATGAACTTAGGCATATTCTTACTTTAATTTTTTTAGTTATTTTAGGAATTTTATTGCTTTACGCAGAGGCCGCGCTTTACGGAAATTCGAAACAATTATAGTTCACGGGGGAGTAGCTGCGAGCGGTCGCTAGTAAAATATAAGAGCTCATTGCAGGCGTAATGCTAAAAAACAACAAAATACAAGAATCATGGAGAACTATATCAAAACTTAAAATATTACAAATTAACAAAAAAATAAATTAACAAAATATTAGTATTTATTACCCTAACCTTTTTTATTAAAAAACATTTTCAATACCACAATAAGCACTTAGCTTTTTAAATGAATGCTACCATTTGAATGGACGGAATGCAAATATGCCAAAAGGAAAAAAAAATACTTGCCTCACCTGGCGTGGACTGTACGTAGGCGGCAATGTCTTAATTGACAGATGCTCATAACTCGTTCAATACAGTAAAAACATCGTGATTTTTAACCAAAATGCATTTGTTATAAACAGCTTATTACTAAGATTAGAATTAAATCTAAAATAGTTCTTAAAAAATAACAAACCTATTGTTATAACGATATTATTTAAAGGCAAGTCGATATGTCTAAGTACAAATATAAAGGTAATTTATTAAAAGAAATTATTACAACTAAAGGATGATAATAAAAGTATTTTTGACATTACGGGTGCGAACTTGGATCTATTTAATTATTTACTTCCTCGCACATTGACAAAATTAAACCATCACTAATTAATGCTTCAATTTATATAATAGTGTAATTGTAATAACAATTACAACAACAATATCTCATAGCTCCTGTACAAAACATATGTCAGAAATAACCGTACACTAAAGAGTTGGGCAAAAAACAACAAAAAGTCCCCTAAGCTAAGCACGTGCTGCTGCCAGGTGTACAGGATGCTGCGTTTAAGTATCTCAGCTTGTCTTAATATTGTCTATTATAGACTACGTTCTTAACTATTATGGAATAGTTATAGCTTTGAGGTTGAATGTATGACTGTATACCATGGTTTTGGGTTCGACTCTTATGCCGGAGAAAATGGCTAAAAGCCATTATGAAATATATTTTTTTAATGTTTTGTTAGACAAAATGACATGATTTCGATTGAGCTAAAATCAATAGTTTTCCTTTGCTTTTTTGCATATTTGAACCATGGAAACCCCTCGAAATTACTATTATATATTTTTTCCCAGCTGTACACTATGTCCATATAGGTAGAGACAGCCTAGTATTCTGGCCTACGTTATCCAATTTCCGCCAGAATTGAAGACAGTGTTTAATGGCAGAACTCAATAGGCCGTAGTTTGTTCTGTAGAGTCGTCAAATTAAAGTAATTTAAATGTAATCGATCCCCCGAATAAGAATCCAACCAACAACCATCGCATTTACAATCTGACGTGACGAATTATTTGTCTGCAATTTTTAGGTTTAAGCAGCTTCTTTTTAAATTTATTAAATATTAAAAAACAGATGCCCAAAAGTCTTGTACGAATGACTAGATAATCAATTATTTTTTAATAATTTCCAAAAATATGGATAAGTAACTGTAAAAGTCTATTTTTAAGTAAATATGTTATACTTTAAAAGCATATTTGAACTGAGTCACGTTGGTTTACAATCATAAATATTAATAGAAGTGATATTCGGTCCGCTACCGGCGACTGTTCCACTTGTATATATAATTTATTGACTTTTAACTGGATTTACGATGTTGATTTGTAACAAAATATGTATTACACCATAGCGTAGTTACGTTACATCGGTGTGCAATAAAACGTTGTTTTACAGAGAAATTAGTGGTTAGTCCTTAATCCACTATCCTTGTAGTTTTACAGACACCACTCTTTGTTTAATCTAGCCAAGCTTGCATATATTTATAGTCTACAGCTTCATGCTGTTTCCCACATAGCAGTATAGGCAGAGATACTCTAGTGTCAAAACACTCCGCTCTCTACTTTAAGTACGAATTCAAAACGATCTGAGCTACTCAATCGGTCAGGTCCACAATCATTGCGTAATCACATACTGTCCGATTGAGGCGAGCTCCACACTTTAATATATTAACCACTCAATATTATCTTATACCTCAAAACGAAGAAAATCACTTATAAGCTTTTCACTACAATCTATCTATAAAAGATTACTATAGTAAAACAGCTGTATATCTTATTTTGTATAAATCTATATTTACCTTACAAATTATACAAGCCCAGGTAATTGAATGAAGAAGTGTTAAATGCAAGTGCATATGTTCTTAAACTGGAAACTAAAACCAGTCTATTCGTGACTAGTTCTTAGTAAACACTATTTGACTTAACTGCATTTATGTTAGGCATTTTAAAGATTAGTCTCAAATTCCATACATAAGTACTTAAGATATCACAACATTTTCTTTGTTTGAAATTAGTTTTTTTTACGCATATTTTAGCGAAGTACGCAGAGAGAAACAATCCGCAATACCGCAATGTATATTTAATTTGATAGTAGGCATTATTTTCGTTGTCCTGATCCTGCTAGATAACGAAAAAAATTACACACAATTAACGTACAAACATTTTACACACAATGTGTAATGAATGAATATGAATAAAAAAATATATAGATGAAAATATATGTACAAATCGTATTATAATTAATCGCATAGTATTTAAATGAATATACGTCATGCATATTATGTTACTGATAAAGCCCACATTATAGATGATCTTATTCTTAAGACCAAGTAAAAATTTTACCAAGTAAAAATTAAGACTTTTACCATTTTTAATGGTAAAAGTCTGAAAATTTACCGTGTCCTCAGAGGTGAAGCTAACGGTTAAGTGAAGTGTAAAAGTTCCAAATGAATAAAGATCACATTACAGTTTAAACGTTTACCACTTAAGTTTATAAATCTAAAGTTTTACTTTAAAATCTTAAAACTGTTCGTAGTACGAGCATTTACTGGCATTTACACATATATTTTTCGAGAATATTTAGTTTAGTTTGTATGGTTTCTATTCGTATAAGCATATCCAATACTTTTATCTAACAAACGCTATGACGTATATATTTTTATCCAAATCCGTAGTTCACGCAGACTAAAATCTTCAATAATATATTATTTAAAATTATATAAATTTCCTCCATCTCGGCGCAGTGGGACAGCGTCTGACTGCAAATGCGATTGGCTGTGGGTTCAATCCCTACTCAGAAAAATAATTATATTTAAATTATTTTTGCGGAGTTCTGCCACTCAGTGCACGCAATGTCTCGAATTGATATATAGTAAATAATAACATACAATTATTCCACAGCAAGATGTTTCCACTGTAAGTTGATACTGAAGGTAAAACAAGGGGACCTTGTACCCACTCACGTTCTTGCCTCTTAACCACACTACTGGAAATAGAAACGATCTATTTTTTAAGATATTCTTGTACTTACGTAATAAAAACATACCTTTTTACCAGTCATATTGTAAGAAAAAAACAAATAAAAAATATTTTTCGTCATTTTAAGGAGACTATGCGATTATTTATCTAACTAGTTAGTTATGAGGATTTGAATTTGAGTCTTGTACAGTCAAAAAAATTACTAACAGAGGGACAGACCTTGTAATCGCTCACGTCCTTGGTGTAACCGCAGTACTAGAAATAGATCCACTATACTATTACACTACTAGAAAGATTTTCAAGACGCTGCAATTACAGCATATGTAACATTTTGCGTAATGTTCCATTATTAGCTTTACACGTTTTTCCGCATAACTGGGTATTCTTCTTTTGAAGGGGAATGACAGATCTCAACACCGCGTTTCTTCAAAAGAGCGGAGATAAGATAAGAGATGAGAAAATAATTACATTTGTGCCGAAATAGTCTGAGTGAGAATCGAACCTATAAGCAATCGCGATTACAGTCCGACGTCCCACTGCGGTACGGTAGCCTCATGTTTCTTAACGTGTAATAAGGCATGAAATTTCTTAATTCTCTAAAAAAGGCTAAAAATCAAGGCAATCACCGTATCGAAAGTAATTCAATTGACTAATAGGTAATTCGATCTGATTAAACAAAGTCCACGCAAGATATATTCAGTACTTATATTTTTATTTTATTTAATTGATTTGATTCACCAGTGGTACTAGAAACTACTATTAATATTAAACAAAATTGTACAATAATTGATCTTTTTTTCTCATATCTAAATGCATTACATTTTAACACAGCTTTTTAAGGCAGCTAAAATAAAATTAAAAACACTTAATCCCCCACTTTCTATCCTTATATTTCTCTTCCCATACATTATTTTAAACTACAAAATGCACAAGAGCTACGTAAACAAACAAACAAATTATCAAATTTCAGGGACATTAAATATGAATGTTGGATATCAATGGTATATTTACTATTTAATGGTTGGATAAAATTAGCATCAATCGGCTATTTCATTTATTTTTCCGCTGCGTTATCGGCGGATGTTTACTTGATACGACCAGCAATCTCTATCTAAACTTTTTGTGCAATAAATTCAGTGCTTTTGCTTATTTTAATAATAAAAACCAGCTCTTTTCAGCAGAGCAGCCTGTCCAGCTGGTAGTTTCTAGTGGCACTGACAATACTGACAAATTACGCAAATTATGCCATGATATATGATGATATGTACATATATAATTATATTATATAATATCTTTATACTAGGAAGTAGCTGTGTCTCTCTTTGTTTACAACAACGCTCCACTAAGAAGGCGGAAATTGATAGCCACTTGATAACACTTTGTACGTTTTATTTAATATTTCTTCCTCCGAGAATATAGGAGGTATAGGAAATGATAATTATATGATAAGTTATTATTTTCTGCATATTTATCCCATTTTAGAAATTCGACATCTTGAATGACAACATTTATTTGAAAGTAATATTAAGACATATTTAGCAAACGTATAAAAAATTAAACGCAGCGGGATTTGAACCTGCGCTTCTTGAAAACCGTTCAAGTCAGTCAGTATTTTTCAATTTCCTTAGTGTGGGAATAACACTTTAAAAAATGTTAAAAACATAAGTAATATTAATTTTATTTGAGTACAATGAGTCGAGTGATTGTAATAATTTTCAATTAAGTATTATTTAGTTAGTTTAGTTCTTTAATTAGTGCGCTGTTACAAAAGTTATATTGTTGAATTCGATTCTTCGAACACGTGACACTCTGTGACTTATGTTGTAGACAACATACAGACTTTGTTCTTAAAAAAAGGCGCGAAAGGACGCCGTTTTGTTAACAGATAAAGTCATGTAAGTCAAGGCGCTAACCAAAGAGGCTGCAATCTGACACTGTTTTTTTTGGCAAAGGTCGATACATCGAAATCCGAACTAAGTGGATCAAAGATTTACTACTTTCAGGGCTATGTTGAAAGTAATAATTATTTTAATGAAATATACATACATACACATAAAAAGGTACACTTTTATATATTTTCACAATTTGTTTTTGTAGTTGATACATTTAATACTTAATGAGACGAGTTTTTTTAAATAATTATTTAAAAATATTGTAATAATACAAATTCAGAAAGAGAAAATCTGAGTCGTGTACAAAGTAATTTTTTTTATTAAAGTCACGCTTTTCCACATATGGAGAAATTAGTGTCAAAACACTCCATTCTCCACCTCCCGCTCGAAATTGAACTTTGCGTATGAAATGCGAGAATTATTTTACTTGATACATATATACATATACATACAGCTTCACGCTTTTCCCAAAATAACAGGATAGTGAGAGAAAACCTTGTGAAGACACTTCGCTCTCCACTTTCCGCCTGAATTTGAGACATTGCGGGTTAAATGGCTAAACCCCAACGCCACGCTTTGTTTTTGATATCAGAGCAGAAAAATGAAATGTTAATCTTTAAAAACATAATTATTCCCCAGATTGGGAATCGAACCCACAGCCAAATAAAAGCGTTATATACAATAATATCCCAAAAATAAGCGACCAACCCTAAATTTCAAAGACGCCGCAGATCACAAAACAAAAATGATGGTACGAACCAAACGAACAGTTCTGAGAAGACATTCATTAGCATTTGCAAATCGCTTTCTTTACTTTTGTCCTGAACTGAAACATCACATTATGTTGTTAAAATGTACTCGTAATTTAATTTTTCATAGTATCTATTTGGTGCGGTTAAGGTGGTTAAATACGATTAATAAAAACATTCAGAGGCACTCACAGATGGCAATTAGCATTTCTTTGAAATAAATAGAGAAATTGATTCCTTCATATGGGATTCTTTTAAATGAGATAAAAGTGAAATAAGTGAAAAACTTTGTGGTTTATTAACAAAACACTGCTCTCCGAATTCCACCTTTAACGGGATACAAATAAATAAAACGAAATATTTTCGAAAACTTATTAAAATTTGAAACACATTTGGGTATCGCCTGTCAAAGCCGGTGGTTTAGCGGTCAGAGTGCTTGGACGGTTTCTTAGAGGCGTGGGTTGGAATCCTACTGCATTCACAATTTTTATAAGTGTTCTAAAAATGATTTTTTATAAGTGTTCTAAAAATGAACTGTTTAAATAACACTAATAAAATGTTAAAAAATATGTTATATATATAAATATTTTACAAACATTCGTCTGAGTAAAAGGGCTGTTATTAAGAACTACGTCGGCGCTGCTGTGGGCGTCGGTATTTTAATTAATCAAGATTAATCTTAATAACAATTTCCTTCTTCGTACCTACATACAGTCAATAACAAAATAGTACAAAATAATGTAAATTACTTTATTTTATTTCGCTGACTTGCTGAGACACGTCGATATTGCCAAGAAGAGAAATTGTAGTAGAACAAAAATGAACTGACGATATTCTACAAGAAATGATTTCAAAATAAATCCCAGTGTTATGTCCTGCCACCTAAAACGTAATGACACAAATTCAAAATAAAAAATTCTATGTTCAAATAGACTTCAACAAACACTTGTATATATCAAGTGTTTGTTGAATATATCATATATAAAGTTACCACCCGCTCGAAATAGGATGAAAAATGGGCAATCTTTGGCCAATTTTTGCAACTATACGATTTTTGTGCTCTCGACCAATTATTCTAGGGAAGGCTAGATGTGAGGGAAGATGCGTCAAATTATAAAAAGAGCTAAGTCGAATAAAATTCGTTATTAAATATGCGTATATTAATATATACGAATAACATTTACGGGAAGGTTTGAATGTAGGTGGTCCATAAGCGATACATCGCGTAGGTAGTTGTTACGATACTTCCACACTTGTTAATTATTTATACAACTGTTTATTTGGTAAATGTTACGCAAAACCAACAAATTGTCCAATTTTAACTAATAAAGGTATAAAATTTATGATTCTATGCTATCTATGACATACATAACTGTAAATAACATTATATAAATACTACATGTGTAAAAAAACGTATAAAAATTTGAACACAGCGGGGTTCGAAACCGCGCTTCTGGGAAACCGTCCAAGCCTTCTGACCGCTAAGCCATGCAGTTTACAACTAATTACGTAGAAGTTCTTTTACGCTTATTTTTGTTGTTAGCAATGGAGAGCTTCTGACTGTAATCACAATTGGTTGTGGGTTCAATTCTTACTTGGAAGAATGATTACATTTAAATTATTTTATTGTTTTCACTCTGGTACCGACGACAAAAAGCGTCGCATTGAGATCCACCACGCAACACGCAATATCTCGATTTCGCGCGGGAAGTGGAGAGAGGACAACAAAGTGGCTGTGACCCTCTGCGGGCAAAAGCGTGATGCTGAAAAAAAAACTATAACTTTTTTACTAAATCTACTTTCTACTTGTAATTTAAGCTCTCTCTCGACATCTCGATACGTCTAAACTTTGTTCGGCTTTCCACGGTTGAGTGGCGTTGAGGTCGGTGCGTACATTCCAACGATCCTCTAACCGTGACCATACTCGGACCAAACTTTAATATAATATTAAAATATCAATTTCTACAGCTTCTCATACATTTTTTGTTTAGTTAAGAGAAATCTATAAAACTTAAAAAGCTTTTTATATGTAACTACGTTTTTTATATTCTTCATGATGCATCTCCCGCATCCCGAGTCCGAGAGATCCTGAGTTTGCATGCAGTCAGTTAAACCGTTACCTTTGCCTACTTGATCACAATTGATACTTGAAAATATATTTTTGCAATAGATTTTAGACTTAAAAAGATAAATTAATATTATAAAACTATTAATTCGGAGTTCAAATCATTTCTTAAATTTAAATAAGTTAAAATAAGTGTGACCAACGGATAAGCGAGTCATTACCAACACAAGTATCCTTGAGTACTGACTGTGAAGTCTTGGCGACTCCACTCGAAAAATGTTATACGAAAAAATCTCTTTTTATTTATTTTTTTTACAACTTTAATATATATTAGTCACTCGTGGAGCTTATATGTTTGTCTTAGGAGAGCTTCATATAAATTTTACAAACAATCTAAGTAATTATATTTGGTTAGACGAAGGGCAGTGTAGAAATTCTCTCTCCAGCACACGGTGTTTTTATTATTACTAAAGCTCTCAACCTACTTCATATGATAAAGAGAAGCGTGCAAATACAAAGCAATATCTATTATGACATTATTATTATAATTTCACTGATCGGGTAACACAAAACGTGGCGTCGAGTTGCGTCCCTCACCACGCAATGTCTCTAACACCGATGGAAAACGGAGAACAGAGTGTCATGACACTAGGAACGAAAAAAAAAAAGAAAGGTCAGAGCGTCAAGCAGAAAAATACCTATAATTTGCTGCCAGGTATTTCCTCGTATGGAGTTTAGCCGTTTATATTGGCACCTATCGATCGACATTCACTTTTTATCTTACGAAATGCATTCTGGGAACAGATTTCATAAATTCAAGTAATATTTGAGACACGTTCATTGGAAAAAACCGATTGTGATTTCGTTATTATGCGGTCATAAAAAATATATATGTGTAGGTTTTTAATTCTAAATTCATAAGAATAATTCATTTATTTGAGAAAAAAGTATTCAAATCTTTACAAATTAAATTAATTGTTATAACTATTACTATTCACTTCCTTTCCATAGGATCTATTTGAAACAATGAATTTAAAGTGCAAAACCTATATGAAATTTAACAATCTAAAAAAGTCTGTCTCTTTCGGTTTCGGTTTTAAGTTTATGATGAACTATTGTCTTGTTATTTAGCTAATATCTTTACTACATTAAGACATAGCATATATGATTAAATTGAATAACACATTGATTCTTGAAAAACATTTTTAGAAACGTATAAAAAAATAAATCGAACCCGCACCTCTTGGAAACCATCTTAGCGTTCTGACTGCTAAGCCATGCGTTCGTAATGTTTTAAGTGTGTGAATAACACTTTAAAAAAATTTAAACTCCATTGATTCTTGGCTCTAATACCAGTACGCTCTAATACCAGTAGCTCTAATACCGACATGTATGTCGAAATATCTCTAAAATATTATTGAAGAATTGAGTAGCATGTCACTAAATTCTCTTAAAATATTAGAATTTTCACAAAATGGAGTTTGGATTTGATTCATATTAAGAAATTTTCGTGGATTACATTTTACAAGAACCTTTTACTTAATTTTCAACGATTGTATCATTTTACATTCAAGTTAGAAGTTTAAAATATAGTATATTAGAATTTATATTGCTTAGAATTACTTGTATAAATATTAGACGACAATACTTGTTATTACTCTTATTTTTTGGTATCTACCCTTTTTTTTATTTTGATTATGAAATGTTTAAAGTTGTTAGTCAGACGAGTCTGAGACTATGTAAAGAACTGAGTAAAGTCTAAAATATTATTTAATACTTTTATTCTGAGCCCCTTTTCAAGTACGTTCATGGTTCAAAAGACCCAATAAATTTTCTTTTATTATATTAGTTAAATAAAAGCGGAAAGTGGAGAACGGAGTGTATTGACACTAAGTTCTCTCTGTCTATGCTGTCCTATATCGGAAAAAACGTGAAGCTGTAGATTTTGTAAGAAACTTCCACTTTAGGATTATAATTATCAACGAATGAATCATTTTACATTCAAATCCTTGTCACGATGCGTCGTATTAGCTTATACCTATATGTAATATCGGTATAACTTAATACAATATATATGTAATCATTGTATTTACCATTTACAGTATTATAAAATTTATAGGAATAAATAATTTTGGATTTAAATTACACAAGTGACTACCTGATTCATTATTTACAAATACAATATTGATTTTGGCATAATGTTTGCAGTATTATTTTTTTGGTCTAGTGGAGTCTAGGAGTATCTTGACAAATAGCTTCTCAGAAAGAAGATCTAAGTATAGTAGTGGTGGCTCAAACGAAATAACAATAATTTAAATAATGTTGTTATCTTGTTTCATTATATTTAGTTAACTTACTATATTAATTTATTTATGAAATTATAATATTTGCAATATTGAAATAACATGACTGATGAGAGGTAGACTTTTGAAATAGACCCTCAAAGTTACAAATGGCGCGTCTATTTTGTGTAAAAGCGCCATGACAATTTATGCTATTAGCCTTTTATCTTGATGTACATATAAATACAGCGTGTTCCAACATTTTGCCTAATGTATATTATTATACAAGTACGTGGCGCAAAAGTTTATTTTATGTACAGCGGTTGTATGTAATAATCACATAGAACGATATCGTAGCAAGTTATCTTGTATCTTAAATGCAGTAAAAATGATATTTTGCTAAGTGTTAATGTGACAAAGTTGTAACTAATAGTGGGTTGTCATGTTTGGAGCACTCTGTATGTTTCAATTGTGGTATATAACAGTAAGTTGTAGTAATTTATATGAAATTGTAGATTATTATTATAAGCGTAATTTTACCTTCAGTGACAAAATTTAATGCCCAGAGTGGAATTTGAAACTATAACCGTCATGTCCTATGTTATCCAACCACACCACAATATTTTACGGATACATTAAATATAATTATATGAATTATCCGCAATACAATTATACCTAAGTATCGCAGCATTTTTTTATATTCCATAGTTAACAAACGGTACTTAACAATCTGTAGAGCGGAATGTGGAGTTAGGAGTGTCTTGACACTACATTCTCTCTGCTTGCTAAATATATTAAGCTCTATATGTTTTTTAGGTTTTTATTTCATACACTGCACTGAACCTTATGTCAAATCACTCCATTCTCCAAATACCGCCCGAATCTGAAACATTATTAGCTGAGCATTATTACTTATAATAGGCGTTTTGCCTTGTCATCAGAGCAGAAAAATTAAAATAATTTAAATATAATCATTACCCCGAGTGGGAAATAAACCCACAACTTTCGCATATACAGGCAGATGCTGTCTAACTAAATGATAATAATTTTTCAAAAATAATTTAAATATATACTTTTTTTACATTAAACCTAGACTTACGTTGATAGTTCCTATAAGTTCCTTAAACAGTCAATAATTTTCTATTAAATGTTATAATAATTTATAACTGAGGTCATTTGTAGGACAATTATGGTCTGACGCATTAAATACCGTATTGATTGATAGTAGCTATTACATCCGGATTCTTTAACAACTTTGTTCCATTTTTTAAGTATGATAAATAAAAAAAAGTGGTGTGCTAGAATGGTCTTATGGTACTTTTAGTATAGACCTGTGGCGCAGTGGATAAGGGCCTGATGTATACGCGATTGGTTGCAGGTTTAATTAATTCAGAGGAATGATCAGAGAAATGAGATGAAGGAATGATTTGTCTTGTTCACCAGAGCAGATAAATAAAAATAATTTAAATAAAATCATTGTACTGAATGGGAATCGAAAACACAACTTACTGCGTCATATGATTTTAGTTCCATAACTTATTGCTGTTGAACAAACTATTGACATTTACCTTCTTTTAAAGTCAATGTATGTAGGATTTCTTAACCCAACCTTTGTGATCATCATGGCGCAGCGGCTCAGTATCTGACTATAACTGCGATTGGTCGCGGGTTCGATTCCCAATCGGTGGAATGATCATAATTTAAATATTTACATTTTTCCACTCTGGTGAACAAAACAAAGCGCGCTGTTGAGTTTCAACACTCAACTCGCACGCAAGTTGAGAACGGAGTATCAAGGTCGATATGCGGGAAAAAGTGTAAAGCTAAAAAAATACTATAAAACAAAAACCATAGCGTTTGATCAAACGACAAGAACCGCCCAAATGGCGTCAATAATCTTGTCACAATTCTTAGATAGCCATCTGTATAACAATCAAATGTTCTCAACCATAATTTCTTAGGTAAGTAGCGCAAACGCGACCGTGACCTCGCCGTTCTAGGAAATATCCAGTCTCCAGTATCCATATCTCACAATATGACTATCTACGGACATTGGACACTAAGTACAAAATGCGTAAATAAAGCTTAGCATTTTCGTAACAATTTTACTATTCAAGTAAGCTTAAGTTTGAAATTTGTTTTCAGATGACAAAATTTTAGGCTGAATGGTTAAATGTTGCCACCATTTAACCATTCGGCCATTCACAGTGAGCAGCTCCGTGCTCTTTTCGCATAGTGATATAGGTAAAGAGATCTTTGAATTGGACCATTGTTCGAATATTGAACTATATTTCTGTAAATAAAATTGTTACCTTGGGGAGTGTACCTACAACCACCGTGTCAACTGTCAGAAACTGCGCTCAAATGTTGCAGATAAAATCATATATTGTGCAAAATGACGTACATCCGGATAGCTGGTGACGTTTCTTAGAATTGCGAGGTCACAGACCGACGCGTGCCACTAGTTTCACGTCACTTAAGTTATGAATTATGATATTAGCTACTGTAGTTAAGTTAAGAGTATTTGGGAACGTTAAAAAGCCATATGTAGTTTTATTCTAGGTTCAGTTCTCGTGTTAGGCAAAAGAAATTACGATAAATTAGTCGCGAGATGTAGGCAAAGAGCAACTAGGTTATTTTTAAATAACTATATAACCACAGTTAAGTTATTTTAATAACATAACTAGTTTTAGTCAATTTTAATGTAACTTTAATATTTTAAATCTTATTCATTACATTCATAAGGCCATCGTGGCGCAGTGGGACAGCGTCTAATTGTAAACACGATTGTGGGTTCCATTACCACTCGGAGGAATAATTATACTTAAAATACATTCATTTCTCCGCTCTAGCACCTAAGACAAAATGCTTCGTTGTGCTCCACCACTCAACACGCAAAGTTTTAAATTCGGGCGGAATGTGAACTTTGACATTAGCCTCGCTCCGACTACCCTGCTACGCGGGAAAAACATGAAGCTGCTTTATTTATTACATTTGTTTTCTGTTTTTTTTCTAACACAAACTCTACTATATTATGGAGGGATATAAAGCTGAGCAAATACAATTAAATAACATATTTTCTATATAAACTACTAAATTTACATTATTATGTCATATTTTCCCAATCTGTATATCCGGGTGGGACGGGACTTCCGTCCGTGCTCTTACTTTAAATTGACCACAAATATAGGGCCCGCCACCCTCCGGCCCTCATCCGGGCGTGTGATGTATAATATCGATATATTGAAATTTTATATTTCTTTAGTCACAATTTTTAAATAATTATAAACCACAAATTGAGAGAATATAAGCAGCTATTTTATTCTATAATATATATTATACGTATGTGTTGGAATGTCGATTATGCGCTCTGACTACCACTTTCTTCTCTTGTTGTGCCTGCGGTAGGGCATGTCGCTTGCATATTGGCGTATACGGCCTCCAAAGGAGACGTCTCACGGACAATACGCCATAAATCGTTTTATATAGATGAAAAGGCAACTTAAAATATGTATGTATAAATATGAATGATAGAGTTTGAACAGATAACCTTAACTTTAACTTGCATAATTTAAAAAGAAAATATAAAACATGACTATATGAATCAATACACAATGTGTTTAAACTTTTAGACGAACATTAAAGTGGAGACTGAAATATCGCATCCCTAAACTCTCTGCCTTTCCCACATGATACAGAAGATATGATCAGATAAAATAAGTGTTTGCAAATTCCAAGATGTGATTTTACTACAAATCTATATATTTTTTTGCAGCTTCACTGTTTTTTTGTCATTGAGGGGTAGTCAAAGAGAACCTTCTGTCAAGGCGTGGGATGTGTTATCCACTTTCCATCCGAAATGAAAGACATTGCACGTAGAGTAGTGGAAATCAATGCCGGGCTTTGTCTTAGGTACCAGAGCGGAGATAGGAAAATATTTTAAATTTAATCATTTCCCGGGTGGGAACCAAACCCACAATCGCGTTTACAGTGAGACATTGTCCCACTGCGCCACCATGGCCTCTACAGGAGATGAGATGAGATGAAAAAACGTTAAATATTCTAACCAAGGTGTCAATATATAATTTTTTGCAGCTTAACACGTGGTTTGTCTTTAAGCGGTAGTCAAAGGGAACCTAGTGACAAAACACTCCAATCTTCGTTCTTCCGTAAAATTCGAGAGAATGCGTCTTGAAAGCGGGCGAAAATTTACATATAACATTTTTCGAAAGTAAACCTAAGTATGTAAGTATTAATTGTCTTTATTAAAATTACATTATACGCCTTGTTTAAAATTGTTCCTGAGTGAAAGTTTCCGTCGGTAACAGGATATATTGGAGCTAAGCATTAGCGGTACTTTCATTCGCATTTGACAAAAAATTTAATCTTAAACACTCTACCGGAAATATTTGGTTTATATAATAAGTAATATGATTATAGTAAATAGTAAGCGAAAAGTGGAGAGCGGAGTGTCACAAACCAGAATTGATGATCTAACTTAAAAAAAAAATTAATAAACGTGCAAATTAAACTGTTTATCGATATTTTAAGTGAGAATATTTACATCACTAGTATTATTTAAGTTAACAGGACCGCTATAATGTGACTTCCGAAGTACTCGTAACTAAAGTGCGTGAAATGTGCCGCCAAAGGTTATCAGCCACGACCGTGCAATTACGCTTATTATGGGTTATACTAATTATTAATATAATTACGATAAAAAATATGATAAAAAAATTCATTGTAACTTGTTTATCTGTACGAAAATCAAACCTTTGTTTAAAAATATATAAATATTATTCATTATAATTGTCGTTTGTTATAGAATGAAGGCTGTGGGTTCATAATTAAAATATTTTTTTAATTGTTATATATATTTTTTTGAATATAAAAAATATAACTGAATTTTAAACTGAAAACAAAAATAAAATAATAGAAACCTGTTATTCTTTTAATAATCTTTTATGTCTGGAAATATGCCTAGCACGATAGTCGTAGGTTCAAAACCCAATTCGTATAAAATTTATACCATTATATGCAACAATAGCATTTTTATTTAGGCCTTAATACGTCACTATAACTGCAACTAATCTTTTTTTTTTATTTTAATTATTCTGAAACTTTAGGAAATTATTGGACACAAAGTGATTCAAGCATTACGGTTCATTTTAAATTGTCAAACACATACTAGTGTATGTTACATTTATTTTAATAGTTTAATAAACTTCTTATGAATTATTTTAAAAAAAATAAGCGTTCAGCACTCTTTCTCAATATAAACTATATCTGTATCAAATTTCATAGTAGGTCCGCATCATTTTTGTAAGGATAGTCAGAGAGAACCTAGTGTTAAAACACTCCGTTATCCACTTTACAATGGTGAAACTCATCGCCTCGCTTTGTCTAAGGCACCAGAGCGTAGAAATGAAAACGATTTTAATATAAACATTCTCCGAGTGGTAATCGAACCCACAATCAATCGCGGTAAACAGTCAGAGACTGTCCCACTGCGCCACGATCGCCTCGTAATACGATGTGTTTCGTAATACGATATTCTGTTATCTACGCTATGCATTTATCATTCTAAGAAGATGCAATAACGTGTACATGCATCTTGGCGCCTATTCATTTATTATTATTATTATTATATGACGTCACTGTAAGAATATTTATGCATACTTTTAAACGAATTGTACTTCGATAAGCTTATTTATATTGAAGCAAAATAGTGATTTCCTTTAATTCTTAACAAATGCCATAGTATTAATCATATTTAACAATGTTTTTTCGCATAATGTAAGGTAAGACATAACACGGCGTTAAGTTCCGCCAGTCAACACAGAATATCTTGACAAGTAGTGTAGTGACAAGTAGTAGACAAGTAGTAGTGTAGTGAAGTAGTTGACACGGAATATCTTCACTTGGTTTTCTCTGCCTGCTATGCCATGCGGGAAAAAAAGAGAATCTAGAGATAAAACCTTTATTTTCTTACTAGACTAGGCAAAGGCAAGGCAGCGTTTTCCCAATGTCGACTCCAAGAATAAAAATAATCTTAAATATCGCGTATACACCCACAAACTTGCGCCACAATGTGTTCTATGGCTATTCCTAAGCTGTGGGACGGCAATTTTTTAAAATACATATTTTTATTATTATTATAGCCAGCCATGGAGGGTGATAAAATAAGTACTAAAAATTATTTAAATTGATATAAGATAATTTTAACATAAAACTAATCGGAAACGAGAATTTGCTCAATTCGCTACTGTTGTTCACTTTGAACGCCATACTATTTGTTAGCAATTACTCTATATATTAAGTTTTTTTTTCAACCAATTTTAACTAGATATACAAAAATCATAGTGTATAGTGCCTAATTTTTTTCTTTAAGGTCGATTGTGTTAAATCACATAACAGGGCGTACAAGACTGCTGACATCACGTACGTGACGCAACGCTTGGTTATATTACAGTTATTTTTAACTGATGGTTAATAGTTATTGCCTATTGTTTTTGTACTGCGAATTTTATAGTCTTATATGATATTTTTTATATTATTTTATTTTATCATATATTATAAGACAAAATACTAAACGCTGAATACGAAACACTGCGTGTTGAGGTGTAGGACTCTACGCCGCGGTATGTATATTATCAATCTAGCAGGGATAAAAAAATATTTAAATATACTCCCGATTGGGGATCGGACACACAACTATCGCGTTTAAAGCCACTACCACTGGGTCATAACCTCAATTTTCAGTTTTAATTTATGTATTTTTTTTATAGTTAAGCTATTATTATAAAGTAACTAGTAGTAATAAGGTACTTATACTGTACGAGATTATCAATATACGAAACAATTTTGATTAAGGCAATCTTTTCTATTTTGAAAGGCTAAACACAATTGCTGTAACATGTATTAAATATTCAATAGAAGGTGGGTACGAGTACATGTCAATAAGCTGATACCACCTGCATCCGTGAGCTGAAATATTCTGATCGCGCCTCAAAGGAGGATGTTTAAAGGATAGATCGGCTTTAAGGTGTTTAAATTATCATTTTAAAATACTATTAAGTCTATAAGAAAATTGAGAAATAGCTTGTAAAAAAATAAATTCTCTAGTTTACTTAGACAAACGTGCAGAGTTAGGTTACGCTAAATATGTAAATGAGGAAAGTGTAGGACGGGGTGACATACTGCCAGGTTCTCTCGAAATGCCAAGAGATATTATAATATTTATTGTATTCAAAAACAATTACAAAGTAAAAGCAATAAAGTTTTATAGTTAACAAGGTGGACTTATTTCTAGAAGAGATAGAGATATATATCTCTATATGCGAGTAAATTGTGATATGTGAGAGTTTTAAAAGTTTGATTGAACGAGATGATTGCATATTGAAATGCGACACAGTATTATATTAATATTAAAAATATATATGTAGAAATAGAGAATAGTTATAAAGAAACAAAAACTGAAGTACTAAAATATACCTAAACATTATGTGTTTTTTTTTATAAGAACAAAAGCAATTCCCAGTAATTATTGCCAAGCCAAATAATGATCATATTCCTTTACAGAATCATCGTAGAGAAAAATCATTAAATCCATTTAAATATCATACTATATGTTTTGTTTACGTTAATTTCTGCGTAATTAGTAATGAATGTTTAATTGCGTTCATGTGTTGTGGATTCGATTAGCGTTCAGGGGAATGTTTATTTTAAAGTAATTTCGTGTCACCAATAAAACATAAACTAAGTTAGACCTTGGTTTTTCCCGCTAACCACAATATAATATGGAAAGAGACTGATCTTTTACTTTTTTCTAGCCTAGCTTGTTTTTTCTAGCCTAGCTTGTAAAACAGCTTCTATAGCAACTAATATTTTTTTAAAGTGTTATTCACACACTTAGAACAATAAAGTTTCGAACCAATAACTTTTGAAAACAGTCTCGCTCTATCCAATTAAACTATACATACGTCGTAATTCTTATACGGTTCTTCAAGTTATTTGTGTGTACTTTATAATTTTGTATGTAATTTTATCGATCTGTCACGTGTAATAACGGAAGCGAACTCACTTCCGCCTCATAATGCCTAGGATCGTGCTTTCACATAGAAATATATGCAAACAAGATTCCTTTTTATTTACATGTATATAAAGTCTGTATTAGCAAAACCTATTTTATAATAAAATTATTGTGATTTTAACAATACAAAAGGTTATTTTTTAAACTTTAAATGCCATCAAAAAATAATGCCATTGTGGTACGTTAACGGGTTGTCTGAAAGTACATAGTGGGTGTGGGTTCAAATTGCGTGCGAGAATAATGTTCTTATAATATAAATGTTTCCAAGGTTGCCTTACACAGATGCAGTGTTAGGAAACGTTATATATAAAAATCTAAATAAAAAAATCATACGTAACAATGAACAATTTTGCCATTTATTACCTTTCACTCCCGGCTTCACGCGCTTGGTTGATTAACAAAAAGTATCCTATGGTTATGTCTTTCCCCACATACTGTCCATATCCATGTCATATGAAATCACAAATGGCGCAGCAGATTCGACATCAGCCATTTGTCCAATTAAACAAACTTATATTTTCCAATTATGGTCAAATTACACAAAATCTTTATAAATTGCATCCTGTGTGTAAAATACTGTAATTTTTTTTTTTCGAATTTGTTCCGGAGTTTGTGCGAGCAAGAATTCATCCAACGACCACACAAACTTTCCCTATTGGAAGGACGCTTACAAAGAAAAAGTTTTAATTCAAGTGCTCGTAAAACACAATTATAAGCAAGTCCTATAGGTACTTGCCAAGTCATTACAGTAAGAAGCTGAGGGAGAACAATGCAGTATCTCGGGTGCACATGTCATCGCGAGCGTGGGAAACGGTACGGTAGGGTGGCTAGGTTTTTGTACGGAAAAGTTAGTTTTTTTATATAGCCACGTTTTAAATGTAAATTTGTTTTATCGTATATTTAATTAAATTTTTATAACCATATTAAAATTAGTTGTATACAATGCACTTCTTATTCTTTTCTATACTCTATACAACTAATATGGATTTTAACACAATATTCTAATAGTTATAGTATAGATTGTTAAATTTAGTAAGTTTATTTTTTATAAGTTACGTATTTTGTACTGTATTTAAGTAAGTTGTTAATTCGGGTCCAGCTGATACATTATGATATACAATTACCCATTTGATCATTGTAGCAAACATGGAAATTTATTTATATATTTATACATAATTATCTATGACAAATTTCCATAATTCTTAAAAGCAATGCCTCAAGTCTTTAAGTAATCTTAAAGACTTGAGGCATTGTTAATACAATATAAATTTTCCTATTTACTGATCTTCCTTATTAATAATATTTCTTGATATAGAAAATATTCGCTCAAAATTCAGTCATGAGACTAATGCATTTATATTTTTAATATATTATTATATTACCTCAAACTCATTAGACAATATGCATATAAAAAAATGGCGGGCATAGGAAATCTATACCTAGGTTATCTCTATATACTACTCTTATATACTACTTACAACTATTTTTTTTTAAATTTTATTTTCATTAAACTGTCCTTGTTTTAGGTTCACGTGTGGTCCATGGAAATTACGCACATGCTTTCACATTTCTTTTTCGTATATAGGATCATCGTTGTATGTACAGTAAATTCAAGTAATTTATGAATAATTTAAAACTGCTTAATATAAAGATTTTGACCAAATATCAGATAAATGTAATAAATGTATTTTTAGGCGGATTACGGAGAAAGAACCTACAGTTAAAATATTACGTTCTCGACCTCCTCCTCCTTATGACCATCGCCCCCATAACCATGTAACAGAACTTTTAAATATATTATTATTCATAATAATAGCTTTCATATTCATATAGTTTATATTATATTGGAATTTGGCAAGAAAATATATAATAAAACAAAATAATTTTTAAACCTAATTCGTATAAACAAAGTACGACCTTGAGTTTATTAAAAATTAAAAACAGAGTGATAGTACACTAATTTCTCTCCGCGTAACTTGTATAAGAACTTTATTTTTTTTGCTTTATTTATATTGTTACTAGTTGTGGCCTACAATATGACATGTATATATATATAGACGAATTAGGCTTAACATTTTAAGACTTTATTCCCACGCACAAATCACGATAGAGAGTATCGTATTCAAGGAATAAAAATACACATAACTGTTCAAATCTGAGAAATTATAATCGAGGCCCGCTACTTTTCTGAATTAGTACACAATACGTAATTAAAAGAATTGCATTTCCAATAGTTACGCGATTTACTCGCTAGAGCATGGGAAAGGCGGGACATTGTTCAACCGCTTCAGGTAACCTGATGTTAAATGTAACTGTTTAGTTTTTAGAAAATTCTTACAAACCAGTACTTTATATGAAACCGTCATATCGCACTGGGACACTGTGAAGATTATGATATTTAGTAGTCAGAGAGAACCTAGTGTCCAGGCTCTCCGTTCTCCACATTTCGCCCGAAATCAAGATATTATGTGTTGAGTGGATTATCCACCTCCGAGCTGATGCTCGAACTCATAGGAGAAAAAATATTTTGAATATTTTAATTCCTCCAAGCGGGAATCAACCACACTAATCACGTTTACAGTCAAATGATGTCCCACTGCGCCACGATGGTCTCGATGGACAACGTACACATTTGTACAAAGGGTCATAGGGCTAGTATTATTCATTAAGATACTTTAATTGCTTAAATTAAATAGTTGTCTGTAGGTTCTATAATATGTACTTTTCAAAACCTATTATTTTCTTTTACAAACGATCTGTTGTTTTTTTGTTAAGAAATCAAGATTAATTTAGTTCATTAACTTAATATCAACGTACGTGTTCATTTCACTTGAAATAAGAGGTCACAAGTTCAATTCTCACATAAAGCAAATGTCATTCTTAATTATAGAAAAAAATCCTCTCGGCCTTCACTATTT
Organism: Podotricha telesiphe; assembly: GCA_038994665.1. Lineage (NCBI taxonomy): Eukaryota > Metazoa > Arthropoda > Insecta > Lepidoptera > Nymphalidae > Podotricha > Podotricha telesiphe. The sequence continues at coordinate 64,765 of JAOYRR010000026.1, read as the reverse complement.
CAAACTGAGTACATAAAAAATGTATATATATATAACGGCATTGTATTTTATATGGATGGTGTCTGATTTTACACATTATGGTGGGGGATTTCTCATTCTTATATAAATAAAGAAACAACTGTGAGTTATTTTAAAATGAACACCAAATAACTTACTAATACGAAGTTTATGAAAAATTATTATAGAATCTAAGCAAAAAAATTATCAGTTCAAAAAATATATATATTTTAAGCCTTTTAACTTAGCTCACTTTTATTGGTAGCATAAATTTCATCATATATTTCTATAGTCAATAAAAATAAACGTAAAATTTAAGCTTTATTTATGGTGTTTTATAGTTTTGTACTATCAGATCAGAGCTCTATAGATGTTCCGTGACCGGAATTACGCATAACGATTGACGGATGGTGCAGTTGGAGAATATATGTACACGATGTTTGCAGGTTTGATTCCCCGATTTCCCGCTCTTTTAACGATTGCATTATGCTATGCCATTTAACATACAAAGTTCCAAATTGGGCGAAAAATGGAAAACAGGGTGTCCAAAGACTAATTTCTCTATACTTACACAACAATAGGTGGGATGAGTTAAAAAAATAAAGATATAATAATAATTTACTTAATATTAAGAAAAAATAATATAAATGTAATGAAAGCAAAAAATGAGCAGTCAATCATTTGATTAAAATTTGTTTAAAATATTCGTGGGCTCAATGCTTACTGGAGGGAATTGGTGTAGTCAAAATATTTTCATTTCCTACATATGGTTAGATAAATTGCAGCGATGAGTTACGCCACTTAAATTATGGAGTGACTTAATATCAAATTCTCTCTGCCTATAAACTACCGCCAAGAATAGAATACTGACTGATGGTCATATTATTTATTAAATTTATACTCCATTTTATTGATTTTGTACCGTTATTGCACTTTCACATGACCGTCGTTTTATTTTATCGTTGATTTACTATTGCTTCCGCAGTAAAATGTTGTTGAGCGATTTTGGCATTTAAATTTTTGTTATCTTGAATATTTCATCTAGCCTAGTTGACTGATAAAATATATGTCACTTTATACAAACGTGTAGGTAAAACAAATGGCGTGTGTGTAATAATGAATTAATTAATTTTATTATAAAAATATCGGCGTCTTGCCTATATATTTTCAAAGATATCCTTGATATTTCCGACTCCTGAGCTGCTGCCTAGACCGCTGGTCTCCTAAGCTCCTAGCCTCCTCTAATTAATCAGGGGTCTCACCCGGCTAAGCAGATCGCCCAGGCAACAATAGCTCCTCCCTCCCTTTTCTTACCTCACACCTCCAGGCACTTCCATTTCGTTCCTATGGCCCACCCCAAGGCCTGAATATTAAGCTACGGTACGGCTGGGCCTCTTACCGTAGCTTAACATTCAGTCCATAAATATGGATCAGGCTGGCTCCTGGCGCCGTTTCCCCTCTCATTCAAGGGTTAGAGAGAAGACCCAGTCTGTCTACTCCCCCGTCCGCGCATAGTTTTCGTTGAAAAGGGTCAAAAAATTTTTTTCTTATTAACATAATGATAATAAAGCATCGTATTTACCACTGTCGCAAAGTAGAAACGCGGCTAAAAATTATACGCTGTGGTTACGCCGCATTGTCTCAGTAGAACGAATAAATCAAATGAATTATTCCCGAATGGAAATCGAACCCCCGATCAATCACGTTCCACCGAGCCATGACGACTTCAACTATTACTATTAAAACATTATTATACATTGAACTGTAAAATTTTAACTACGAGACGGTTAGAGCATTGTTCTTTATACCAAAAGCTTATTAATTAGCGATGGCACAGTCAGATATAAAGATTTCTCAATTGTTTTATGTGAACCGTACCAGCTGGTATCATATTGTTAGTAGGTATTAAAATATATTTTTTTTATTTTCTCTTATATGCACGTTTAATTAAGATAAGAATAAGCCTAGTGACCTGTCACTTATGTTTTCATTTTTTAGTATGTGATAATGAGTTTTTGTGTCCGGAATTAACACCGTAAGTTAGTGAAGAATAAATTATAAACATTTTTTTTGATTAAATTCATTGAAGTATAACTATGTAGCTTCAATCTCGTAATATATTGCACAAAATACGATTAGTTCTATACATCTTGCCAGAGCGAGGTATTATAAATTTTTTTTATGTTAAATTAATCAATTCGCCAAGCAGGAATCGAACCTATAATCAATCGTGTTTACAGTCACACGTCCTACTATACCACGATGGCTTCTATCACTACAGACTACTCCAGTTTTTAAAATCGATTTTATATACATATCTACTTATATTTTTTTAAACAAATAAATACGAAGCTAGCGCCCTACATTGACTTTGCTTGCAACTTATAACCAAAAATTAGTATACATTCAAACTGAACAAGCACAAATATTTTATCACAAAACGATATTTCCATACCGTATAGATAACTTAAATAAATATTTGAAATTTGATTGCACAGACTATGTATGTGACTTCCTGTCGTAACTACAAACTTTTCTCATGAAAACGTTACAGTACAAATAAACATTTTATAATTATAAGAAGATCCGCCATTAACATTGCGAAAGTGAAAAGAGCTTTCGCTGGAGAAAGATAATTATGTTGAACTCTGATTGTTATACTCATATTGTGACAGTAGGTACTCTCCGTATAAGTTGAGGTTGCGAGGTCAATGTTAATTTAGGGGCTTTGTTTGTTTATAATATAGGCTAGGGTACAATATGAAAAACTGCAGCGTTAGGTACTGCCTCGTTAGGAACTGTTTACGTAATATCTGTGCAGGGATGGAAAGTTGAGGAATAAATTATGCGTTATGCTCTAAAGAGAGCAAGCAAAGAGTAGTTAGGAGGTCCTAGTATCACGACACTCCGTTCTCCTCTTTACGCCCGAATTGAATATTAAATTTGAATGGCTGAACTCAACGCTGCGCTTTGTCTTGTCACCAGAAAGTATTAGTTGAAGTAAAAAACAAATGTTAAATATTTTGTTTATTTTTAATGTATAAATAAATAAATTGTAAATGTGATATTTTTATTGTTAATTTGACATAGCATTTTTTAAAAGATTTGCCCCAATACTTTACGGAATTAGTAATAAAGAAATATTAGTGTAAAATATCATGAAGGATTTACTTCAATACTATACAAGTTATTAAGTCATCATCACATCGACGGATAGCTAAAAAATGAATGCAACTTGAAAGGAAGTGAAAATAATGACGCCATAGCTTAACTACTAAGACAGATGCTGATGGGAAGATATTTATATATTGACGTGTGAAGTAATTATTTATTTATGTACCTATGTATGTATGAGCAAAAATGTGCTCACTCATTAATCGTGGAATTACAAAAACAGTTTAAATACTTCAAAAAAAATTTTTTATTAATTATTTTTTATACAGCTTTACGCTTTTTTCATCATAGTGTAGTCAGAGAGAAACTAGTGTCAAGACACTCCGTTCTCCACTTACCGCCCGACATTGAAACATTGCGTCTGAGTGGCGGAATACAACGGCACGCTATCATTTTTTTCTTTAATTTACTGTCATATCACTAAAACTACTTCAGCCATTAAACTTTACAGTAAAAATAATATTTTAAAATTATTTTTTTTGAGTTAAAATCATCTTTATATGAACCTTATAAAACTGTATATATGCCTATATACCAATATACTGTTTATATATACATCAAGCCTCATACAAACCACCTAATATATGTGTGTATGTATATAAATCGGCCCGACACATTTCCAAAGGCTCCACATCCTAGCTTACGAAATGTCCGTGTGAATCGGCTTTAAACGAACATTTTAATATCTGTACGCAATCCTTTAACTAAATGCATTTCCGATTACACTAATAGATACAATTTAACAGAAAAAAAGGAGAAGTTCACAATTACAAACTAGTGTGTAGGCACTCCGTTCTCTCACTTTTCAAAATCAAAACGTTAATTGGCGTAACTTAACACTGGATACAATATTTTAATGAAAGCATTTGATAGAGTGATGTTGCACAATAGCAAATGTATACCGTTAGATTACCGTTAGATTTAAGGACCTCCCCTATGTCATTATTATATTTAAAACAAGCTGAGCCCGCGACTGCGTCCGCGTGAAGTTCAAAAAAAGTAGCCTGAGTTACTCTTTTTTACATCAGATATCTGCTAGTGAAAGTCCTGTCAAAATCGATCAACCCGTTCCAGAGATTACACAAACAAACAGAGAGACATAAATTGTAAAAAATATTATTTTGTTATATGTACCGAGCATTCATACACGTTATTTTAATATTACATACAGACACTCCATTTATTTTTTATTGTATAGATTAATTTTATGTACGGAGTGTTTTAAATAAAAAAAAAAACAATTTGTCTTTTAACAAACAATCACTGTGTCAGGCACGTTCCAAAATATCTAACTATATAAATATATGTCCAAAATTCTATGGCCATTCTAAATTATTATCAAAGTATCATTAATTAGCGGTTAAATAGAGTACAATAGAGTACAAAGCAACAATGGATGAGGCAATTGGTCAGTATTTTAAAGTTTTCGTAAATGTATAAGACCTATTTAGTGTGACAGTACATTATATATATATATAGACATACATAATAAGTTAAATTTAATATTGGTAATGACAATGTAGAGCAATTCTAGCGTTCCTAATTTATGGTAATAATAGTGAATTGAAACACTAAGTGGATTTCTTTAAAATTATCAGTAATAAAATAGAAGTTTAAACGAAAATTTCTATTCGTACATTAAGAAAACACTATATACAAATCTGTTTAATTAGTTTTCATATCAGATACCAACATGCTAATCAACTTTACATTAAAAAAGTACGTCATTTATCTGCATTATAAATTGACACGACTGTTTCACCTATTTTAGAACAACAATTTAAGTTTCCCTTTTTCCCGCAGAGCAAAGCATCAGAAAGAACTATTTTTAGAAATAATATTTCATTATCTTCTCTAATATATTTAAAACTAAATCTGTAAAACAAAAATGATGTGTAACAGTTTGGGTCACTTGCTTAGATATGTGAACCAAACAACTCAACCGTTCGTATAATTTTGAACATTTTGGGTAACAGATGGACAGACGGAACAATCCTATTACCGTTCAAAATTATTTTAAGAGCTTTTAAGTTACGGAGTTCTAAGAACTCTATCTTTTTTTACTTACAGTGCGATATGAGAGGTCAGTGACAGAGTCGTGTCTGTTCTCCAGACTCCCCAGGCTACAGCACGAAGCGGACGAAGACAGACTGACTGAGTCAGCGCGCGCGCGATGCGGCGACACCGCTACGTGCTTCAGCATACCTAGCTTTCTGTACCTGTAATGAAAAAACAATAATTAAGTAATCATTAAAAAAGCAGCTACACGCTTTTACACCACATAGTACAATAGGCAAAGAAATTTGTTGTATTTTTTGGTAAATAAATAAAGATAGAAATATTCATGGAACATAATAAAGACCTTCACCCCATATATATATATATATATATATATATATATATAGATAGGGTCAAGGAAAGTAACGCGATTCAGGATTTCATGTCAATTTGCCAAAGTTAGTCTTGTCGAAGCGGGGAAATGTAAATAATTTAAATATAATTAGTCATTGAAACTTAATATAATCGTGGAGTAGTAAGATATGGTGCCCTACTGTAAAGCTATGCTTGTGTGTCCGATCCTATCAATGGTTATATTATTACAATCAATCTAATTCATGTCCCCGCTCTGGCAAGACAAAACGTACGAGTATTGCTGTTAAGAAATCTTCATCATAATCATTATCCCAAATGGAATCAAACCCACAACAATGGCATGGAAAAATATACATCTGAGTTTCTTGTGTTGGTTCTTCTCAGGTCTGAGGCCTTAACTTTGGTGGTGGTAAATTGCCTGACGTCCAAAAAATTTAATATGTAACTTCGTATTTTTAATAAAAATATTTAACTTTGACTATGCATTAACTTCTATAGTATTTTAAAAATAAACATGTTCTTTAATATTGTATTTATGAAACAAAACTAAGTAGAACGCACGTGTTGTATTGTTTTAGCGGTGTTTGGTTAGGAAGTGGATGATGCGACTTCTGAGAAGGGGCTACCTGGTACGCGTATCGCTCTGTAAGCTCGCAACCGTAAGTGTTATATACATATAATTTTTTTTCCCAAAAATTTATACGTCGTCATCTTGGCGCAGTGGAACAACTGCTTAATATTAACGAGATGGTTGTGGGTTCGATAAATTGATTATTATATTAAACTCGTTTTTATTTCCGAGTTCTATACTTCAATATGTGTAGGAATACTTGGAAATAAATATTTTGAAATTTGAGTGTTTTGAACGGATGATGTTTTTGAAATATCACTTGGTGAAAATAAAAACTTATGTCTGTTAAATACACAACTGTTTGGTATAAATTAAATCGTCTTTATTATTGGGAATGTAACTGACGCAGATATATAAAGGTCATTATAACCTGACATATGCGTACATAACATCACTACACGACCTTTACACGACCAGCAAAACAGTTTTTTCCTTATAATTAAAAGTAAAGATAAAGTATGAAATGATATAATTGCATACATTATCTATATATATATATATATATATATATATAGTTATTTGTTATGTTCCATGATAGACAAGGTTACAGACGCCACTGTGGCGGAGTTGGAGCGTGACTGATGGTAAGGGATGATTGTAAGTTCGAGTTCCACTTGAGGGTATGATGATTAGTTTAAGAAACAAACTATTATTATTTCCCTTTATCATTGTCATGCTGGATAAGACTTTGTTATGAAAATCTTTTATTGTTATTATTGGATTGCATTCAAAACATTGCCGTAGTGGCGCGTGACAGCGTCTGTGTACTCGTATACGCGATGATTGTGGGATTTAGTTTATTTTAATTTCTCCGCTTCGGTTATAATACACAATGTTTTGGATTCTGGCGGAAAATGGAGAACAGAGTGTCTTTATACTAAGTTGCTATGCGGTAAAAAGCATGAAGCCGATTTTGATGTTTAATATTTCATCTACATCACCAAGAGGACGACCAAGTAAAAATAAATCTCGATTTCTTATTACAAAGTATGGTATTACGTTTTTTTTTAAATTAATCACTGATGAAGCAAGACTGCCTCATATGGCTACTTATTGTGACCTTTTCAATGAAGCATCATCTTACAATTATTTAAATTATGGTAGCTAACTTTTATTGATATAAGTAATTAAAGAGTTATTAAAAATATAAATATCATTTACGAAACTTTAAATAAGACTTCTCAAAATCCAAATTTGGTGATATACACCTTCAGGTTTTACAGTTACACGCCTTTTTCCGCATAGCTGAGTAGGCTTTTTACTTTCTGACTTAATTCACGACACTGTGTGTTGAGTGACGAAATTCAACGCCGCAGCGAATTTTATCTTACCACAGCGAAGTAATGAAAATATTGCCTCATGTTTCTGAGTGGAGATCGAACCCACAAGCCATTGTGTTGAATTTCAAATACCTTTCCCGTTGTGCCATGATAGCCTCTAAGATTTGTCATTTCATATAAACTCACGGCTTCGCCTGCGTGAACTATAGCTATTTTCGGCGGCCTTTTGTGTAAAATAATGAAATTCCTGAATTACTAAAAAAAATTGAGAAAAAATAGCCTATGATCATACCAAGTCCCTCAAGTATCTCTATACAAAATTTCATCATAATCAGTTCAGCGGTGTTCCCATAATGACGTCACAGACAGACGCACAGAGTTACTTTCGAATTTATTATATTAGTATGGATTTATATTAAGCCATAGCCGATAACATAACATATGCACATATAGTGCCATTTAACTTTAATTGATAACTGTATATATTTAGCGTGTCTTGTGCTTGCTCTGAACGAGTGGGTGTGTCCATTGTTGAGTGTTTTGTAATATGAATTAAGAATTAATGTTAACAGCTTGTTAAGCTACATTGATACATAGAGGTACACTGATATTATGATGATTTTTTTTCTAGTCTGCTAAGGCAAAGCGCGGCGGTAAGTTTCGCTACCCTCTAAATGGTCGGAAAGTGGAGAATGTAATGTTTTGTGACGTATACACTTATTTTATCATACTAATTATTATAATAATTAAGACAAATGTTGCAATGTGAGCGGTAATTTATCGAATATTATAAAATTGATTATAATAAAAAAAAAAACATTTTTGAAAACGTATAAATATTTGAACACAGCGGGTTTCGACCTCCGCCTCGGGATTCGAAACCGTCGAAGCGCTCTGACTGCTAAGCTATGAGTGAAAGCAACACAAATTTATATACGTTTTCTTAAACGTTGTTCTTCAATTTCCCAAGTGTGTGATAAACACTATTTTTTTTTTAAATTACTTATACTCTGAGGAATGATTATATTAAAATTATTTTCAGTTCTCCGTTCTGGTAACTAAGATAAAGTGAGGAGGTGAGTTCTGCAACTCATCATGCATTGTCTCCATAGTGTCATGACACTTTGTTCTCTCTGACTACCCACTATGCGAGAAAAAGCGTAAAGCTGAAGAAAAAAAAATCTTTTAAGCTTTTTAGTTTACGCGGCCTAAACTTCACGTACCGCGGTAAATAAAATTTTGCATGATTCAATTTTAACCCTAGGTTATCTCTACCACCACAATATTTTCATAGTACCTTTCAGAATACTCCGTTCAGAAATATAATAAAAAACTAAATTGTGATTGTTAAACTTCAGCTCAAAAATTACTCAACCGACTTAAGAACTAAACGTAAAAATCTTAATTAGTGACCAAAACTAAGTTAGTTAAGTACCAGGTAAAATTTACCGTTGTATGTTAAATAAAAGAAAAATTACTTTAGCGGTTTTATAATGTTTTTATTATTTCCCTTTTTTTATTTACCTTCAGTCAACTGATGTGGCCATAGTGGCGCAGTGGGACAGCGTCTGTCTGTAAACACGATTGGTTGTGGATTCGATTCCCATTGGTGTAAAGTTATTGCATAAATATGGTTCCGCCAAGTCGAAAGAAAGCTGAGAACAGAGTGTAATGACATTAGGATCTTTTTTTCACTAGGTGAAGTTTTTTCGAAAAATTGTTTATAATGATTATATGAGATTGTAATACTACTTCAGCTTCTCTAAAACGAGCATATAAAGGCAGAATTAGTTTGCTAAATCCAGCAGCGTCTAAACAAAACAACGATTCAGGTAACGGAAATCCACGTCAAAATACTAAAACAATACGTCGTATATTTGAAAATTTGAACGAGAGTTAAGCTCATATCTTTATATAATATAATATATAGGTATACTTTAAGGTTTCAGCATTTAATTTATGAACTGAAAGACTAAGTATATTTATTTTATATAAGTGCAGTTTTGAAGAAAACGTAAAAAAATTAATTCAGAGGGATTCCAAGAGCTTAGCAGTCAGGTTTTTGCGGCCATGCGTTCAAATGCGTTTTGGACGGTTTGCAATAGGTACGGGTTCGTTACCTTTTCTAAAAGTGCTTTTCAGTTTGCTAAGTGTGTTAATAACTTGGAATTATAAGCATGTAAGTTGTTAACTTTTGACTTTTGATTTGAACAGTCTTTAAAGTTGCACTTCTGACTAATACTGTTATGCATATTAAAGAACAAAAACACCCAACGCTTCCGGTTTTTTTATAATATTTTCATTTCTATTATACGTTTAATTTTAATTAGTATTTTAAGTAGTGTCAGTGCCGACAGTATACGTGATGGTTGTTGGTTCGATTCCTACTATAATTAATACAGAGGTATAATTATACTTTATTTATTGCCATTCTTCCGCTCTGGTGACAATACAAAGCGTGGCGTTGAGTTCCATTTCGGATTCGGGTGTAAGGTTTAGAACGAGTGTTTTGGACACTAGGTTATCTCTGACTACCCTGCTATGTGGGGAAAAGGCTAAGGCTTTAAAAAAAGAAATAAAGCAGAGAACGTAGTGACTAATCACTAACAACTTTCTGCCAAGAACTTAATGAAATATGCTCCATATTTATGGATATTTATATAACTTTTTTAACTGCACTCATCTCCTGTGTGTTTTCTCTAATATATTGTGAAGACAAGTTTTCTAATACAAATTGTCATAGAAATTGCCTATACCTTCTAACGCGACAACCAATATAATTATGCTTCAAAAAACCACATTAACAGTATTACCGATAAATGGTCACGATTTAGTAACCATAGATACATACACACATTCAGTAGGAAATATTAGTAACACGGATTTCCTCCACGTTGTGATGTAACTTGACACGCGATGCACGCTTCACAATTTTTCCCAGGGAAATGTTATACATATAATATATATACATCAATAAATATAATAAAATTAGATTATAGCTGCATTGTAAAACAGTCGGTATATGTAAGTTAGTCGAGGAATGTAGAGAGAAAAATATTTTAATCCTGATCTTATTTAAAAATTGCGGCGTTGATCGCCGATATCTTTAAAAATACGATCTGATCTAGATTCTGTTCTAAGATAAAAATCTAATAAACTTAGTATGAAAGCAGTTAAAGCCAAAAAAAATGTTTTAATAAAATCATTAATATTTATTACGTATATTTAATATATTGTGTAAATGGTTGTCATTGAAAATTGAGCTCGAATATTTACAGCATTTACCCCATGGAAGTCCCAGCTTATATTACAACACTAGCGACACGCTCGCGGCTTCACCCGTGTGAACTGTAGTTGTTTCGTATTTTAGCAGCCTTTTTATAAACCAGTGATATTCCTTGAAAATAAAAAAAAATAGGAAAGAAAAGTATGTGTTCACTCTAATACCCTCAAAAAAAATTATTTAAATATACTTGAAGTATCCCTATATAAAATGACATCAAAATGGTTTCAGCGATTGGACCGTGATGACGTCACAGGCAGATAACCAGACAGAGTTACTTTCGCATTTATAATATAAGTATGGATACATTACATAGCATTTTGATCCATCAATCATCATCATCAATAGAATAACTTTCGCCAAAAAGGTATTTCCAGAAATATATATTATATAATATTATCTATCTTATATTAGCTTATCTATGAGAGTGTCTAACCAGATGTTCTAATTTTTATTTGTATACACATTTTGTATACCATAAAAATTTTAATTATATAATTTTTACAAAACACATATATCTTAAAACATACTAAAATATAACATTGCCCATATAAAATCTGAACGCGTAATCAATTAATGTGAGGAAACCATAAACGGAGACAGGATGCGTGTATTTACGAAATTATAAACACACCTATTGGCCGCAACGCGTATCGAGTATAGAGTTGCGTAGTGAATTCAATATTTAACTTGTTTTACTAAACTTTATAGAATAATTAACGCTGTGCTTTCTCTTATTAGAGGGAAGATATTAATATATTTAAAATATGATAATTACCCCGAGTGGGAATCGAGCCCACGACCAATCGGGATTACAGTCAAGACGCTGTACCACTGCACTACAATAGCTTCTGATATTTTATTTTATAGCTTAATGTCACGAGTAACGACTACTACTTTATATATACAAATAATGTATAAAATTGCAACGAAATTATTTTAAATATTATGAAATCTAAAACCATTAACTTAGGTTATTCGCCCTATACTAACTGGTAGGTCTTAACATTCCTGCTCTAGCTTAACGCAAATTAGGCATTAGACAAGACCTAAATTAGAGGTATGATTAATACAAACTAAGTAGTGGGTAATTCCAGTATTTATCAATTGACCTGGATGCCTTAATGGAAGGAACAAGCCAGTTAAGATTAGATACTTCAGATAGATCGTATTTTGCTTATTGTTCTGTACACCGTGTAATTTGATTATTAATGTGGGTAGGTTTTTTTATCTAACGTTAAGAAAACTATACACAGAGTAGTCTGTATACTATACTTACAGTAGTCTTCAGGAAACCGGTTTTTGACTACAATAGAGATTGACATGTTACTAATATATTTCCCTAATCTGGCTGGAGTAAGTGCGGCGTTGAGTTCCGCTACGTAACTCGTTATATCGGACGAAAAACTTAAAAAATAAAAAAGGAATAGAAAAACACAATTTACGAATAAAGTAATTAATATATTTAAAGGTTAAGTTCATCAATTTAATTAGGATACGAAATATATTTAGATTAATACAAAAAAAATCTAGTATAAGGGTGCCAAATTTAATAGCTCGATAAAAAACGCGAAAAAAAAACGTGAAGCTGAAACAGAAATGGATGTATAGCTTAATTAGCTAAAGCTCTTGGAAGGCTTCTAAGAAGAGCAGCTTTAAATCCGGCTACGTTATAATTTTTTATTTTTATCCTATGTACGTTTAAAAATATTTTTATATTTTTTAGATAAACTATTAAATGTAGATTAATTATTAATTTTTTTTGCCGCATAGTTTAGAAGCAAACGAGAACTTAATGTCAAAACAATCCATGTTCATCTTTCCACCTGAAATCTAGACATTGAGTGCTGAGTACGAAACTCAACGCCTCGTTATTTAGTAACTATATAAATTTTTAGGCTTAGCATTAATATACATATATATATATATATATATATTATATATATATATATATATATATAGTTAATAAATAACGCGGCTTAGCAATAATATATATATTAATGCTAAGCCAATATTTATAATATCAGTCGCGGTGTCACATATCGGGGTTCAATGTAACTCAATAATACTATTTTAATTACATTTCACCGGTCATCGCTCTGTTATGGCTGGTACACACGTAAGATGACGCCGCTGCGTATCTACACTACTGCAGATAGAGTTACTTTTGGATTTTATAGAAAGCTGTAATTCGCTTTTCATTAAATTGCTTTGCTTTAAATGTAATCAATCGCATAATGTAAGATTGTCAGAAAAATCTTGTGGCAACACACGTCGGTTTCCATTATTCGAATTCGAGATATTGCGCATTGAGTAGCCGAAATCGTGGCCGCACTTTGGCTTACCAAAGCGGGGCCATGAAAATCATTTGAAGTAATCACTCCCTCGATAGGAGATGGAATAAACAACTAAGGGCGTTTACAGTCACAGGCTGTTCTACAGGGCGACTATGGCCTAAATATCTCGAATTGTGGCCCAAAATTAGAGACCCTATTTTCTGTCCTTGACACTAGTCTGTCTACTCTAATAGGTGTAAACCATGAAGTTGATAAAAAAAATTTCCGAATAAAATTCCACGCCATAATCGTTGTTTAAGTCTCATAGTGTAAACAATCTTTAGAGCTTATGATAATTCAAAACACAAGCGGAAACGCCATCTGTCCGAATATATCGCAAAAAAAAAACCAAATCGACGTTCCTCATACCAATTATTATGAACGAGATTGGAATATTAATTCATTCTTTATCTATTTAATATAAAAAAGGTTCTTGTGGTCAATTGAAATTAATGTAAAGAGAGTATTAAAACGATAGTAATTCCATTTCATGAAATCATCAATGACCGCCAATACACAGTAAATAGCTTGCTTGTAAATCTAAAAGCTGTGGTCATGTATGTGCGTCTGTAATAGACAATTGTCTGATTAAACAAAGTGTGGCGTTAAATGTGTATGGTAAAAAGTAGTGTAATATAACTAAGTTTATTTAGCTTAAGTCAAACCCAATAGATTCCATTAACATTATTTATTCTACTTAGTTGCTTTAGCAATTACTATAAGACGCTATGAGGACGTGACCTGCATGTGTAGAATGTAATACAAATGCTAAGCAACAGTGTATTATAAATAAATGTATATATTTAAAAATATTTTTTATTTCTTCAGTCTAGTTGAACAATCCACAGCTTTAGGTAACACAGCTGTATATCTAAGAAGGCTAAAAGAAAACTCAACAGTAGCCGTGCTTACATACAAGCGAGAGATGTGAAGCCAAAAAAACTCATGCAAAATATATCTACACGAAAATCAAACCTGCTACATTTAAGCAAGTAAATTGACATGACAGCATTTATAAATATTTTACTATATTATAAATTCCAACCGCGTGCAAATATCTTCAATGCCTATAATGTTTCCTCATGACATAGTGGCCCTTTTTGCTGTAGGTTTAAAGTTATTTATTGCATATACAACAAAAGGCACCCATTGTCCTAAGGATTTCGAACCGAGCACATTTTTCATATTAAGTAACTCGGATTCTTAGAAAGAAAGATTTTTTATTGTTATACAAAAGACAATGACATTGGTGGTATATGATCGCTTGAGGATTATTATATTATTTATCGTTTTGTTGATATCGCTTGTTGGGCGAAAACTAGCGTCTGTTTGAGACATCTACAACTATCGGTTCCAATCGGTTCTATCGGTCTATCGGAACTATCGGTTCTATGTCTATGGGGCTTGTCTATGAAGTTGAGCTTATCGCTCCGCCAATGTCACATTGTACACCTTGAAGGAGATTGAGCATGAAATTATCACTACTTTAGATAAATTAATAGCAATACAGCGACCTTCACCTATATATACGGGCACACTGCTCCAACGTTGATGTAAATAGGTCGGTAACAACTCCGATTTTAATCTAAAATCGAATTTCGATTACAAATAAAACATTTTAAGTCACTTTAGTTAAACATTAATAGTACAATAATATTTGTTATTAAATAAATATCAGCAAAATTGTATGTAACATACTTACATACATACATATGTAAATAAAAAAATTTAAAAGTTTATTATATATATTTTTAATTAAAATATATATTTCAAATTTATATGTTAAGTGTGCAGAGTTACCGAGGTACCGTTTATTTAATCTCTATTAAACATCTACTTTAAAGGGGGCGCTTCCATAAACATTTTATACATTTAAATGGTTTTAAAATCCAATGATTATATGAAATTTACTTCTATAAACAGTTTTCCATACATTTCTAAAGTTTCACCAAGCTATAGTTTCCCCATAGTTAAAAATAATTAACTAATTACTCTCAACAATGCGCAAGACAATGTAACTGTCGCAAACCGCTCTCCCACGGCCCTACTCTACAAAATGTTAAGCTTTGTGCCTTATAATGTCAGGATTTTATCATTTGAGAAAAAAATATTTACATTTCTATTATATGTTTTTCATTTAAAAATCTTGATAATTGAAATTGTAAAATAATTCATTATGAAATCAATTGTACTTAATTAAAGACTCCTTAAGCTTAGTCGTTGTCAAATATTAAAATTATTATTGTTTTATTTGCGTTATAAAACTCAGCGGGATTTGAACCTGTATTCTCCTACATATATATGATTTATTCATAATTTGTAAGCAGAAAAAATTTAAGTGTCAAGGCACTCCAATCTCTGCTTTTTTCCCGAATTCGCGTCATTGCGTGTTGAGTGATGCAACACAACCCGCGCTTGGTCCTAATAGAGCGGGGAAATGGTAATAATTTAAACATAATCATTTCGCCGCGTGGAAATTGAACCCACAACCATCGCGTTTTACTGCGCCACGATGCATCATATAACAAGTAACAATTATGGCAATATCTAAATACCGAATTATATTAAAATCTCTTAACTGGCAATGCCGACTATTTAATTGCAAAATTAGCAAACATTACTATAGTCAATTGTGGCTTATTATAGTACGAGTCTAGAATTGAACTGGTTTACTTTACGTAAAAAATCACGTCACTATCTGAAGCTAAGTCTCCCACGTTTTATTTTATAAAAATGTATAACTTGTTAGGTATGCCAGCTATATATGGATGCAGAATAGAGAAAAAATGGCAGTTATTATTACTAGAAATAATAATATTTTTCGTATTTAAAAAGCTTTATGTTCACTTTCGCTTTCGCTTCTGCGCAAGGAAAATCGTTATAGAAAGCTAAGATAATCTAGTGACAGATCACTCCCGTAATCATACCGCTCTTTAGAGAAATTACATGCAAATTTTTTAAAATACAATGGTGCGTAGGGGGATTGTTAAAACCATTCTCCACTTTCCACCCGAAATTGAGAAAAAGCGTGTTGAGTAGCGGAGCTCAACGCCGCGCTTTGTCTTACTAGAGCAGTATGTAAAAAAATAATTAAAATCATTCCCCCAAGTGAGGACCGAACCCATAAACCAACGCGCCACGATCGTCTCACTTCACCATTATATACTATGATTACATATAAAAAATCTATAGAGAAAAGACTGTCGTGTCACAAGGTTCTATATGATTACCAAGACAAAATACTGGTGTTCTCGAAGGTTACAGGTTAGGGATGCCTCGCCCTTGCCTCTCATCATCTACAAATATCTAATGTTATGACATTTAAATTTTATCTAACAGTTGATTTATAAGACAGAATGAGTTAAATCATTTAGGCAACTCGGTTGTATATTATTGTACATAATTGCTTTAAATGCCGTCATTTTGGTGTATAACTTTCTTTACCTATTGTTATTACTGTAATTCGCCTAGTGTAGTCACGCAATACTGGATTTTATGGCGTAATAATGATTTTTCTTATAATATGATCTATTCTTACTAGAATAGGGGCCATCAGTGTGACAGAGATTTGACTGTAAACGCGATTGGTTGTGGATTCGACACCCACTCGGGGTAATTATATTTTCATTTCTTCGTTCTGGCACCTAAAGACATAGCGCGGTGTTTATTTCCGCCACTCAACACGCAATGCCTCGAATCCGGCCGGAAAGAAAATATATATATTCCTTCTTTGCACATCTTCGTCATGTAGATGACGGCGGAGATAACCTAGTCTAGAAAAATAATAATTTAAATATAATAACTTCCCTAAATGAGGATTGAACTCACAACTAACGCGTTTACAATCACACAGTCCCACTGAGCCACGATGCCCTCTGCACTATTATATATATTTATATATATATATATATATATATATATGCTAGCTTTTGGATGCGGCTCCGCTCGCATAGAGTTTGATCTGCCACATTAAATTTCGTGACAAATCATTTTAAATAAACACTTAAATTTTATTGACTATAATGTACCCGTACATTAAAAAAATCCTGATTTCAAACACCAACCTTTTGAACCTATAATATATCAAGGAGGAATTTTTTGAGGGTAAATTTATCCAAATTCCTTTCTCAGTCAATTTAAGCTGTACACAAAACATGTTCCTTACTATTTTTCACCTTTTTACCAACATATATTTAACAAAGTACTTAAAGAAGATATCAGCAAGGCTATTTTCATTGCGTTGATTCCTCTGAAATTGACAATTAACGGTTTTAGCTGTTATTTTAGCCTTAATTGATACAATTTGTCTTTAGAATCTAACGTGGGTTTAATAGTTAAGACTTAAGAGGCGTATAGTCAGTATTTGAAGTATTTTATTAACTCTACGTTATTATTTCGGTACCATTAATAGAAGTTTAAAATATTTTAGCAGCTTCATGTTTCTCTCCACATTTCAGAAAGAAGACAGTCCGTTCTCCATATTCAGCTCGAATTAGAGACATTGAGTATTGAGTGGCGGAATTCCACGTCGCGTTGTCTTGGCACCAGAGCGAAAAATGATAATTATTTAGATATAATCATTCCCCTGAGTGGAAATCGAACCCACTGCCATCGCGTAAACAGTCTCACTGCGAGCATGTAAGCAAGAACTCGTCTCCATTGTTGTTTAAAGGTTTTTTTACATATTTACCATTGAATACAAATACAACATTTATAGGTACGATCTCCACTTTCAGATGATTATATATTATTTTCATTGGTACGGCGTGATCCACACACAATCCACCACACAATCAATAATATCTAAAAAAAATGTCATAAAGCGTAGTCCTTAGCGTTTTAACAACTACGCTGATTTATGTGATAGGAGGTAAATTAAAACATATCACGCGTAGAGTTTAAATTTGCTAAATGTACTAAGATAGTATATCTTTGTGTTTCTGATCTCATTGCGGTCCAAATACCACAATTTAAACAATATGCATCAAATCCTGATAAACTATCCATTGACTTTGCACACCGTACCATGTAATTAAGAACAAGCGAAGCACCAAAAGGAGGCCAGTGACTGAGTAATTAGATGTATCTCTAGATCTGTACAGATTTAAGAATATCTAAGTGGTATATATATATATATATATATATATATATATATACAGCTTGATAAAAAGACTTAAGCCTATTTTTGTGTAAAGAGAATTTTAGAACTTGATTTAATATATTGTACTAGCTGCTACCCACGACTTCGTCTGCGTGGTAATTGAGATCACTTTGCCAAATTTTAAATTTAAAGAAAAAATAAAGGACCTTCATACACACTTGCGAGAGTCCTGCTTAATCGGAACCTGTGGCATCCCTTTTTAATTCAAATATAATCACTTCCCCGGTGGGGCTTTGATCCCATAGGATCACGTTTGCAGCTAAGTGAAACTATACTAAAATTATAGTATATGGGTTCAAATCCAATACTGCTAAAGGAAACGTTTTTCTTTGATTTAGAATCTATTTTCTACTTAACACCTTTAATATGCGGAAGCTGTACAAAATAACTAACTACACTTTATTCTTGACCTAAAATGCATTCACAAAAGGCATTCTTTTATTAAACGAAGGTTACTGTGATTAGTTAAAATCATAACGTTATAAGATATAGTAAAATACATACAATATACGTATATCTTTGAGACCATAGTGGCGCAGTGCGACAGCGTCTGAGTGTAAACACGATTGGTTGCGAGTTCGATCACCAGTCAAGAGAGAATAGGTATATTTAGATTATTTCATTCTGCCGCTCTTTTGTGACAAATTCAATTCGAAATTGGGCCTAAGTTTTTCTGTCCATCCTATGCGAGAGGAAAAATTAAACTATTTCTTTATTTCTTTGGTATATGGCTGATAGACTGACTGCACACTGATAGTTGTTGGTTCTAATCATACTAAGAAAAATATAGTAGATATAGGGATTTGTACCCGCGCCTCTTGGACGTTTTCAAAGAGGTGTGTGTTCGAATCCCGCTGCGTTCAAATTTTTATACGTTTTCTAAAAATGTTTTTTCAATTTCCTAAGTGTGAATAACACTTTAAAATTTTAAAAATATAGTATTTATTAAATATTAAACACTAGCTTCTCTCGACTACTCTATTAAACGTGAAGCTGCTACTAAATTATTAAAATATTTAAGTACATTTTGTTAAAATTAGTAAATCTAACAATAAAATACAATATATTTCAAGCGCATGCGCATCGAGTGCACTGATAAAACTATCTTTTTGTTTGTACCGATAAACTATAGATAGCTGGTAATGTGTTTTTTTTCCACAACTTTTTATGGCGTAACGTTTTGTTTACGTAAGCCTCGTAAATTACTAAATTGTGATAAATAAAGATACTGGACGCGTTTATGGTAATATAATTTTTTAATGCCTTTGCCACGATATAAGGTCGTATTATATGCATGTACTCGTACTTACGTTAGTTGTAATATGTCACTAAATCTTAACACTTTCTTCCTCTTTTATACTTAAATAAATGAAACTATTATAACTGGATACCTACACTCAATAAAACCCGGTGTTCCGAACTTGTATTATTTCTTGGTCACAGGTATGGAGTATACCTGTGATTACCTAGTTTGATGTATTATAATTAAATTAGATAAACTTAAATTGTTTCATTTATGTGTGAAAATCACGATGACCATCTTATTAAAATAACTATAATTTTGCCACTCAAAGCCTAATATATACTAATATAACTGAAAAACAAACTCTGTCTGTCTGTGACGTCATCACGGCCAAAAAGCTAAACCGATTTTGATGAATTTTTTTATAGAAATACTTGAGTGTCTTGAGATAATATAGAAACTAAAGAAAGAAGAATTTTTAAAGTTATTTAAGCTAGTCTCTATATAAACGAAAGTTACATAGTTCAGTGATTTAGTATTAAATGAAGAAAACAAATAGTGATAACACACTACGAAAAGCCAACATAATAACAAAACAAAACATATTAAACCCATTACGTAGTATCCAGTAGTTTAGATGAGTAATCTCCGGGTCGACAGATGTAGGCAATTGAACAAATGAACACGGCGCCATGCCGCATACGTTGTAAGACGTAATAAAGACAAAAGATCTATTAAGTGTTAAGATTTTAACTCAGTTATTTTGTATTGAAATTGTTACTAAAGTCTCGTTTTTACCTCTATTTTATACTAGAATTGTGTAAGCGATATGTATAGTCCAGTTAGGTTGGCTTGAATTATAGTAATCGTAATGGGTTCAAATTTTAAGTATTTGTACTTATAGTGGAAAACGGAGTTTCTTGACACTTTGACTCCCCAGATATTCGGGAGAAAACGTCAAGTTATTTATTAGACAGCAGTCGGATGTCGTTGAAAATAACCGGAAATAGAGATAATAATGATAACTAGTGTACCCGTCGACGCGTAAAATAGCGTGGCTTTAGCACGTTACTAAGATACGCTACATATGTTACTTTATAAAGCCGTGTATGTGCAACACATTATAGTGTGTGATATATTTATTTTATTAATATCATATACTTTTTATTTTTGTTATATTTGTTTTTTTTGCAATAATGTATTTAATTTAATTTTCGCAATAATGGGGTACATTTTTGTTTCACATATTAATATTATTATATTAATATTAATAGATATATGATGCATCAAAACGTTTCCTGTCCAACTTGATGCAAGAGTGTATAAAGATAAAAAATAAGGGCAGCTTCTATTTAAATCAAGATCGACGATTTATACGTCACCGTAAAAAAATGTGCGTCAAATACGTAAGTGTGTGTAATATTTATTTGTAACACATTATTATGGGTAATGTTATGTTGTTATGTGTACTTCTCTGTCAGGATTTTTTCTTACAAATAGTGGTCAAAAGTTTTTCCTTTACGTATTAAATGGACTAAAAATTAAATTACTTTCACTAACTTTACACCACTGAACCACCACCACCGGCGCCACCTATGAACTACCAACCAATTTGAGTATTTCACCGATTTATATATTAATTTCCATTTATATTAGTTTCGTCTTATATACATGGTTGAATACAAATTTTCCTTATACAATGACTATGATACAAATCATGACGTCATTATACGCAATTTCAATAGAATAGATACCATAACAGAATATTACTCAGTAATAATTAAACAAGATGCATAATGTATAACATAATAATATATAAATAAAAACTTGAGTTTCATTATTTTACCATTAATTATTGATTTAATTTGTCAATCGAGATTTGAGAACTCTCTAACACAAAGGAACTACATTATTAATGATTAAATTAAAAACGTGACCATCGTGACACAGTGACACTACATCTGACTGTAATCTCGATTGGCTGTGTGTTCAATTCCCACTCGAGGGAATTATTATAGACTGACTAGATTCTTGTTTCATAATAATCTATTTGAACAAAACTCAAACTAACATTATTATGAATGGATTAACCCAGTTTATATAAGCGTTTATCACTTTATTTAAAGAAGGCTAGCTACCCACTGATATCTATACGCGTAAGACGAGTATTATCAAAAGTATTATACGAACTCTTGATTTAGAGTACAAACATATTTTAGGATTATTTCAAGTTTTCTAAACTATAGTTTAAGTTACCAAATAAAGTAATGTGAAAGTATATGATTAAACAACACGACAACGGCCTCTGCGTAGGAATGTCGTAATTGATTAAAGTAATGTGAAATGATATTACATTTAATTGCAGTATGTGATGTTATGAGAAGTTACAAGGATACTGAATTGTTCTGGCACCATCAATAATATAGCAATGGGAGAACCAAGTGTCAAGATCCAACTACAACACTATTTTGAGACATATCATGTTAAGTGATGCGGCCTAATGCTTTGTCTTATCAGAGATTGGAAATGAACAAATTTAAAGTATATCAACTTTTGTAAGTGAGGATCGAACCCACGATCACTGGGTTTACAGTCAAAAGTTGTCCCAATGGGTCACTATGGCGTTAATATTACATATATCTATCTTTTATATAGGTATGTATAAAACATATAAAAGGGAAAGGTCATTTACCACGAGGTATTGAAGACCGCTTGATGTACAAAGATTAAATATGGCAGGAAGGTACTTTATAGTCCGTCCACCAAGAATTTCGTGATGTCGGATCAAAAACGTAAAAGGGTTCTCGTAAGTTTGTATTAATTCCTTCATTTTTTGCTACATACTTGAAAATTGACAGAGAGGTAGTTAGAAGACGTTCGCTATGAAGGTATTTGCAACAGGGCCGGTTTACAGAAATATAATCTTCATAGTACTTTATACCTTCATTTCTACGCGGACAAAAACGCGCGCAACATCTAGTATTAAATATATATAACTTGCATAATCATAATGGGCATAACCTAACAGATGCTTATCACTATAAACAACCTTGGCGAACGGATGCTGCCAGACGATAACTAAGCAAATGTGCAGAGTTTAATACATTTTTTATCAAGGGCACTATGTTAAAGAACTCTTTCGGTTAGCGTTATATAATGAGCTCGCAAGACTCCCATTTTGTATAAAAGTTATAAATTAAATTTTATCATATTTATATCAAATTCTAATTTTAGTTATTTGTATAGATTATAATTACATAATCTGGTAAGTTAAAATATTGCTTTCAATCTGTCATTGAGCACGTAAAATATCTACGAACGGAGGAGAGTGAAGAAAGGAATCCTTACACTCCTCTTAAGTCCTCTCTATTAACCACACAAAAAAGAAAAAGAATAAAAGTAAAGTAATGTTGTAGAAATTACACATTGAAACTTGAAGTTAATACAGTGAATAAATCAAAGGGCAATGTCCACGTCTGAAATGCTAGTGAGAGCTTCAAACAATGGTAAATTTGCGCTTGCGCTGATAAAAACGTACATAATGACTGCGTGGAAAAAAAATGGAGATTCTCAATGGGAAGTTCGTCGGGAGTTCATATTATGGACCTTAAAATTGATTGATGTAAATTTCATTGTTATCTTTTGCAATAGCTGTTACGGAGTAATGGGAACTTGTCGTGATGGTAACAAGCTCAAATTTAATTTAAAAATTTAAATTAAGTGAAATTTTTACAGGCTTGGAGTCATCGTGGCACAGTGGGGCAGCGTCTGACTATAAACGTATAGTTGTGGGTTAGATTACCACACATTAGAATGATTTTTAAATTATTTTTATTTTTCTGCTCTAGGCAGTTGAGTTACGCCACTCACCTCGCAATATCTTGAATTTGGGCGGAAAACGGAGAACGGAGTGTCTTGATATTAGGTTGTTTTTGCCTATGTTATGTTTGGCTACCTAACAAACTCTTTCCTCTATCACTAAATTGTTTCGAAGAACAGTGATATGTATGCATGTTTGTAGTTTAATTAAAAATATATGTTAGTTTTAGTTATAAATTTCCGCTAGACACGCGACATCGCGTGAAGCGTGAATAATATTATATTGACTTTGGACGTACTTTCGAATTCTTTATATTTATTTTGACATTTTTTTTATCTCATAGTTCGTTCGTGCAGCAAGAATGTGCAAGTTTCTAATTTTTTTTATCTTTTTACAATAAACGTGTAAATTGACATATTAATACTAATTAATACTTAGGTAAATTCATAGCACAAATTTTAACTGAGTATCGAACCTACGACCTCTAGCTAGTAGTCCGAAGTGTTAACTATTAATCTATGCCACCCAAACGTTCATGACATAATAACAGTACAAATTTACTCTTGGACGGTTACCAAGAAGCGCGGGTTCAAGTCCCGCTACATTAAAACTTATTAATGTATTACCTAAAAATATTTTTCACATCCTCAGTGTGTTTAACACTTCAAAAATACTAAAGCATTTTTTTTTACCTATTTTTACATATTAAATGAACATTACCTTACCACCATCGTCAGGCTACCTATTAAACATGCATTGAAGTCAAAGCGAACTATTAAATCAATATATCTATTGGCGGTGGAGTTCAATTTAATAAGTCCTAAGGTCAAATGAATCATTGATGCGTCATACGTCAATAATGACGCTGTAAACTTAATATATTCTAAGAAGCAACGACATCTTATTCAGCGCTTATTATGGCAAATATGTTTCACACACTAATCTATGCTATCCTGATGCAGTGATATATTCTTTATACGAGATACGTAATTACCGAAGTAAAACCGCACTTTGTCTTAGGTACCAGAGCGAAGAAATGAAAATACTTAAAATATAATATATAATCATTTCCCGAGTGGGAATCGAACTAACAACCAATCGCGTCTACAGTCAAACGCTGTCCCACTGCGCCATCATGGCCTTTTAGATATGTATACTTATATAAATAATAATGGCTATGCATTAAGTTGCATATATTACAATATTTTAATATGACTGTAATGACAGCACCTGTTGGGATGAAGCAAGCATTGAGAGCGTGGGATTCGAATCCATTGTAGTGTATTTCTCACACAAAAATGTGCAACCCATCTTATTGGAGCAATGCAGAAACCGCGAGAATCGAGAAACAAATGCTGTATAATTGAAAATTATCTTTCATAAAAAAAGTGATGTAAAATGCACTCGATTGTTCAAAGATAGATGCAATATTTAATAGTGATCGTGGTAGAGTAGTTAGAAAGTCTCTGTAAGTGAAACGGTTGCGAGTTCAAATATGATTTATTAGTACAAATTAAGTGTTTATAATGTCTAAGGTGCTGAATTTCGCCTAGTGGACATAAATGTGGAGAAAGCGGAGAGTAGAGTGTAATATCCTTAAGTTACTGCGTAAGAAAATAATTGTATACAAACTATATTCAAGGGCATATTACATATGCATTTTTTTAAAGATCTTATAGCTCACAAGGAAGTAGAAGATTTCATTAATTTTTATTAAATAAAAGATGAGAAATAAAAGATTGCACAAAAAAGCTATGTAAAAAACGACAACTTTAGAAATGCGTCAAAAACTTCTAGATTGGTCCTAAACAAACTATGTTGCCTTCTCGGGTTAGATAAATGTTAATGTGTATTTAACGTATCGTCGTCGTTTGAAAGCGGCAAATTGTTAAACCTATTTACGATATAAAGCAAGAATTGTACTAAAAACACTAACATTAAGGCAATCGTGGCGCAGTCGGACAGCATCTCACTGTTACCGCGTTTGATTGTGGGTTCGATTTCCACTCGAAGGAATAATTATATTTAAAAAAAAATCATTTTTCCGCTCTGGTTCCTAAGCAGCGCGGCGATGAGTGCAGCCACTCAACACGCAGTCTCGATTTCGGACGGAAAGTACAGAACGGAGTGTCATGTCACTAAAATCTCTCTGGATACTAACAATATCAAAGTTAAATCTAACACAAGTTGCCTTCGTGATAATCATTATAGGTTTAATTTTCGCTATGGGATGTTTAGGAGATTTAGTAAAGGAAAAAACTACTGACATACGACACGGCCCGTTAAATCTACCCGTTAAGTTTTCACTACCTTGCTTTATATTAAAGATATAACGATATATATGAAAAATAAAAGCGGACACCAGAGAGTCGTGACACTAGGTTCCCTCTGCCGACCTTGCTATGCGGTATGGAGCGTGTAACTAACATTCCAGCTTTACAATTATAAAAAACCAACTCGCAATAAACTTTAATCTATGAAAGCAATTAAATTATTAAATATCAATTTTCCACAAATTAACACGTGAAATGAATTTGATATGCATAAGATTTATGTGTCATATATAAATGTGTAAAAGTGGTACAAAAACATATAAACGCACCGAATTGACCTAAAAGATGCCTATCGAGAATATCTCAATCTATTAGTTATTAGACCTACATATATACATACTAACAAATTACATTTGTTATCATTTGGAATAATTCGCTTATATTTTGTGTCATATACTAAAACAAGGTCAAGGCTAAGGTACCGTATTGGATTTGAACCTAATATTATAAGGTGTTTTGCTCAAGACAACCAGTAGTAGTCAGTATTAAGCACATTTTACATCTAGTTACATTAAGTTTTTTTGTTTTAACTTTGTTTCTCTGGTATTTCCAAGTTTAAAGTGTTTTATTCATACACTTAGGAGATGCTAAGAATAAAAATAATATAAGTAATAAGGGTATAAGAATTTGGACTTAGCCGAGAGTGGAACGCATGGCTTAGCAGTCAGAGCGCTTGAACGGTTTCAATTCGCGTTGTGTTAAAATTTTTAGACGTGTTCTAAAAATATGTTATTTATATATATAATTGTGTCTAGCAGGATTCGTAATCACCATGTACGTAACTGCGCTACAAAGAAAATAAATATAATAGTAGTTCATTATCATTATCCATTGAACTACAAGGCCACGCTAAATAATTTATATACTATTAATTCACTCAAACATTCTATTAAGTACTAGCTATTAAAGGAAACGAGAATAGCTCAGTAAAATCATTCAACAGGGCAAGCAGGGAGAAGCTATTGTAGTGTGTAGATATTGCGTGTTGAATAGTGGACTTCAAAGCCGCACTTAGTTCGCACTGAAGATTTAGTAATAAAATTTTAAACGTAATGAACCCGCAACTCACCACCATTATGTTGACGATTGTTAAAACTTTGGATAGTATTTTTTTAATTCACAACATAGCTACAGCTTAACACTTTTACTAACTATATTGTATATTCATTTACAATAACTTCAATGAAGTTCGGGTGTAGCTTAGAATTGATTTGAAATAACTTAAAGCTTTTTCCCTACAATCTACATTTTACATTGTATTGCAAAGTTATAATTCAATTACATAAACCACGTAAGTAATCTAAAGTTTAGTGCACATATACTCGTAGTTAGGATGGTGTAGTATTCGATTGAACCTTTTAAATAAACTTTTTAAGTGTAATTCAAAGAAGCTTTACTATTTAAGTAGCAGTGCTTCTGGCGTATTTGTATATATGTTTTATTATCAATAAAATGAGATTCAATCTATCGAAAGCGCACATCATACAAAATTATGATTATAATGTATACGTACTATTATATCCGGGGCTTGCACCCATATTTGCATATCTCTTATGCATAACAATATTTAATTGAGTATAAAGACTAAGAGTTGGGTCTGGGATAGTCAGTATGAGTATACCAGATATATAGAGATCCGAGTGGATCTCTCGATACCGCCACTCAGTTTCCTATTTCCACTGTTTCTATTTCTTGGTGACTTTATTTTTTGTAGTTTAAATCTAGTGTGTGAATTAAATCACACTGTACCCTACTGTTAAAACACTCCGTTCTCCACTACTTTCCACAGAGTCTTTTGTATGCCACGAGCGAACACTTTGTCGTACAAGACCAAAGGAATGACAATAAGTTAAATTAAGTCATTCCCCTAAGTGAAATGGAATCCAGAACTATCGCTTGGAGAGTCAGACAGTGTTCCACTGCACCTGTGGCCTCATCGATGGCCTCTCCTCCCATTTATATAATTGTGTTTACTGACTATTTTTACAAATCATCATTCACATCAATACTCCGGAACAAAGCCCTTCCTATAGATCAAACGTTTAAGCTTTAAACAAAAATAATGTTAATTTTCACACTGGCATTAACTACATTAAAAGTTGCTTTAATGTTTTGATAATTTATTATTTTAGAGATATATATATATAGAGAACGCTATTGTGGCACAGTTCATAAGTACGTGGTTAGTGGTTGTAGATTCGTTTTCACTAGACATTTTGTTTAGCTTTACGCATTTTTCCGCATAGCACGGTAGTCAGAGACCTAATGTCAAAACACTCCGTAATCCACTATCCTCTCGAAATCGAGACGGTGAGTGGCGGAGCTCAGCGCTTTGTCTTAGGTACCAGAGAAATGAACATGTTTAATGATTCCCTATTCCCCCGAGTGGGAATAAAAATTGGAATTTTGAACGAACTAACAAAATTCCAGTGTTTAAATACAGATAGTTTTTTTCTTCTTTAAGGAATTCATTGTGCAACCCTACGCCACGGTTGCTAGCGAAACTGGTTAAAAGGAAATGATTTACATACAAAACATTTATAGAATTTCAACTTTAATTCAACACATTAGTTGGCATATATTTCCACTGAGCCACAATCTGCATTTATATATATATATATATATATATATATACAAAACTGACTGACTGACAGACAACGTACAGACGAAACTACTACTAGGCGAAAGAAACTGGAATTTGGCATGTATTTTCCTTGGGCAGTGTATGGGAGTCCTTTAAGAGGACGTCTTGATATTCCTATGAGAACAGAAAAAAATGGGATCTAACTTTTTACAGTCCACCTAAACGCAGTTGCAGGCGACAACCAGTGTAATAAATTTTTTGACACATTTTAAAATATTTTATAGAAGCAGGAACTAAAAGTAAATAAATGAATCACAATTTTAAAACACCTTGTTACAAAGTACGAGGGAAATTTTAGGTGAATCACGTCTTGAGTACCATACGTGATACGCTTGATTAACATTATACAGTCATAGTTATACATGACGACTTCATCGTTCAACTGGCGTATACTAGATTGCTAAGCATGGTTGTAGGTTTAAATTCCCTAGAGGAAATTACACATGTAATAGGTACTTCCCTGGTCAATATGTGATATTGAATGCGCCATTGCTTCGAAACGCAAAAAGGATAGTCCCTTAATGCATAACATATTAAAATCTAAGTTATATCACTTTTCTTGAATTTTAATGATCGTCAAAGAAGAAAAGAGGCATCTTATTTGTATACTTTTTCCCCTGAGCGGGAATCGACCATGCAACCAACCGCGCTTACAGCCAGACGACGTCTCATTACGCCGTGATAGCCGTTGATATTTTTTATAAATGCGTAAGGAAAAAGTTTGAACCCCTTTTTACGAAAATAGTGCCGACTGAGGAGTATGAAATTTAGCATAACTAAAATTTATATGGAGATGAAGTGTAAATAGTCTAATATTTTGTAATAATGCATTAGACAAACATTTCATTTATAAAAACATAAATATACTCGTTGCTATGGCACCGCGTACTTTACGCGTCAACGCAGTTTCTAGTAAGTCTATTTATATTGAATCTGTAGGTACATACTTAAAATACAATAAAGATTACGTACAGAACCACTTGTACAATAAATATATAACATCGAGATAATAAATTCATCTGAAGAATCTCAAGCATTGGCTTGAAGGTCGAGTACTTAAATAGCCAAGTTAAGCACTCCTGGAATACTATCCTTTTATTTGAACGCATCTCTGGCCGTGTGGGCAGAGACACCGATTGAGTAACAGATTGAGTCGCGGCACTCAACGCCGCACATTGTTTTACCGGACAGGGGAAATGGAGTGGAAATCTAACATAATGATATAAAAAAACTTTTGAGATGATAAATAATTGAATATTAATCTGACTATATACGGCGTTAAATATAACAAAAAGTAAATCATTATCGAACAAAAACAGTAAAATACAAAATAAAGCAAAAACATCATGAGACTGTACAAGGATAAAAAATGTAATAAAATTTGCCATTGACAATGCAAAAAGATATATTTTTTTAAAATTAAAATTCCCAGAACAAAAATGCAATTAGAGCAAAAGTGTTTACACTGAGTCCTATGAAAACTAACATTATAGTAAAAATCAGATTAACAATCTGTGTAAAATTGTCAAGTATTGGAACCTTTATCTCTCAGCTTCTCAGGGTTATAAAAATACTGAGAACTTTATAAAACTTTGAACTCTAGTTGTACAAGGACTTCTTTACTTATATACATACCCTTAAGGTTACATATGTAGGTGCTATTAACATAAATACAAAACCATGGCGTATTAACAAAATTTTAATATATAATATATATAATATATTATTATAAAATAATAAACAAAAACATATTAGTATGACGCTATCGTGGCGCACTTATGTCATGTATGACTGCACACGGTGGTCATAAAATCAAATTCGCCTTTAGCAAAGGCTTACAAAGCAGCATTGAGTTGAAAACCCAACACAATACCCAAGAAATTGTCACATAAAGTGAAAAGACCGAACGATATTCTTTTACTTGTCAGCGGGAAGAATAAGAAAAAGACAACATACCGGTACCAGTAATTCCAGTCACAGAAACACTGCCCTTAGGGCGACCACTTATCACGGCACATCACAAGGCACAAGCACGGGCAACCAGTAGCGCACTACTGCAAGCGTCGCGACACGTAAGTCGCGCGCGGAGGTTCGGCGCGGAATGGCTCGGCGTACACATTTTGTGGGCATTACGCGGCGCACACGCATGCTGCGAGCATTGTTTTGGACCGTTCTTTGGGTAAATTTCTTCGGAATTAAATTTAAATTGGAACAAAATACATATTTAATAATTTTTAGGTAACGAAAAAGTATTCCATATTGCAGGAAATACACAACTAGTACAATTTTAGTTAGAACATATACTATGTTAAAAATAAAACTTGTAACTAATATATTACGAAACATATGAATTATTTGTAATACGCTTCAATCCTGAGCTCTCGCGTCTCTTAAAAGCTGTCCAAAGCTCATTTTCCAATATTTTTTTATTATATTTTTTCATTATATTATATTAAAACTAATAAGTAACTCTTATTTACCTTGAGATAGTAATTTCTTTGACTTTCGCGATTTACTACATTAAATAAAAACATTTTTCACGGATTTATTCGCGTGAATGTTGTTATATAAGCCTATATTGCAGTATACTCGTGACCATGAAGAACGGTAAGTTGCTCTCAGCGTCAAGTTCAAAAGTATTCGTATATTTTGCGATATTTTTTATAATATACCTTGTCTTCAGACTTATAGAAAATATATTTGAACTATACCCATCAATTAGACAAATCTTAGCTACGCACAGATGGAGTTCTTTTACTGTTAGATTTGTTTTTGATAATTTAATATTACTTTGTTTGTTATTTTTTTTTCATTTAATATTTTGAGTTGTTGACAAGGAAATAGGAAAGTATGAACAAGGATTCATGTTCCTAACATTCAGATACTAATCTATAGACGGATATCCTTATAACAATGTCTCCGTGTGTGGTCTCGTACGTTAACCCCATACAGTCAATAGTGTTTTTACTTGCACTTGCGAATTTATTTATAGAATCAAATATACGGACAATATGAAAAAGTTTGTGTTACATGTATAGATTAATATTACAACAGTACTAATATATAGTTCATAAGTTTTACGGATTTTCCGTCTACAGTAGGCTAGGCTATAATTACATTAAATTCCTATTTTTATTTGTTGAGTGGCAGACTTCAGCGCCGCACTTTGTCTCAATTACAATTTTGGTATTATTATATTTTGTTCTTACAACGAATTTACAAATGGCATTTATACATATATTACACAAGTACGAGTGCATCGATTTTACTTAGTTTTTTACCATTTAAACGTCCGATTCGCTCCCTTTCAGGTCGGGTGCGTTTTAACGATTCTATGGTATGCCTATTGTTCTGCCATAGCAACCGGATAGCAAGATAGAGCTTGAAATCTCTAGTTATATGACACAAAACGAACTTGCACAGACGTCATTGTTATACACTTGATATTCACCTGATCACCATGGTAACAGGTTCAACACGTATTTGAAGAAATATTTATATTTTAGTAAGTTTTCCTTATATTAACAGGTAGATAATATCAAAACTAAATAATATATATGAATTACTTACTGATTTTCACCATTCGATTAGCTTGCGAATTTTCACAGCCAATCCAATCTATTCAAAGTAAAAGGGTCGCACTGTAACAGATGCTGACCGTATATGTGAAGTTTGAGGGTTCGATTCCCACTTGGGGAAATGATAATATTTAAATTATTTTCTTTACTCCTCTCTGGTAACAAGGCTAACTGCGACGTTGGTTTCACTCCACTCAACTTGCAATGTCTCACATTCGGATGTAAAATGGAGAACGGATTATCTTGATACTAGATTCTTTCTGTATGCGGGAAAAAGCGTGAAGCTGAAATATTTCGTCTTCGATGTGAAGACCAGTAAAGCGAGAAAATGTTTAATTTTATTTAAAAAAATACTATTAATTGTACTAACCAGTTACGTACTGAGTGGAGTTTTCAAAGCAAAAAGTGTAAAGGAGTGACTTAACATTAAGATCTCTCTGCCCATTTTATTTAAACACGTTTTGTATTGAGGTCTCGTGACTTAATCTCGTATAGCTATGTATTTTATTAGTGAAAATAATAAACTTCATTGTTTTAACAGTTAGTCAAGCGATCACGTGTCCGATAGAGGTGATTAGAGGTAATTGCAATGTGTACAGACGCTTGTTAAAATCCCCGACTTTGCGTATAATTTTCCTGCATTGCAGGGTAGTCGGAGAGAATATAATGTAAAGAAGCCAAAATCGGTACATTGCGTGTTGTATGGCGGAGAAAAATGGCAATAATTGAAATATAATCGATAATGGAGGCTATTTTGGCTGTCTGGGTAGGGAGGCTGTCTGTATTTTTTTCTAATGCAGTGGTTTTCTGAATGCCGACGAATGGCAGCGAATTTTGACACTCGGTTCTCTGAGGTAAAAACGGTAAAGCTAAAAATTGATTTATACAGACCCCACTTTCCGGAACTAACAAAACTGATATAGGTAATTTGTAATGGCATCCTTGCCGTAACGCTTCGTGACTACGATTTTGTACATCAATAAATCTGCATACATATGCATGTATGTAAATAGGCGGAAATGTAATACTGACGGCATTGCGCTGCAGTTGTTATTTATTATTATTGAAATTGTAAGTCTAGCTAGATTCGATCCTACTTTTCTTGGTTGTCATATAATTTTGAATGCTGATAACATAAATTTGACAACCTCACATATATTTTAACAATTTAAAGCTGTATAAATACAGTTTGGAAAAGACAGACATTTTTAGAAAACGTATTTGTATATGATGCAACGTATAAGAATTGCGACGCAAATGGAAAAGAGCGTATGGCTTAGTAAATACAATCAAAATTTTTACGTTTTCTTAAAATGGTCGACTCTACATTTATATAATATTGTTGTAGCAGTATATGTATAGTCTGTTTAGCTAGAGCACTTGGACGAGAACAGAGTACCTTATCACTAACTTAAGTAGCAAAAAGCTTTTTAACGAATCACATGATGTCACTACAGCCTATTTAAATAAATATCCATTTTTACCCGCAATTCGACGACGAATTGGATCGACGATCCTTCAGAATTGGGTCCAGAGGTAAATAACTAAATGTAAGTTCATTGAAAAGATTGCAAAGTAAGTCTATTCAGTGATTTTTATCCATAGTTTGACCCGCATATAGCACGGTAGGTACAGAAAACTAAGTATAACGCCAGTCCGATCTCCAATTTCCACCCACTTCGAAAATAGAACCTTGTGCTTTGTTGTTTCCCGCATAGCAGGGAAGGAGAAAGAAACTAGTGTCAAAACACTCCGTTCTCCGCTTTTCGTCCGAATTAGAGACATTGCGTGATGAGTGGCTTTGTCTTGCAATGTTAATATATGTTCAATACTATATTAATATAACAATACATTGACGTACGCGATACGATTCGTTTCTCTCAGTTTCTATTTTTCTAAAACACTATGTAATTTATATTTGTATTAAATAATTTTCCTGTTTTGCGTAAATGCGTTAAATGTATTGTATTTTATGACGTCCAATGTAACAATAATAACAACAATATATAAAAATAATATGATAAAAATAAATATATAATAAATACGAGTAAATTTAACGAGGGACTTACAATGATGCCATCGTGACGTAGTGGAACAGCGTCCGACTAATTGTGATTGGTAATAGGTTCGTTTACAGTGTTATAATCCCCAAAATTTATTTCCCCGTTCTGGTCAAAAATAATATATTTTAAATAAATTAATGAATTTAATATAATATTCAACGTTTCAAAAAATTTGTTATTGGTCACAAATTTGTAAATTCTTATAAATATAACCATTATTTAGATTAAGTAAGATAGAGAATAAAATCTTATAATTATAATAAATATTATCATATGAGTATAAGTAGTCGCCTGAAATTAGACACCATTGGTCCTTCATCGTCCAAGCCGTATCACTATAACTATATATGCCCGATGATATATAACTCTGATACACAGGGCACAGTTCGCGTAATTCGGGGAAAAGCCGCCTCTAGTGCACCACCAATTTTTCCCGTATAACCTTAGAACCACTCTCGCAAAAGTCTAACTAAACAGTAGAAGCTGAAAAACATTTAGAAAATGTATAAAATTAGAACGCAATGGTATTCGAACCCGCGCCTCTTGGAAACCGTCCAAGCGCTCTGACCGCTAAACCATACATTCTTCATCCAGCTGCGTTGAAATTATTACACGATTATTACAACATATTTTTCTTGTTAGCAACTCTATAGAGAAGTTTTTACAAATTTCTGCTACCCAAAGATTAAGAAAAGGCTGTCCGAAAACCGCAGCGTTGGTTTGAAGTAGCCTAACAGTTTTAATGGATGAATTAATACTGTACTTAAAATATTTCTAATACAAATGTTTGCATCTTTTTTCAACACTAAGTAATTTTCTTAAAACATAAGTTCACTAAATACAAACATCATGCTACGTCTTTACAGGCGCGTGCGCATCTCTAAGGCGTAGGTGAGTCACCTTCATGGTTCGCCTCCTCAAGACTAAAGTTCGCTGGCCTTGTGATTTACTTTAATGTTGTACAATGTACAATAATAAAAGAAACTATGTGTTTTGTATTAAATATACAGATAATAGACTATTATTACTTGATAATACTTCATTTTGTGTTATAAAATAGTCGGTTGAATTTGTGGTGATTAATCTGGTTAAAATAAATCCATTTAAAATGCGTAAAAATTCTGAAAATCTTCTATTCATCGTTTTAGAAACAATGGTTCGCCAGACGACTAGAACAGTTCTGGTAATAATAAATACTGAATTACTAAATCTGTGGAGTCTGGACTAGACGCGATGGCTGTGGAGCCACATTAAAGACAAGAAGACACACAAATGACGAGAAGAGACGAGATGCTCTTTGAATAACAGAACTCAATAACAAAAAAAATGTGTACGTAGTGACGTGCAATATTTGATTTGCTTTATTCCGCAAAACATACTAAATTGCCAAAACTAAAAATCACCGTTCATTATATAAATATTATTTCTTAAAGCCTTATTACGCGTATATAAAAGCAGCTACAAGATTAGATGAAACCGGTAGTTTGTGTTTTTTCATCGCCACTTTAAGTGTATGACAAAAAAGAAAATTTTAAATTAAGTGTGCAAAATCCCAGTAATGATAAGACGATTTCGAAGCGGGTATAATTTAAATTTTCTTAATAAGTACCTAACGGCAAGGATGCGTGAAACTGATTATTTCCACTGAAAAAGTTAACCAGCATAGCATAACTTCGTCACGTGGTTAATTCAATCACTATGGCTTAATTCAATCAAGGCAACGAAACTCAATGTTAGATTTTGTTTAAACTGATTGTGACATTTTTTTACAAATTCGTTTCTATAGCTTTAAAACAAGTCTGAAATCATCATCTATTCATAAATAAATACGCGGGGTGGAATTTTATTTTATCGTAAGACAAAACGCGGCTCTGGGTTCCGCCATTAAACGCGCAATTATTAGATTTTGGGCGAAAAGTTGAGTGTAGGTAGTGTTTTGACACCAGATTCTCACTGACTACTGTGCTACGCGGAAAAAAGCGTGAAACTTCCATTTCACGCTTTTGTAAAGTTGCCAAGCTTCAGCTTTATGTAGTACAATGACACAAATACCGCTGTTATGTGTGTGTGTCTAAAACAATACAATCACAAAACCTGTTCCACCACAGCGTTAAATACCATTACATAAACATAAAAAATCGTGGCATATTTGAAAAACATTTTTTTTAATCTAAGTGGGTTGAGAGTGGAGAAATGTGACATAACGCTAGGTTAAGGAAAACACCGGACAATAGAAGTAATTATGTAGTGATTACGCAAAAAATTGGCCATAGTGGCGCTGTCCCACATTGTTGTGGGTTCGATACTCACTCGGAGGTATGATTGAATACATTTAAATTATTTTCAGCACGCAATGTCAAAAATTCTGGCGGAAAATGGAGAATAGAGTGTCTTGACACTAGGTCTCTCTATTAAATGTTGAAATGTACTTAATATTTTGTTCAAAAAACCCATCTTATACATCAATTGGACCATTAACAATTTATAGTCCATAGCAGTAATGCTTTACACTTTCCAGACTCGAAAGTTAATTTATAGTAAACCTACATATTTATATTTTTATACCTTTGTGTAATAACTGGTAGTAGCCTAGTTTAAGGAATAATCTATAGTTTTAATTTATTTATAAGTTCCTAAGCAGACAACTATGAGCAAAATGTTATGAAATCCTTGTTGGTCGACGTTCACGAACATTTACTACAGAATTAGATTATGTTCTTCAATTTCAATCTTTTCCCGCATCGGCAGAGTGGTCCTCCACTTAGAGAGGTCAAGACAATCCAATGCCCACTTTCTGCCGAAATCCGAGACTGTATATAGAGTGGCGAAACTCACCACTGCTCTTTGTCTTGTCAACAGAGCGAAAAAATTGGAATAGAAATCGAACCAACAAGCATTGCGTATACAGTCAGTAATTGTCACAATCCACCGCGATAGCCTCAATATGTATATGTAGAATTTTATAAATTCAAAAGTGGAGTTATGTAATGGATAATTTAATTAAATAGAACGCTTGGATAGTTTCCAAGGAGGACGGGTTCGAATTCATATGCGTTAAACTTTTATTTTTGATTTGAATCTCCATTATGATTTAAATCTGCATACTGCAAGAAAGACTTTAAAATATTATACATGTATTCAAAGTATTTTTTTTAACGTTCAACTGACTAGAAATAGGTCACACCTTCAAATTCGAAGTATTGTTCGAACACATCCTTGTGTGAAACAAATGATTTAAGCTAATACAGTTGTGTCAATAAACACTATCATATGCGCTATTAAAACATATTAAATAGAATAACCATAATTTGTGTTTTCTTACGGACAGACCAAAAAATAATAAAATTTCTTTTAAACGAGTAGGCTACTTCATGCATTTTTTTTCGGCTTCACGCTTAATCCCACATAGAAGAATAGCAAGAGAGAACCTTGTGTCTAAACACTCCGTAAAGAAGAAGAGAAAAATTAAAAATCGGACTTACTACCATTGCATACAATCCGATATATATATATTCGTTTTTTTTATAAATACTTTAAAACGGAGAGCGAAGTATTTTTACACTAAGCTGCTGCTACTTGGTAGGAAAAAGTGGGAACCTGTTTTAATTTTTATTCTTATCTGTTATGGTAACCATAATATGAGTACTAGATGAATTAGGAACGTTTGTTCAACAAAAATGAGGTCGTCGAGTGTAAACTGTAACAGATGGCTATTATTAAATATCGCAACGTCTGTTCGTTCGTCTATATGTTTTGTTTTATCTTTATTGACGCCACCGTGGCACATTAACTAATTGTAAACGGAATGGTGTGAATACGATCTCTATACGATATATAATTTTAATTAACGTTTGTTACAAAATGCCATTTCATTCTAAAATGGGCGGAGAGTGGAGAACGGAGTGTATTAACATTAGTGTTATGTGTTGAGTCTAGACACAAAATAAATCATAAGAGAACATCTATCCCATTTTATTTTGTAATCTTACTAACAGTAAAATACCTCTAGGCCTTCGTATGGCAGTGGGACAGCGTTTGACTGTAAACGCGATTGATTGTGGGTTTGATTTCCACTTGGGAAAATGGTTATATTAAAAATATTTTTATTTCTTCGCTCTGATACCTAGCTCTGATGCCATGAAAGGTGTTGAAACACGCAATATACCGCGGAAACTGGAGAACGGAGTGTTTTGGCACTAGTGACGTTCTCTTACTACTAACCTGCTATGCGGGAAATGTGTGAAGCTGCAAAAAATAAATTTAAATTGTTGAAAATATATATAGGTAATCTTCTTGAAAATGATCACTTCCATTCGAGGATATACCGTCCATTACACGTCCACGTCCCTTGATATAAATTGTTAAACGTAGCCGTCAAATCAACTGCGCGCATCCGTCGGAACCTTTGGTAGAGCTCAAAGGAAATGTCCGCACTCGTATCACGTGATACGGAAACTAATCAATAATATTGACCGTTTGTGCTGTACTTACGTTAACGCAATTGTGAAGGTCGTGAGTTCAAATCCCACTCGAATGAATGCTCAAACCCATTGAGGAATAATATTTCACCAGCTGGATAGTTCATAGCATAGTATCTCTCAGTGAGCGCAAAGTAGAAAAACGCGTGAAAATTAATCGATATTTCATATTTTTACTAAGCTTTTTCATTGTATAATAGCTTGATGTCAATTATCTTTTTTCTAACCTGCTATAATGTCTTAACAGTTATTTATACAATTTGCGCAAAATAAACAAATTAAATGTAAGCAATTGTTGCAAAAAATAAACATTCGAATTAATCGAGTAATATTGGAAAATCGTGATGAATCGATAAAAAATGTATTCAAGGTAGATCCAATGTAAGATTATAAAAAACATAAGGTGACTGATCTACCCGCAGCTTAAGCTACTTAGCAGTATGAATTGAATAAATTTATTTTTCACGGATTTTGTCCCGAATACTTTCCTTACTTATAAAATGACAGTTTTGTAAGCCGCTGAGAAGTGCCTAGATGTATAAACAATCGTTGTAGGTATGATTACCAGTCGCATGAATAATTTTTTTTTCTCATTTTTCCCCCAACCTGGTTGATTCGAAATATGGCGTTTGATTTTAACTTCCACTTTATCTCAATAACAGAAAGAGGAGAAAGAACACTAGGTTCTAGGTGAGACGAAGCTTACTTCATCTAACAAAGTACAAAGACTGACACGACACGACCCGCTTGAAACTGTAGCTGAAAAATAAGCCGAACAAATTACAATACAACAATATACACAACATTTTTTTTAAGCAAGAATAAGAAAGAGACTAACATGAATTACATATTTTTAGAGAAAGTATAAAAATTTGAACGCAATTTCAATTTCCTAAAATATAATTAATTGCTTTTGTTTTCAATTATATTGAATTTAATAGGTGTTTTCTTGAAAATAAATAAAAGCAAGTTTAAATAAAAATTAAAATTACATGAAACACCGCATTTATGCACCTAGATAACAGTGCAACTAGCTGGACTTTTAAAATTAGAGATTGTATTTAAATAAACCTAGTAATATATAATTAAAACACGCTATCATATAATTTTAATCAACTGTTTTAATATTAATTGTTTACCGTAGCATAACATTATATTATAAAACCAGTAGCTGCCCGCAACTTTGTTCACGTGGATTTAACGACCCTTGCCACAAAAGTACCCATCACGCTGGACAATTTTTGTTAAGGCGCAATTTCCTTATATGTTATGATATAGCTGTTTTATTATACTTTTCAATCTGGTGTTATCTTTAAATCAACTGTAACCTAGGTCCTGGCTAAGCTTAAAAGCTATACAACAAAGGTTTCTTTCAAATCCGTCCAGTAGATCCGAAGAAGTGCGCGTACAAACATTTTGTTTTAACTGTTTTAATATAGTATAGATAGATATAATTTCCTTTGTCAGACTAAGTTTTTTAAATACATATCTACTTTCATTACAACATTACATCAAATTTTATTTTTTTTATACACTGCCTAATTTTGCGATGATAGGCGCAAAATAATCTGCCAGTGTCACGTACAGTAG
This sequence comes from Podotricha telesiphe, assembly GCA_038994665.1. NCBI lineage: Eukaryota > Metazoa > Arthropoda > Insecta > Lepidoptera > Nymphalidae > Podotricha > Podotricha telesiphe. The sequence continues at coordinate 24,781 of JAOYRR010000026.1, read as the reverse complement.
AAAATACACGAAAGAGATAAAGCAGTAAATTTTGTAGGAATATATGAATTGATGAAATATAAACGAATATAAATGGTCTCGTTCAAACCTAAAACAAATAAAAAGCTACATTAGTAATATACGTATATCCAAAAATGGTTTCAAAACTACATATTTTTATATAGATTTTTATTTGACGTAACATTTCTCATTTCTCCCGCCTTTTATTACGGCCATAGATAATAAATACAAATAGCGTTGTTTCAATAAAATGCATTAGAACTCTCCAAAGGCAATTAAATTGAAAATAATATAGTTAACTCTATTTAGTATTAAAAAATCCTATTTATAAATTTTTGCTGGTACACTTTAGATTTTTTTGTTAATTACAATCGCGAACAATACACCAACAGTTACCTTCATGCTCGTTTCCTTGCAGCTCAGAAACATAATAATTAGTTGCACTCGTAACAATGGCTTACGTAAATACAGTATCAAGAAGTAGAAAATATTAAGTTCTAAATTATTTATAGCGCAGTTGGTGTTTGACTTGGTTGAGACTTGATAAGAGTTTGACTGCGTATACTATGGTTGTGGGTACGATTACCATTAAAGGAAATATATTTTTCGTCTCGACCTCACCGCCCAAGTTCTAAAATGTCTAATAGACTAGGTTTTCTCTGACTGCCTTTTATTATTAGGAGCGCAAGATACGTGAAAATAAACAAATGTAAATGTTTATTAAACTTTAAATAAGTTTATTCATTATATTTGAACTAATATACTATAAATTATGAAGTAGTAGAATTTTCGAAGTGTTTCATGTCATTTCTATTGCAGAAAAGACTGAGAATGCAAGTGCGAGTTCGCAGTCAACTTGTCACATCGAACAAAGTTGGCTTTAACCGCCCAAAGATCATGGATATAGTATTTGGAGTCTGGTCCATCCTTAGACATATCTTGAGGTGAATACTGCTAGTATTCAAGTTGTATAAATATTAAATACTTATTTATATTTCGTTTTATATCTTCGCAAATCTTCCGTATTTAGTGTACACCGACACTCTATTTTTCATTATCTGTCTAATATGTATTATTATTAGTAGTATGTTATCTCATAGTATCATCATGTGACGTGTGATCCTGTTAACTTTGCAAAAGTCATTAAAGTCATTAGTCAGTTCCTACAACATCAAATTACTACGCATTCTCATTTTCAACAACTGTAGTTTGGATAAATAAAAAATATAAAGTTCAGTAACACCATCATGGCGCAGTTGAGATAAATATGAGCTTACTCCTTTGGTTGTGAATTCAATTCTCACTCGTGAGCTCAATACATATGTTAGTAAAATATTTTTCTTAACTTATATACAGACCCGCCACCCAACAGGCATGTCTTTTTAATTGAAAATTGATAAAAGTAAATCATTTCAAAAATATAATTATATCATGCAGCATACATACGCTCTGGTAAGTTTAAACGCTTCGTAGAATTCCGCCACTCGTCTCGAATTCGAGCGGAAAGCGCAAAACGGAGTGCCTTGACACTAGAATCTCTCTGACTATCCAGCTAAGCGTTAAAAAGTTGAAGCTATAATAATGTAATAATAATAATAATCTCTCTTGAAAACCTTTCAAGCGCTCTGACCACTAAGCATGGTATTCAAGAGGCGCGGGTTCAAATCCCGCAGCGTTCAAATTTTTATACGCTTTCTAAATATATGTTACTCAATTTCCTAAGTGCGTGGATAACAAATGTTAAAAAATATTATTGTCTTTACTATCTATAACTCCTTCAGAATCAATCAGTACTGATTTCTAATTCCGATTTAATGTTAGTTAAACGTTAACAGCCGTCTTTGTGTACGGCTGTATTACATTAAATCTATTGTTCAATTGCTATTCCAGTAGTATGGGTAGCATTACGTTGTGCAAACAGCGTAAAGAGGAGCGGATGCCCACTACACTGTGACGGCTTTGTTTTTGTCTTCAATAGAGTACACTACGCCGAAATATTCTTGCATCGAACACGATTAAAATTTAATAACCTATTTACTAAATACTATCTACGTGTCCCAACTTTGTCCTAAAAAAATGTGTTTTAACTGAAATTCTGACTAGAAAACTCTAATTCTCTGATCACATTTTTCAAGGAGGTAACACCAATCATTTATGTCATAATCATAATCATAAAATATATTTTGAATAATGATATTTCCTATATTAATATTTCGTATTGGATTTTACGCCATGATAGAGTTCGAACATATATTATAATACAACTAAGTGTTAAATTTTACATGCATAAAAGAAAGAAGTATGCCGTGATATCAGTTTTTTTCTCACTAGGTCTTATTGCCTATATATAAGATAATTGTATATAAGAATTTACAACTTAACGCTTTATATATAAAGCAGAGAAGCCAGAGAGAACCTAGTGTCAAGACACTGCATTCTTCGCTTTCCACCGAAATCGAGATTGCGTATTGAGTGGTGAAACTCAATGCCGCGAGAATTCTATATAAGAAATATACTAAAATATGTAAAAAAAATTGAATATACCATTCATTCGAGCCCACGCCTCTTAGGATCTATCCACTCTGAACTCTCTCTGAATCTTAATTAGTTTAGATTTCAATAAGTGCGGGTTCATATCCAATTACATTTGCTTTGTAAAGTAGAAATAGTAGTTATTTAGTAATGCACTAATAAAGTGTTAAATTATTATAAAATCCATAAATTATACATAAGTGCGTGCTGTTTGCGTTATGTGAACATTTTCATAAAATTCTCTGTGTTTAATGGCCCATAACTTACTTTATCGACAATTTCTCTTCATCAATCTGAATTCCATTTCACACTGATATCACCTTTTTAGTATAGACAACAATATCGACTTATGTATTTGCTATAATATTAAGTATGTATTATTAACATTTTTTCAAATGGTATTAACAAACCTAGGAAAATAAAAACATTTTCAGAACACATAAAAATGTTGAACACTACGGGATTCCAACCCGCGACGGATGGACTTCGACGAGCAGAAGGTTACCAAGAGCCGCGGGTTCGAATCTCGTTGCGTTCAAAATTTTTATACATTTTCCTTAAGCACTTTTAGTCGGTACCTAAATTTGTTATATACGATTATAATCGATATAAAAAATATATATTCTTAATATTTTTATTTATTAAAATACCCAAATTTGATCTATCCATTTGGTACATACATATCTTAAATATTATATTATTCTACCCAAGAATACTACACTGACGTTAATTAAATGCTACATGTTGATACTCATTAATCACGAAGCTAATAATAATAAATTATTGAACAAAAATATTTTTGAAACAGAGTCGATGAGACCTTTTTAATAACTCAATTCAATAAAGACGATTTCGATTTTGCAAAACGCAAAACTATCGCATTTACAGTTGACGGCCGTCAAATGGTTTATTTTTTTTTATCTATAGATACATATAATAAAAATTTTACTGATTGCTGTCTGTACATAGATGATATTTGAAATAAAATACTATATATCAATGTAATAGAATCCAAAACAATTACTTTTAATTTTTTTTCTGGTTTTCTCTGCGCTTGCGTACGCTCAAAAGCGGCTTAAGCGATTTAAATCCAGTTATAATTATTGAATTTTACCTTCCCTTAATATTTAGTGTATCTTTTATTTTAACAGGTTAATAAATAAAAAAGTTACAAGAACTTAAATTTTATAATTTATTTAATTCAAGCAAAGTTTGTGATTTAAGTGAGAACGAGGACGGGTGAAAAATCTAAACAATTTAGTTGTGTATTTACTCAGGCGAAGCCGCGACTGTATTACTAGTATGTAATACATTTTAATATTTCAGTAACATCTATACATCAAAGTTCTCGCCTAACATGGGAAGTGATTGCAAAACATTCGATCTCGGAAACGCTTAGTGGAGCAAAACTTCCTTCTTGCTTGTTTCCATATTGTTCGTAACGTTACACGCTCTGCAGGTGCACGAGTTTTTTTTAGAATCAGTGTACTAGAGACAGAGGGCATTATGGCGTAGTGGAACAGTGTTTGACTTTACAGACGGTGGACTTGGGTTCACCACCAATTGGGGACACCAGGTCTACCCTGCAGTGCAAGAAAAGGCTGCTTTTTTTAAAACTGTTAAAAGCAAAGTAGTATATGTTTAATAGAAATAAATGAAATGAGAATATATGTAATAACTAATTTACTATTAAATATATTACACCCTTAGAATAGCCTGAATCAAAAAATTGTAGTTAATGGGAATATACATACATACAATTTTATGTTATTTTAAACTGTATTCAAACACTTTTTTTTAAATTATCTTTACAAACTCAGAGAATTACGCTAGGTTATGCAAAAAGCGTGAGACTGAATAAAAACTTAATAAAAATTATGTAACCACCGTAACGCAATAGCCCATCTGACTGTATACGCGACGGTTGTCGGTTCGATTACCACTGGGGGGAATGATTATATTCAATATATTATCATTTCTTGTACCTTGTACCTAAGATAAAGGGCGGCGGTGAGTTCCACCAATCAATATACAATGATTCGATTTTGGGCGGAAAGTGGGGACATGGAAACGGAGTGTCTTCTTGGATATTCGGACCTTCTCTCTGAATACCCTTATATGCAGGGAAAAGCAGCAAAAAATATATATTGTAAAATTCCAAATACTAATAAAGCATAAAAACTAAAAACATATTAACAAGACAAACAAAGCGATTGTTTCACAACAATCAAAATACTTAGAAATGTAGGCGATAGCGCCATATTTGCGTAGGCACTTTGAACTACTCACACGTGTCTTTTGAATTGATATTACTGCACTATTTATTGATACTACGTATACACCTACGAGGTGTTTACGACTCTTTAACGAAATATCATCGTTTTGGACGAAATTGCTCTTAAATTTAGTCTAATCGACTAATCGCCAAACCAATTTTTTGTATATCTATTATTTTTTACACACTTACATGAATATAAATGTCGATCATGCGCACAAAGAGTTGCATAGGGTGACTCATGATCTTAATACCCCTATAATTATCACAATTATGAACACTGCCCCTGTCTTTATAAATAGGGGTAATAAAGCTGTATTGCCAATGACGTGTCATCCTTCCAGTGTTCAAGATTTAGTTAAAAAGTTCAGTAAGCATGAGTAAGAGAGCCCAATGATTTCCACGCTTCGATCGGAATGTCGTCAGGTCAGGACAATACCAATTTCGTCAAGTGTTATCGGGGTGCTGAGTATTCAGCAGCTCCTTGAAGTACCATCTACATCTTTCCTTTACAGAGGTATGATTACATAGCATCGTGCCCTAGGAAACTTTGACACAAAGACATTTTGTAATATATACAAAATGTCTCCTTTTCAGCCCCGCTACAGCCCGCCTGAGGCGCATAGGTGCATGTTTAGTACTTCCTTCCTCTTTGAGTACCACCACCCACATCAGGCGACCGCAGCAACGGTCGACTTCGAGTGGACCAATCCGTAGCTCTTCAGATAGTACTAGCGCTACACCAGCTTTATTTCCGCCACATGCGTTCACCCCCTAAATTAGAAACTAACTCCCCCATAACGGGCATACCCGGGAGTACCAAATCCCCCTCTAACTCCCGTCAGCGTTTGGTACGGCATTATACACATTGATGGGCTTGTGCCTTAAGTTCTTGGTAACAAAGGGCCTCGCAACGGTTGCCGCGAGTGGTCAAGGAACTTGGGGTATGTAGGGCCCCGATCCCTAAAAATAAATATTTTTTTGTACAAATAGTCTACGAGTAACCATAACAATGAACCCACAATCATCGCGTATAAGTCAGACACTATTTCACCGCGTAGCCTCTAGTTATTACTAGTCGCTTCATTGAGAATTGCTGTATCCATATTAAAAATTATATCGGATCTTCCTGTAACCGGATAATAGCAACACATGCGCGTATCAAACTAAATGAAGTCTTCAAAGTCAATATTTGAAATACGGCGCGTTTGAAACACGATGCGAGCGAGTTTTTCTAATTGAGCTGAAAATAGACGCCCGCGAAACGTAACGCCACCTGGAATGGTGTTGCCATCATTTGAAAAATAAATTTATATATATATATATATATTCTTTTTTTGTATGTTTCCTTGCATAATCATCTAGTAATACAACTCCTCTTCCTTATTCAATAAAATAATGAAATTCTATGGCGCACATTGTTAACAGGACTAGGAAAAGACCAGTATACCTGGTCTACTTTTAATCACGGACTACTAAAAGTGATTTTTTTCTGAAATATATTTTCTAATACCAAAATATACGCGATATACCGGTTAAAATTATTTAATTTAAAATGTGTAAAAATCACGAAAACGAAAGATTATAACATTATTTCCCTTGCGTGCGACTTGTCTATAACTAATGTGTTACTCACATTCCGCAACTACACTTCGTCTATGGTAAAAATATTTCAATTTTACTTTTAGAAAAAACGTAAAAGGAACATTACTTTTAGGATATTTAGTTAGAGGGATTAACTCTTTTCCATAAGCCATGGTCACCATTTACCGTAGGAAACGATAATCTTAGTGCCCCCTGCGAAGTCTCGTGCTACCGACTACATATATTATGTAATAACTTCTTCTATTCTATTTCAAGACGACCATTTAACGGTAATTGGCGTATATGACTTCATCGAGAATTATCGCTCGTTATAAATCACATGCAGTCAGCAGGCATCAACACGGCGAATTGGTGCAATATTTGACTTTACACTCGATGGTTGTTGGGATCGATTCCCCACTGCAATACATATTTCTTTTCATTTGCTCGCTGGTAAAAGAAAACGCAGCGTTAGGTTCCAGAAGTCAATATAGAAAAATGAGCAACAGAGAGTCCTAGCACTAAGTTCTTTCTGTCTACTCCGAAAAAATCATATGTAATAATGCTATATGTTGTATTAATTATTTCATTGTATGTAAGATATGTGTCATAGACATAGTTGTGACTTAAGAGTTGAAAATTTAAATATATGCACATTTATGAATAATAGTATGCCCTTGACGCAAAAGATACGCGTTGCCTCAGCAACGTGTATGTCATTTATTTAGAAAACGTTTAAAATTTGAACGCAGTGAGATTTGAACCCGCGCCTTAAACGCCCTTAAAAACCGCCCAAGAGGGGCAGGTTTAAATCCTGCTGTGTTCCAATTTTTATACGTTTTCTAAATATATGTTTTTCAATTTCCTAAGTGTGTAAATAACACTTTAAAATATGTCAAAAACGTGTATGTCACTTTACAGAAAAGTGTTTGTAAAATACTATCTTCTATCTATATATATAAAAATGATATGACGTTTACCAGTCTCGCTAGAATTTGAGAACGGCTGAACCGATTTGGTAAATTTTGGTATAAAAATATTTGTCGAAGTCCAAGGAAAGTTTAAAAGGTCAGACAACATAAAGAAATTGTAAAAATGAAACAATTTTATTTTCCCATACAAGCTATGCGTACCTGTCAAACAGGATTCGTTCGGAAATTAAATATTAAGCAAGGAAATACCTTAGACGAATTGAATATTAAAAGACCTAGCATAAGTAAAATTCAGCCGAATCTTTTAACGATATATGAATTATGCATTTAATAATTTCGACCGGTCATTTCATTTCATTTCAATATGTACATTATCTGTCTATAAATGTTTGACAACAAATAAATCAATTCATTTCTAACAAATCGGCATCGATTGGGAAAATGACACCAGGTCCCGGGTCCAAATTATGTTTGCTGTTTTGTATTTTTTCGTAGAGAATGTCCTTGTATATTGTGTAGTTTTAGTTCTCTGTTTATTTTTATTGAATTTTTACACATTATTTAATTAGAAGTTCGCCGGGTCAGCTGGTTAGCTAATATTATTAATTAAATTTATTTTTAATACATTGTAATAAAAAATATTAGCTCTCTTTTCTTTTCCACATAAAGTTTAATTACGTCAAACTTGACATTTTTGGAATCGCTTATTTCCATAAATAGAAACCCAAAACTTTTCCTTCGCGTATTAATATAATGAAAATATAAATCTTTTATTCCCGTAACGTATACCGACGAAAGCGGAGTACACCGTGTGACTAAGTCCTTCTTGTCCACTGAGAGAGTAAAGCGTAAGGCTGAAAATAAAGAAACAAGAAAATTACCTCCTTAAAAAAAGCTATTATAATTTTGAGTCGAAGTTTCAATGTCTACAGGTGGTAAATATCTATTAAATCAGTGCTGCCACTGTATTAAATAGTAAAATTGTAACCTAATCTGCACCAAATTAAAATCATATAATTTTCACACATTTTTATCTTTTAAATATTCTTCTAAAGCTTATTACTAAAAGCTTTAATTATTAATATTGTATTTATAGTAGCTTCAAATTTCAGCAGTGGCCACAACATAAGTTGTGGAATAGTGTTATAGATGCGTATACTCAGACCCATAAAAGACTTATTTACTTTTTGGAGGCGATAACTTGGTGTACAAGCTTATCTTTATTTCTCGTCCTTATCGTGTGTCTGTCACTATTTTTAGCATAACACTGGATGTGTTGTCGGACAAAAAATATTATAATATATATATGAATACAAATAAGGTAAATACAAAACTAGAAAATGCTAACAAAAGGGGGAGTATATATACTGTGAAGCAAATGTAGCTATGTGTTTAAAAACGTCTTGCTATGAATCTCGAACTCAAAATTATAAATTGATCTCATATTTCAATATTGAAGAATAAATATTGAATTTATGTCTGTGCCACTGCCCCATAAAATAACATTACATAAGATAAACTGCTAAAATAAACAAGACGGGCAGTATCAATGTCAGTTATTTGCCTTATTTTATTATCTAAATAAATCCGTTAAGTTTCGAACCCACAACAGAGTTTAATTGTCAATTATAATACAAAGTAAACAAAAACGATGGGTTAGTATGTTACCCCGTGGGAGTTACGACGACCGCTAACCACACGGGAATCGTTCTCAACGATGGTACGTTCGTATTATAACTTTATTTTATACTAAAAATATTTTAATATAATTTATGGAAAAAAAAAATAAATAAATAAAAATTGTTTAATTTCCTAAATCATATAAATATTTGTTTTGTGGGACAACCCACCAGAACCTAATAACTATACTTGTGTTAGAATGTCTCGCTCTTAACCTAAGACCAGTAACAATTTTGGGACAATTAAAAACAATAACATTTTACGTTTATAAAATGAGTGCGTCGTGTGTGTGTGTGCGTGAGTGTGTGTGTGCACGAATGTCTCAGCTGGAAAACAGGTAGCAGCCTGTAAAAAAATATTGAACAAATTTATACCATCGTGGTGCAGTAGTACGTGGGTTCGATCCCAACTCGGGCGGAAAGTGGAGCACTACGTGGACTAAAACATAAAACTATTACATAAAATTATATTCGATTCTATTGTACCGCAATTGAAATGACCTTAAATGCGCATGCTATGGTTGCAGGTACCATCCTGTCTTTCGAGAATTTTTATATATAAAAATATTTTTGCCACCTTACACGTAAATTGCCTGACGAAATATAATGCAATAAATTAATTGCTATTCATAATAAGTTGTTTAATATTATATAAAAATTATTTTACACGTATACCGTAGAGTACCTATATAATTTAGTTAATAAAGTTCCTAGTACCTACTTTTTTGAGCCTTACATTTCGAACAAAACCGGGTGTTTTGACCCTACTTTCTCTCTACCTACCCACGTGGAATTTTTTATATTAATGGCATAAAAGTTTTAAATATTAGGTACTATTCAATAGTAGCAAAAGGAGTGTATATTTCCGCATGGTCGCGAGATATGTCGACAGAAACACCTGTGGGAATCGAAACCTATACGGTGCACAGGTTGCAGCCTTCAGTCCACGTGCCCATGAGAAATTATCAAAGTAAATATTAGTATTAGTTAATACAAATACTATATTATATATAGTATTAGTTAATAGGTACTAATAATATTTACTAATGTAAATATTAGTATAAAGTTATTTATAGCTTCATGCTTTTCAGAGAGAACCTAATGTCAAGACACTCCGGTCTCCAATTTCCAACCGAAATCTAGACATTAAGTTATGAGTTGCGAATCTTAAATTCTTCCTCCGAGTGGGAAGTGAACCCACAATGAATCGTTTTTGCAGTCAGACGCTATTCCACTGCGACACGGAGGCCTCGTAGGATTAACATTAAGATAAGTTTAACAAAAAAACAATTCTGTAGCTTCACTCGCGTCTGGAATATTTCTAGATATTGCGACGAAACGACAGAAGACGAAAAAAGCGAATATTGTTTTCGGAATACAACAAAAATAAGTTGTAACAAACGTATTAGAATTTCGCCGTTTTAAAAAGTATTTTTCGTTACCTAAGAATATATAAAATGATTTTACCCAAAATTAAAATGAACTGCCTGCATTGCAATGAACTGTCAACAAGGTCTTTTCAATAAAGACTAGGTTTACTTAAACACAGCTTATAAAATAAGATACAGCATTATCAAACACTAAGTAAAAAAGGCTCTCTCTGTGGCTACCCTGCTATGCGGGAGAAAGCGTGAAGCTGAAATAAAGTAAATATTACATGTTTATTAATATTTTTAAAATATTTGTTTTATATTGTTTAAGACTATTACCTAATAGTATTTCTTATTTTGTTCTGAAACAAAAAAAAATAAAATTTAATAAATATATATACGTCTATTGTGCTAATTTTCAAAAAATATATCTATATACCGCCAGATATCTATAATCTTGATATGTGACAAGAGAACTTACCGATGACTTTAGTCAGTCAGCATATTACTTAGCCTTGTGTATTGATGGGAGAAAAGTTTTACTATAGATAAACAGACCAGGTTAGCGGAAATACTAAATTATAATAATAAATTGAAAATTCCGTCAAACGTGGCGCTACGACCGCCTCTAAACACAGTTTTGATGATAAGAGCCGGTAAGTTTCTTTTCTTTTTACATATTCTAATAACAAGGACTAGAAGAACTTTGAGTTCCACCACTCAATATCGAACGTCTTGAATTCAGGTGGAATACGGAGAACGGAGAGTCATGACACTAGGTCCTCGCTGCCTACTCTGCTGTGTAATGAAGCTTGAAGATGAGAAAATAACAGCGCTGATTATAGGCTATGTACGTTACATAGCCTATTCAGACGACTGTAAAATAACCTTGTATTAATCCTCATTAAACCTCGCGTCAATTCACCCCATTGTCCCAATGTATATGGGAAAAGATTATCCGATAGAATAGTTACTGTGTGAGTTTTAACTAATTAATTACTTATTTTGTATAAATATCGTTGTACGTACTGTTAGGATGGGTGGGATGGCTCTGTAAGTCATTTTTAGAAAAATACCTAATTTACTGAAGAAATTTATTAGATATGTTATTTAGACTACATACAGAGTTAGACTGACTTATAATAGAAAAAATGTTAAAAATGAAAAGTTTAATTAATCCTAACATGATATACGTAGTTTAGTACAAATACTTAAACAATGGTAAATTACTGCTGCTGACAAAACAATTTAATCATAACAGTACGTACAGGACTCACTCGATGCTTGTAGATTTGAATCTAACTTATGGAAATATCTGTGTTTACAAACATTCGTTTCTTTTTTCGTTTTGGTTATACTAAAGGCGTCTTTAAGATTTCAATTACAGAGCCAAATCAACAAATGTCACTAGAATGAGAAAAGAAAATTATTGTATTTGAAAATATTTTAATTTCTTACACTGCTAAAACAAAGCGCGGCGTTGAGTTCCGTCACTTAATACGCTATGTCTCGATTTCGGCCAGAAAATAGAGAACAGTGAGTTTTGACATAAGGTTTTTTACGCATATTGCCTACCTAGCTCTGCGAGAAAAAGCGTGAAGCGAGCGAGTAGTCTCGTATATGTGTGTATAAACGAGACATAAATAAACGTGTTAATATATATTTTTTAAATTTCTATCTATCTACTAAGAAAAACATCAACTAAGTATTCAAGATGTATAAAATAATTTTAAAATTGGCTATCATAAGAGCGTAGGAACTAAACTAACAAATTAAAAACAAATAAGGGATATTTAAGATGAAAGTCCTTGACACATCCAGGAAGTTCTAATCATTCGTCTGTTACATATATAGCAGTACAGAGCACGCATATCCGTTGACAATTTTCTAAGAAAAATGACGTTTCTCGATCTATATATAAATTTGTATAAATATTTTTTTATTCACATATTTACTGTCAAGACACTCCCTTCTCTACTCTACCATCCTATTAGAAACGTCAAAACTCAACAGAACCGAAAAAAATGTATGTTGGTATTTACGAAATATAATGTAGGGATATGAAAAAAACAGTCTTAGAATATGTATCTATGATTTTTTTATTTTTGTCCGTTTGTACGCGCACATCTTCTTATTTAATGGACTGATTTGAATGATTAGGGTATAACTAATCTCGAAGAGTGAAATATCTGATGTATAATCAAAATAAACTATAAGAAATGATTAAATGCCACATTATTACGTTTATTACGTATGGTGGCCAACTTTTTACTTTTGGCTTCCTTGTTTTTGTCTGTCGAGAGAGCGTGAAGTTGAAAAACATACTGTAAATTTCCATTCCACTACTTCCGTAGTGTGTCGTAGTCATAAAGTCCACGCAAACAGAGTTAAAGGTAACTATGGTAGATTAAAAAAGGTATTTTTAAAAAATATATTCTTTTATGTCCAAATAAGTATGAAATGGACACGAAAAAACGCAAAATAAATATCTGACAGATTAATCAAAGGCGTTACGTGTTCGTTTCATTGCAATTAAACATTCAATGCAATATTATTACTTATTATGAAAGTTACAAAAAATAATATCGATTTTGCATTATAGCTTTTTGCAATTGACGTCATCGTTGCTCAGTTGATATGGCTAAGCAGATCTGGCTAAACAAAGTTACAGGTTCAAATTTGAATGCGAAAGTTTGTGAGGATACCTAATCTACTATCAAAACATTTAAAACTTGCTTAGTAATAATTATATTTTTAAGCCTTACTCTTTTTCCAACATAGCCAGTTAGTCCGAAAGAATCTAATGTCACGTTCAAACTCCGTTCCCCATTTTACCGCCCAAAGTCACAAGACATGATATGTTCAGTGGCGGAACACATCGCTTCGCTTGGTTTTCTTACCAGAGCGGAAGAATGAAAATAATTTAAATATAGTCCACGGATATTGACAACTTTTAACATCTCATACCATACCATTTAAAAAGGCAATATGTCAATTATAATTTTAGTCATATTGATACAGTTATATTGTATTGCGCCATTGTTGTAACTTTGCCTTTTCCTTTTTGTTTTGCATGTTATGTTTACCTTTAAATAGTATTAGTTTTAAGACCAATTTACTGGATATATATTAATGTAACAACTGTTGGTAATGTTAATAAAATAAATAATTCCCCCGAGTGGTAATCGGACCCACAACCACGATGGCCTCTGATAATTGTATATTTATTTGGGTCAAATCGTGCAAGATATATTATATTCACTCGCCCTTAGCCTACAGACTCAAAATTTGTTACATGATAAGTCAGACGAAACTGTTTATAAAGTATAAAAATAATTTAAAATATAAGTTTTAATATATTAACTACATTAACTATTACTATTGAAAATAAGATAATAAGTATATGGGTACATCTTGAAAGGATAAATCAATCAATATTGATAAATCAAAATTTCGATCTTCAAACCAAACCAGCACGACGTAATTTTTTTATATATGATTGTTCATATATAAAAAAATAACGAGGCACAAGGCTTTTTATTTATTTATTTACACTTCATCGTACACGACAAAATACATAGCAAAACACATAGACACTAAAAGAAAATAACGTTGTAAACTCATAAAAGGCGCTCTACTTATGTATTATAAATGCAACTGTTTGTTGTCTGTACATGGAAGATTTATAAGAAAGACATTATTGGAGACTTTTATCAATGTAATAGAACCGAAAATAATGTGTATAATTTTTATTTGTGTATCTGTGCGTCCGTGCACTCTAATCTTAGAATTGGCTTAACCGATTTAAATGTAGTTTTGACTACTGCGTAATTCGTCCATTATCATTTTGTGTTTATTTATATTTGTAATCGTCTAATACATAGTTAAATTGAAGGCATTTATAAATAAGCATCTGAACGTAACGAAGCTATAACAGCTAACTACCGAATACCATACAAAAACCCTGACACTAGGTACTCTCTGACTACCCTATTATGCGAGAAAAAGCGTGAACCTGGAAAAATAAAGGTCTTAGACCATTATTTCACAGTGGTACAGAGTTGACTATAAACGCGATGGTGTTACATAGCAGGAAACTTTACACAACGTCAATATATTTGGCAATTTTTAGTAAATATCCAAGAATTGGTCAAACATAATTTCATAATTTATTACAAGCTATTAACAATATTCGCGAAGGTCAATTATATTTTTACACAGCTTTATTTGGTCACCAATGAAACAGTATTAAAGATCAAGGGAGACAAGTACACCAAAGTTTACGTAATACAAGCTCCTTTAATATTTTACAAAAGTATTGCGTTTAAGGTCCAGTTCTTCACTTTCCGCTTACTTGAGAGCGTATGTATTGAGTGGCGGTGCTCAACGCCGCGCTGTGTTTGAATGAAAATAATTCTATATATTTAGGAGTAATATAAAATCATACACAATGAGGCCAAGTCACAGCCGTCGCTAATAATGCCAATTTTATTTTGCTTAAATTTATTGACACATTCGACGTAAAGTCGTAGACAGACAGACGTTACTTCGTGTACGTCATCCATGCTAACCCTATTTTTTTGTAGACAAAATACATATCTATTCAAATAAATGAAACTGGAGAGACTGTTTGTAATAATTAAACAACTAAATGCATATATATACACCGTACATAAAACTAATTTTTTTTTTACAACTTTGTCTCTCTGTTTGTTCTTATAAGTATCATAAAAGAATGAAAAAAAATCTATAGATAGGAGAAATCTAACAAAAGTCCTTGTAATAAAAAAGACGTGATCAGTTTCACGAAAAAGTTATTACGCAGTAGAATTATAATTTATACACATACATAACTATATATATTAAATACTTAAAATATACATATTGAATATGTTAAGATATGCTTTAGACAAGTGCTTATTTTATATATATATAAATTTCATCATTTTGTTTTGCAAAAAGTGCTGTTGTCGATTGTCGAACTTGCAACCATCGTATTTATAGCGACAGCAACGAGACCGGACATAGAGTAATAGAACAATTTACTCGTGTAAATTCAATACACTGACAAATGTATCCATATTATTAGTGATTCTAAATGCATCTACCTCTTAGCGAATTTGTTAAACTACAATTTAGTTTTCAACGATACCCAAAGATTAGGAGAAAAAGGTCTAAAAAGACTGTCTTATATAATCTTTGCGTAACAAAATTAGAGAAAACAGCTTCACAGTTTATCCCGCATAGCATGTCGAGATATTTCGTGTTATGTAGTTTTTTAAACCTGGACGGTGTAATTAAAATAACTTAATTATAATCATCATCCCCTGATTGCGGATCGAACCCACAACCCTCGAGTTTCCAGTCAGATGCTGTCCCACAAATTCAAATCCACGAGCATCGCTTGCGTAATATCAAAAATTAAGTCACTTGGTTATACCAAATACAGTTTTTGGCAATCATCTATTGCGACCATGCCGGAAATGGAGCAACAAAAGTTGTTCATACGGATAGGTCCGTCAACACTGAGAAATATCTCCGTATTATAATTCGCGATTCTTAATTAGTTCAAACCTACAATTTGCATATTTCCCACGAAACTTAACCGAATTGTCGTTTTGATAACACAAGAACTTTGAAACAATTTTACAAATAATAAATGTTAAGGATGTTATTGTTTTTACGATGAAATATTTTAATATTTTAAAATTACTGCATATACCTGATCTACGGCAAATACTAAAATTTTCCAATAAATCTTAAGTCTATTGAAAAAAGTCCAAACTATTCTTCGATCATTATTCTAATTTAATTAACTTAGGTTAGGATAGAAACAGATGTAGGAGAAGGCAGTATGCTCAACTCCAACTCCCCCTACCCTAGAGGAGCTACTGCGGGAGGGTTATGGTGATCCTCCTGCAAGTCATCGAGGCTGCAGGTGCTCTGGAACAAAACCCTGGAGCACCCTGAAATCTACGGTGGTCGGCAAAAGGCGGGCCGTCTATCGCGGCGTCGTAGTAGCATGCGCAAGCATTTCTGCGACGTCTCATGTTGGTAGAGAGGGTTTTCGCTGAGTTTAATAGTAATGGGTATGTAATAATGGGTAGTACTGAGTTAAGCGCGTAAGACGCGGAAACAATCGGACCAAAGTTTTTAAATCTTAAGTTTTACTAATTATTATATTGTTTCCAATAACTTCTAACTTCACATCATACGTAAAAAAAGGGCTACGCATATTCTTAATACGGAAAAATGTATACAATTTTCAATGTCTCAATGTATTCTAGAAACTTGTTCTATTACATAACATTCTTTCATGAATGGATTCGAATCAAGGACTAGCTAATAAAGGTGTTGTACCGCTAGACGGTGAGAATGCGTTGAAAAAACTCTATTCGTATTCGGTCGCCGGATGCTCGGCCTTGCGAGGTCGACAGCGACCGCATTTACACCGGCAAGTTTAACATTTTTTTTTAAGAAATGTATACTAAAAAACTTTTACTACGAAGAAATGTGTGTACACCAGACATGTGTGTGCTTATAAAAATATATTATATATTTTTTTCTGTATTTTTAATTTAGATATTCGTGTCACGGTGCCCGGTTGGACATAAGGCGTCGTGGAGTTTGTAACTCAACAATGTGTTATTAAAATCAATATAAAGTAAACAACGAAATGTCTTAACTCTATTTTCTCTCTAAACTTAGCAGCCATCAAGAAAAAACCGTCACTTTAATGATACTTTACTTACAATACTTTAATGATAAAAAAATACTTTACAATAGCGGTGTGAATAACGCCCACGCTTCCTCAAAGACCGGTCGATGGATAACTGTCGCTCAATTTAGCATCTCGTTGCCTATTCTTATGCAATATACTAGACATGTATATTATTTTGACATGCGGCTGTCTAAATATATATGTTAAGTTTTATGGTTGATAATTGAACGCGATACTTGTGGATTGAAATACATTACCTAAGGTATTCTGTTATATTTTTTGATTTACAAGTGTAAGCAGAGGGAAATTAGTGTCATGACACTCCGTTCATCTTGGGCGAGATTCAGGCCGAAAGTGGAGAACGGAATATCTTGACATTGATTTATTTCTGACTACCCTTTTTTACGCTAGGAAATCTGTTACGAATACCTGCCCGATTGGGGACTCGGGTGTGGTTATATTGGACTCTGATATAGACCGTCCGTATATCCACTAAAACCTTACGGTGATCCTCGACCTCCACTAGCCTTGGCCACGAGAACGCCCCGGTCTTTCGTGAACCCCGGCGAGTGCGGGGGTACACTCCAAGTCAAAGTTAAAAATTTTTACTTTTAAATTAAAAGTTACATGTTTCATTTTTTGAATGATAAATAAGTAGTTTAAGAGCAGAGGTAATGCCTCAGTCTTTATTCCCCTTGTGAGACATTTATCTAAGCAGGCCGAAATAAATAATACAATACCATACATAAATCGAGGGATCGAACCTATGGCCATTAAGTCAAGTACTGCCGTAATTTTATTCATTTTACATACCTATTGGTATATATTTTTATAATCCTTATATCATATACGAGGGTCATTGAAGCTTATCTATACGGAAAACAGATTTATTACATACTTGAAACATTATCTATCTTAGCTTATAAGTTATACACTATAGCATAAAATGTTTCTAGAGTAACTCTTGAAAGTCAATTCTACATACATACTTTAAATATACCATCGGCTTAATAATTTAATAACTTAAATTTTTCCTGACAAAATTCGTAAAGGAAATCAGAAAGATATTGTAGCTGCTACTGTGTCTCACAAAACGTGTTGACTGTGGGTTTGATCCTCACTCATGGGATAATATTTTATTTAAATTTATTACATGGTCTGGCCTGGTCTAATATTCAAAGTACGTCTTAAATGCATCTTATAAGTATAGTTTTTCATCGACTTCCAAGTTTTTGTATATGTTAACAGAGTTAATGGCCTTATACTTTGTTAAATAAATAATTGCAAAAACAGACTTAGCAAAACAAAATTTGTTATTGAGATCTCGTTTTAAGTGAATTATACCTGTATTAGGAGAACTTTCAGTTGCAATTTGCCAATAATATATGCAAATATAAGACTTACACAATGAAATACTTAGTTGCTGAATAGCTTATTTATATTTGCATATATTACATACAAATTTCGATACGATTCAAATGTACTGGTGGTAGAAATTAAACGCCGATTTTCTGAATGGGCCAGGGAAGTGACGAAAGGTTTAAAATTTAAGCATTCAATTAAATTAAATTCAATGACTGACTGAACATAGATACCGTTCCAGAGTTCACACGAGGCAACTACCATTTTTTTTATATAATAAACATGCTTTAGATATTTTAACGCAAAAGAGCACGGGTCTTTCACACTCCGTCAAAACACTCCGTCCTCCGCTTTCCGCTTAAAATCGAGACTACCTGTTGAGCAGCGAAACTCAAAGCCAAACTTTGGCTTGCCAGAGCGAAAAAACTAAAATAATTTAAATAATATTGTTTCTCCCGATGGCTTGTTTTCAAGATCTTATAATAATATTTTTTTGTACATATATTAACTCAAAACCTATGTTCGTCTAGGTACTTGCCATCACCCAAATCGCGTTAAATAATTTTTCAAAAAACATTCTATACAGTTGTACCTTCTGTCACGCTCTGTTAATTTTATTTGAGAACAGATTTAGGGCAAATATCTACTCATGCGAAATATTTTCTTTTTTTTTTCAAACGTTTCAAATAAGTTTTTTGACTAAGCCTCTAACTGAACTTTTTATAGAATGGGCAAATGAAACAAAATAAATTGTATTAATTAAGTACTTTAATTAAAGTTAGCGCTGCAACAGTTTAATGTGTCCGTGCAAGGTTGATATCTTATATTATATCTCAATATTTTAGATTTTAATAATTTAAAAAATTATTACATATATTATATTATGAAGAACAGTTTCTCTATTTCTGATAATACTTTATAAACTAAAGCTTATTATAAATAATGGTTATGTATTAGTTTACATTGTACTTGTAAACGCAAAGTTTTTTTTTTATATAAAAACATCCTTATGCAATTTAAAGATTTAAATTAAAACTGTAAAATTTGTCATCATTTCACTTCACATAACACTTCAAATAATTTGTTTAAAGAAGTACATATAATTTATATTAAAACTATTTATAGCTCGTAACTATCAGCTTTTTGCCGCATACTAGGGTAATAATAATAATAATAATCATTTAGTCATAAATTTTGGGTGTGGAATTATGATTTTTTCATTGTTTCACCAAAATTTGGCCACGCCGGGCATTTTAATGGAACAGTCAAGTTCATGTAAGTCAAAATTACAAAATTCAAATATACAAGTGAAAAACAGAAAAAATATATTAAATGTCAATACAGAAGGCAAATGTCAATAAGTTATATAAAAAGAATAATAAAATTATAACATTGTCATGTACAAAACACAAATACATAATACATGCATTAAAGTTACGTTTTCATCAGTCAAAAATTGGGGCATTGCACGTAGGGTGGCGGGTCTTAACGCCGCTCTCTGTCTTGTTCACCGAAGCAAGGAAACGGAAATAATGAGGTTATAATCTTCCTCCGAGTCTAGGAATCTGTCCCACCACGTGACTGTGGCCTTAAGTCATTTCTATGCAGATAAATAATTAAATTGGATAAATCTGCATTGAGACTGACGCGACGCGAGCATACGCGTATTGAATATCTAAGAAAATTTTTATTACTTAACGAAAGAACGTAACATCCGTTCTAATTTCCAAAGATGTAATTTACTTACTATAACGATGTATCAATTTACTATAATATTGCCTAATGTCAATGTTGGTATGATGCTTTTCTAACTTGTCCAAATAACTTTGTTTAATTTGCTATAGAACCACCAAATTCTGTGGTAAGGGAATTGGCGTGGCGTTTAGCGCCGCCAATATGTCTCGAATTCAGGTGGAATGCGGAAAACGGAGTGCGATGACATCAGGTTATCTATGCCTGCCTGCCATGTGAGATAAATCGCGAAGTCTAAAAACTAAATAGATAACAAAGAAACGGTAAAATATCATAATAAATTCATAATTTTACAGCCTTAAATTAATTATAGTTTCAAAAGCCGCTTACTAAAAATCTTCTTTAGTTATCTACGGTCGTTACAACTTATTATTACATAATGACTTCTAATAAGAACACAGTCTAATGAAAAGGAGTGTAAGTTTGTTTTTTATAAAAAGATTTAAATATATATTAAAAACAACAAATATATTGTAAAATGCATCTACTACATAGATAAAGTCTCAAAACATGTTATTATGTTCTCCGCTCTGCATTAATTTTGCGGACACTACGACTTGAGGTACTTCTAAATTAAACATAATTCAACTGATGTTGCACCCGTAACTATTATTTTGTAAAGTTTTTACATTTGTTATATACTGTGTAGACAATTTAACAAATTGTTATATATTAATAATTTAGAAAGAAAACAAAAAAAATGTGGCACAGTGCAAACACAATACAGCGATTTTAAATGTGAATGATTATGGGCTAATTTTCATTTCCTCTCTCTGGAAATACAAGACGCGGTGTTATACATACGCATAAGTCCCGCCACAAAATATACAATGTCCCAATTTCATCTGGAAGCAAGAAAAGGGAGTGTCTGGATTGTATGTTCTCTCCGCCATGCGAGATAAATCTTGAAGCTATTTCTTTAGTTATATTTTTCCATTATTAGACTTACACTCTTTTTACTAGAAAAGTAATTTATAAATAAAATAAACTCAGGTTACCTTATATGGAAGCGTGTGAGAATGGTATCAGGTTCGACTCTCTGTTGGTGTTTTGATGACATCTTATGGACATTTGCAACATAGTTATGAAACACCTTATATTAAGTTACAGCGCGTTATACAAGTATGACCCAGGTGGCTTAATTACGAATTAATTAAATTAGGTATTAGTCTATAATTGTAGAAGATATTTTAATAATCCTGACGCACAATAAGCAAACTTGTCTTCCTCTCTACTCCTTGTACCTAATTCAAATTTCTGTTAAGGGAGTATTCATAATTCAAAACGTGCATATATCTCAGTCTTGTATTTTTACAGTTCTATGTGTAAATTAGAGTGTTGCTTTAAGAACAAGCAGTTCAGTTTTAAGTGCGCATAGATTATTTAATACTTTTTAGAAATTTTCGTATTTAATACAACGGTTGTGAATAAAACAGTAATAAAATACTGAAAATACATTAATGTTATCCAATTCCCCTTCAATTTAACAGTTTACGTCGCTTAGTATCCCTTTTAATATTTTGATTCAAATCTTTTAGCTCATTTTTTTAGAAATCCGACATAATATCGTACATATATGTCTTGAATGATAATATAGCTTTTTCCACTAGTTAGGTAAAGTAAGGTCTAGGCCTAAATTTAATTATTCACCATGAAACATCTCTTAAGTTAAAAACAAAGTATACAACGAACTGACGTACGATTCAGTGGTGTACTGAATATTTAAATGTTATAACCCAAAAATAACTTGTTAAAAGCGTATAACAATTTTGACGTAGCCGAGTATAGAATGTATGGCTTAGTGGTCAGAGTGCTTGGACGGTCTCCAATAGGCGCGAGTTCGAGTCTAAGTACATAATCAAATTCTTATGCGGTTTTTAAAAAGTGTCGTCCATATCCTAAGTGTGTAAATAACATAAATAAGAAGTACTTCACATTGCACGCTATATTCGTGGGTTAGATTATTACAAATATTACTTATAGAATAGCTTATCTGGCCGCAACGAAAATACCTCAAACATAAACATTTTCTCATGTAACTCGAACCCACAGCCATCGAGGTACAAATGGCCACTCGACAGCTGTGCTACGATGGTGTCGAAAATTTAATTAAGTAATGACATATTTTTACAGTTCTTAACACGTAGGTGGTCAACAACAGTAAATAGTTAGTGTGATATATTACTCAATTCTGAGGCTGGGCCCTGAAGGCTACATAAGGTATTTACGAAACTCCCACCCGCTGTGGGCGAACCCTTTGTAAAAGCTCATTATAAATATTATATACTTATCTATTTCATTTCATCACGTATTAATTAATCGTAGCGAAGAGCCGATGACCGAATAGACATATATTAGGGGCACGATGGTTGTGAATTCGAATACAAAAAAATACACACTTCCGATTTACATCTCTCTACGTCGCAAAATACAAAATAGAGACAGAAAAATGTTTAAATAACGAGTAAATTACTCTACTTTGCGGCTAAAATACTGAAAAAGCTTTATATTATGTTACAGTAAACGCCCGTGTTACGGAAAGTGCAGTAAAATTCAAAATTTAAAATTTAAACTTGAATGGTAAGAACAAAAATAATCACTTTTTGTTATCTTTATGCATATAAAACATTGATTTTAAATTCAAAAGACACGGTGAACGCTAATTAGGTTGCGTTAGAATAAAAACAATTCGGGCTTTTACTATTTAAGGTCATAAATGTTGTGTTTTACTTCTTCAGATTTTCCTTAGTACGGGCTTATACAGTGGCATATTGATATCATAGTTGTATAAAGGCCGTTACATATTGTATACATACATTATTGTCTACATAGACAAACAGAAGAACTTTTATAAAGATAATATTTATAAAAACATATATGGTAATGATTTCTTATTTTGTAAGAGATGCAATAATAATTTAAAATAAACGATTAAGCCTACACTGCATCTAAAAGGCAAAAATGTTTGTAAGGCTTTTCCACACACGCCGTAGGCGGCGCCCACGAACGACTGTCAGCATAGAATCTACCTAATATAGGTCAAAATGTACTCGTGCCGATAACTCAGTAATATAATACAGTTACTGCCTAAAAAAATGTTTGTCGTATAAATTAAAGAAATAAAACTCTCTTTTTCAAAACTGTCTAGCTTATTGATTTTTTTGTTTATTTTTATCTACTTTAACAAAATGGCGTTTTGTTTCACAGGCTGCTATATGTAACATCTTCTCTCGTCTCCACCCCGCAAACGCAAGAGATGAGTTAAATAAAATAATTACTGAAAGGAAGAAAGGAGTTATTTTAGTTCATAAAAAAAAATCCATTTTCTATTTTCCACAGTACTATGTGGTATTTATAATATTTTCATGGTGAGCTAATGTAGGTCACATTCACTCACAACAATGGTGATTTGTTTGTACCATTTAAATAGGTGTGAATTATCAAACCTATATAAAGTTAGTAATACAAATTGAGTGTGATAAAAGTTCCATAGTATTACTTAATCGTTCATTATTTAATTTTAATTTCATCTGTCATATTATTATTCAACAAACTTCTGTATTATCCGATAAAGGGTCTGTAGGTGTAATGGAGCGATTAAGGACAGATTGCCAAATATGGCTGCCTTGTTGACATTGTAAAAGCTCGTGTAGAATAATATATTTAGATACTAAAAACATAATTATAAAAATCAAAGCGAAGTTCAGTTTTATAAATGATTGGTTACCTACAGTAGAAGTAAAAAAGACAAATCAATCCTCTTCGTATGTTCTTCGCACAGTGATACTTCGTGATATTGGCAAAGTGATTTTTTAGAAACGCTATATCTAAAGAATTAAAATGAACCAAAGAGTATTATGCAAATTATTATAAGTTATAGAGTTCTGAATAACAAATGTAAAAATAAATTTAAAACAATACTTAAGAATTACAAAATCATATATTTTTAAAAATACCGTCCTCTGACTTCAATTTATTCTGACCTTATTTTGTATATAATCAATTACCACACACATGCATGCCACACACAACGTTTACGCCGCACTTTGTTTATATATATCTATAAAAGTTTTCTATAAAACTTATTCCCCCGAATGTGAATTAAGCCTACAACTATTCGTGTTCATATACGTTTAGACGATTTTCTACCGTGCCACGTTGGTCTCTAACTAATTTTCGCCAAGTTTTTTTTTTATATTTTTTTTCCAATATTGTTTTGATTTAAGCAGTCTAATAATAAGCAGTGTACATTTTCGTCTACAAACTTCAAGCTCACTATAGTAACGTGCTTATACTATCTAACTTTTATTATTTTAGAAGAACTCTAACTTTTATTATTTTATTATTCTAGAAGAACTTGTATCCAACACCCGGAAGTAGAAGGGATCTTATATTACTTGTTAAACTAAAATCTTTATTTAATGTATTTAAATGCAATTAATATAAATTAACAAGTTTTTAACAGCATATAAATACTTTTTCGATTACTCTCTAATTTTGCCCGTCCATCTTGCCCATTTAGAAATAGTGTTATAGAATCCTCTGCTACATTTCAAGAAACAATACCGGAAACA